>CM035235.1:47525147-47942099 GCA_020226215.1 Sindora glabra | reverse complement strand
TATTTATTCATATATTGTTAACAATTATATTACCATATTAAAGTGCGACGTATTAATTTAATGACCAAACCCTTTGAAAAATTTATCCTATATCCATTCTAGATATTTTATTTACATTTGATGTATTATTTATATGTTAACTTAGTCTTTAAAATATGTCAAAAATACTATTTTCTTTCATAGATTTTATTTCACTAAATTGTTGTGAATTTTTTTAAATAAATTGATTTAATATGTTTGATGACAAACAATATTTTTTGATGAAATATGAATGGTGGGAAATCACCTTGAGATTAGACATTAATAGATTTTTTTCCTTCTAATAAAAGACATCTTTAAAATTTCAAATATATGTTCCTTGATAGGTAAAGTTATACCCAATTTTGAACAATTTTCAACTATATTCATGATAATTCAAATGATGAGGAGTATCGCAAAATAATTTTATTTAAAATCATAAACTAAAACGCAATGCTCTATTTAATATCCAAAAAGGAATATTAAAGATGATTTTAAAATTTTTAGGTATTATAATCTATCCACCTATATTATTTCCTTTGTTCCTTTATCATATTATCTTGAAAATTTTATATCATCTATGAAATTAGGAAAAATGAATTCTGTAACTAACATTTCCTATGTCTTAATAATATACATGAAGGCTACTAACTACATAATCATATATTAATAAAATAAAAAATATAATTAATGATAATAATATTTTTATTATAAAAACAAATAAATATCTTGTTAAATAATTTAATATTATTAAAATAATCAATATGATCAATAATAACAATTGTCACAATTTAAATTTTATCAAAATTATAATTACAAAAAAATTCTCTAATAAAAACATACAAATTTTAATATTACTATATTTTTTATTAAATATTGTTTGCTAAAGAATAGAAAAATATTCTATTTAAAAATTTATTATTAAAATATTTTAATAAATAAATATTGAAAAATTATTATTTTAATTATATATTAACAAGAATATATGAACTATTCTTATGAATGATGGAATGCCTTCATTCACATCCTTTTGCTATGAAATAGAAATTTCATTATTTGATGATGAAATGGACTATTTTCTATAATATGTTTGGAATGATGGAAAGAGATGGAAAAAATTATTTGATAGACAGTATTTTTTTGAGAATGCCCATGTCCCCAAAGAATTAGCATTCCATCAAATGATGGAATGATTATTCATTACAAAATTAATGGAATGGTCATTACATTATTAAATGAAATTTTTTATACTTTTATCCCTTACATAGTTTCATATATTTTCATATTATATTTTATTTATAAATAATAAAATAATACCTATTTTTAATATTATATAATTAAATATATTTTAGTAATTATTTATTAATAATAAGATTTAAAATAAAATATTTTTGTAATCTTTATAAAATTTATTTAATAAAAAATTAGCAAATAAATTTTTTATAATTTTACTATCAAATTTTTTTTCTTATTTATAATATTGATAAATTATAATTTTTTATGTCCAATTATAATAAAATTTTT
This sequence comes from Sindora glabra, assembly GCA_020226215.1. Taxonomy (NCBI): domain Eukaryota; kingdom Viridiplantae; phylum Streptophyta; class Magnoliopsida; order Fabales; family Fabaceae; genus Sindora; species Sindora glabra. The sequence goes on along the minus strand of CM035235.1, from coordinate 47,940,557 downwards.
AAATAGATAAAAAATGAAAATATCATCTTTTATATAATATAATTTCAGTGTTACACTTTCTTTTTATTTTTATAAGTATTACTGTCATTGGCATCTTTTTTTATTCAATTTCTAAGATATTTGTTGTACCAAACATATTTATAAAATGAAATATTCATTCCATCTCATAATACCAAATACAACATAGAAAATTGGCATTCTCATTCTATAATGCACATCAAACAATAGTTTTTAGCCATTTTCATCCTAGTTCCATTTCAAATAATCAAACATACTTTAAAATAAATGAGTCCACTTCAAAATAAATTCTATATAATTAATTATTTCAAAATCAATTTATTAACAATCAAATATCCCATCATGATATGAAAAAGGTTCAAAAATTTTCTGATTTAGAAATTGAATCCATAGTACAATTACACCTCACACCGGATTTAAGTCTCATATATAAAATTCCAAAATTAATCAATGGGAGGAGAATAACCGATCTAGAGCAGAAATGCCAATATAAAAAGGTTGTACGAAAATTTACAATAAATTTTGGTTATAATAAGAATTAAACATTGAACTCACTAGTTCACCCGTTGTATTTCTTGTTGCTATTTGTGTGATGTTTCTGTTGATACTCCGTTTGCCACAAATGCCATTCCGTCTAAGTTTTGACGGAATGGACCAATATTGGTCCAATTCTAATATTAGAGAGATAAAAATAGTTTTTTCATTTTAAGGGGACCAAATTTACTCAATTTTAATATTAAAGGACCAAAAATAAAATTAAACCTTTTTATTTTTAACAATAGAAGTTTCTATTTGATAAATTATTTTCATAATCTATTTTTAAAAATTGTAATTCTAAATATGTAGCTTAAAATTGAAAAAATAGAAATAATTTTTGATATTTTCTTACTATTTTATTTTTTTGTTAGTTTTTATAATTAAATGAAAGATTTTCTTATTTACTTAATCAAACACTTTTTATTCTTTATTTTTTTAACATTTGAAATATTTTTAAATAAAAAATTTAAAATAATTTTTTAGAACAGTTTCTTAAAATAAAAAAATAAAAACATATCCAAATAGACCCCTAATCTCTCTTTCTCTCTCCATTACAAATTATTGGGGCTCATTGTGATGTATTAAAGGATATCAAGTGATGAACCCTGAACAAATAAAAGACCTTTTGTTTTACGATATTGTTTGAATTATATAGAGGCTTTTGATATAGCTATTAGTTGATGTTGTTATTGTAATTAGGGATTCCATCTAAGAGGGTGAATTAAGTTTTAGAATTTTATAAGATTTTTAAATTTTTTTCAAAATTCTATGATATTTTCTCAAAGCAAATCACTTGGAAACAATAGATTAATAATATCACAACCTTTTTCTAGAAATGTAAAGCATACACACCTAGATATGAACAACAATAATAAATAGATGCTCAAAAATAGATTGCAAAAAATAAAAAAAAATAAAGAAAGAGAAAGTAAATGTAAGATTTACGGTGGTTTGGCCTTAAAAGATCTTACACCAAAGATTACATCAATTTTCAAACTTATTTAGCTTAACTTTACTCCACTCCTACAACTTAAAATGAACATTTGAAAAAGCTACTACAAAATATTTCTCCTGACTATAAATCAATCTCTTTCAGGTTTCCCATTCAAAGGATTCAACCTCCCAAAAAAAAAAAAAAACTCTTGGTTTCTTGAAATTTCCTCACCTAAACAATACTGGGAAAACCAGACTCACAAACAAACAACTGTTTTGATGTAATTTGCTAACAAAATAGTTGTTATAATAAGTAAAATTCAAATTTGCACCACAATTGTTTATTGTTGGAGTTCTAATGACATTGAGTTTGTCAAGGAAATGACCTATCTTACCGTAGCCAGCAGTCAGATTTTTGAAACACCAACAGTCGATTGTTGGCCCTTTTCTCCACAATACATGATATTAGAAGTCAGCAGTCCACTATTGGCTTGGCTCCCCATATTTTGAAGGAAAAATTCAGCCAACTGACAAATGGTCAAGAATTTTGATAAAATCTCATTTTTAAAGTAAAAAAAAAAATATTTTTGAAGACTTTATCATTTATATAATAGTCCCTCAACATTCCAAATTCATCAAACACAATTTAGACCAAGTTTTGAAATTCAAAATTTTTAATGTCTATTTTACTCAATTAACTCATCCTAGGATGCTAGGGTCTTCCAATCTTCACGCGCATCCCACCAAATCTTAATTATCATCATGCTATAAATATGTGATCTAATGAATTTATAATCATCAAAAGGTAATTATTAACCCCTTAAGTTAATACTTATAATTTTTATATCTATTTGTTTTTAATGGTAAATGCTGTCATATCTATTAATGCTATGTTTATGGGTTGGATAGAGGAAATTAGAGGGGAAAAAGCAACAATGAAATGTTATGTTATAACATTTTCTTTGTTTGGAGTTTTGGTTAAGGAGAAGAAGAGGAGAGAGATTTATATTTAATTTGTCCAAGTTCTCAAACATTCTTTAATACTCATTTTTTGTATTCATCTATTTGAATGATTTTAGAAGGTATTTAACCATCCAAATCAATGAAGTGGAAGTTATGACTTAACTACTCAATCCCTTCCATTTCCTCACCATTCATTCTTTATTATTATTTTTTCTTCCAATTCCTTCCTAGTCTAAACCCAATGTCATACTCACATTACATAATGTGCTACTTGTTTATATTTATATTTATTTCTTTTGTAAAAAAAAATTAATATTTGAAATTAGTTTAAATGAAGTAGAATTATTTAAACTTCTAATCAAGAAATATTAAGCCTTGCAATTGCACGTGGACTTATCAATCAAGAAATATTTATATATGTCAATTATAATATATATTTTTATTTCTACTCAATAAAAATATAATTACAATTTCAATGCAGTTGAAAATTAAAGAATATAGTTTTCAATGTGTGGATCCTACAAAGTTAACATGTGAACAACAAAAATAACTTGCTTATTTTTATTAAGCGAGGATAAGAAGAGAAAGAAATTTTATCTTCAGGGAAATGATATACATAAAATATTATCAAAAAAATTTAATTAAATTATCATTTAGAAATTCTTTTAAATCATTATTACAATCTAATCATTGTTAGACAATTTAAATTATAATTATTATGATAATTTTTAAATTATAATCATTAATTTAAATTTTCATTTAAAGGTATCAAAATATAAAAAGATTAATGTCATGACCTTCCTTAAGTTGTGATCAATGCAAAACCTGATCATTTGATCTCCACCAGCCTAGTCTAGTCATATTCAATATACTATACATATAAATGGTTATAAATCACTAATAATATAGCTAGCTTTAGTGGTTAAAGGTGATAATGACATCCACCAAGTTTAATTTCTACCAAAAATTTATAGAGTGTTAGGTTTGTTTATAATTCCTAACATTATTAAGAATAAGTTACCTAATTAATCCTAATTGAGCAAAAAAATTTCTACCTAAATTGTCAACTTTAGCAATCTAAGGCCTAGGAGACATATCTATTTACAACAAAATAACTCATTTACTACTCATGATTGCTAAAAGGTGACCTAAGGGATTTATCCTTCTTGCAATGGTGTGAAGGTATCTCAACTTGAAAAATTTGCAATTTTAAATATGGAAGGATAATTTCAAAACTTAGTAAGTAAATATTTTAAGACAAAAGACTTATAAAAACATTTAAACCTTATCGATCATATTTATCCTCCTTTACACAGACTTTTACTTTTCCATCATTCCATAATCAAATCATTAGTAAGTATAATAATCTCAAATGCATAATAAAGGCACAACTTCATATCTTGCTTAATTCAAAAATAGCAATTCAAAGTTATCAAAAGAAAATATATAATGAAAAGCAATTAAATCTATCTATAACTTTCATTCATTCTTATCCCTCACAAGCCTATTTGTATTCCTTTAAGTCATCCTTATCCCTAACAAACATATACTAGATCCAATGTTCAATCACAAGTAACATCGATGCACCCTACTCATAGTTCTTAATAACAATAATACAACACAACTCAACCATTGCATAATACTTCAATTTACAAAACATTTGAGTATCATAACATTTCTATGTCACTTTGCATAACCTCACATCATTTATTCAACATCATTTAATGCTTAACAACTTATATCATCATCATGGAACAATTATGCTTGGACTTTCTAGTAATAATCATTATTAAGAATACAAAGGTCATAATCAAATATGTAGTCCTAAAAAGTAATTCTATAAGGGTATAATCAATAATGTAATCAATTATAGGATTTCAAAGATAAAGACCTTAGACATATAATTGATTATGCTACTCTATAAAGTAGAATTCTCATGCATAATCAATTATAAGCTTGTAGGAAGAAAATCTTATGGGAATATAATTGGTCATATAATTAATTATATCTATTTAGAAAACTAATTCCAACAATATAATCCATTATGTAAGCAATTATCCCATGGTTTCTACAAAAAAAATTTGTTGAAAACACCATTCATTCTTGATCATTTCACCGATATTTCATCTTTTAAGCCATAATACACAATCAAACCTCCATATATTGCATTCATAACATTGTTCACACTAGATCCAACAAGCTTTTCACAATTTAAAACAATCAAACACAACATTTCTTCAAAGTCCAAGAAAAGATAAAAAGCCTAACTTTACCTAACCAAATTCATTCATAATCTCTCAAGTCTAGTTAGAATATTTACTTAACTTGAATAAAGGATATGTTCAATAAAAAGAGTTGTGGTTTGCTTGGTCCTATTCATTCAAAACTCTAAAAGTTTAAGTTAGAGTTTTAATCCTTTTTCACTAGAATTCCTAAATCAATTTAAATCCAAAAGAAATGAAAGAGAAGCTTAGCAAAGGTTAAAGTTTATGAAGCCTCACCTTACTTGAATTGTGGAAAGTGAATGATTGATGAAGATTTGCCTTAATTAAATAAGGAGAAGAGAGGAAGAAGAATGGGAGGATGTGGGTCTAGGTTGTGTTGATGGAAAAAATGGGGAAGGGTTGAAGAATTGGGAAAAATAAAGGGGAATGTGGTCAAGGGAAACATTAAAAAGGCAATCTAAATATCCACCATACTTAACTCTTAAACATTTCCATTGATCCTTCTCTCAACAATTTCATCATTTTTTTAAAAAAATTTAAATTTTCTTATAATAATTGCTTATTTTCTTTACCATATATTTTAAATTCTGAGAGGTGTAATGGTCAAATTATGTGAAAAAAAATCTTATGTCTCAAGATGGCCCCCACCACAAGATTACAAATAGTCCTATTCCTACCTCAATGAAATCATTTTTAGTAGTTGTAGAGTTTCTTAAGAGTATAATTTCCAAAATTTTTAAAATCATATATCAACACTATGTGATTATAAATTTTTTTATTAAATATTTACATACCTTATTTGATCCTCCGAAATCTTTTTTTTTTCCTTGACTCCTCTAAAATTTTATATCAAGATTTGTCGTTATCTATATCTATATTTAAATAACTCTTTTTTAACTAAAATATGGTGAATTTATTTTTGCCTTAGGTTCCACAGATTGAGACAATGGATCCACACTTGTTTGCTTCTATGTATGAGAGATTGAAGCCATCCCTTTATACAGAAAGAGGCTACATTTTTCATGGAGACCCGGCTGATGATATGATCTTCATCAAGCAAAGAAGACTCAATACAGTGACAACAATGGTGGAAGTGGAACATCAGAAGTTCTGGCGAATTCTGCGGAGAAGAGCTTGTAATGGATCTTAAATCCCACCTCCTCTTCATCACAACTACCCATTTCAACAAGAATGGTGCAAACTATATCAGAGATTGAAGCCCAAACTCTCATGGTCGATGATCTAAAGTTTATTGCTTCCCAACTTCACACCAAGCAGCACAACGAAAGTTCCAGGTGAGACTTTATAGCAAAAATTTAGAATTTATTTAGATTCTATTTTTAAAAGTAGTTTTTTATTTTTAGAAATAAAAAAATTAAAATATTTGTTTGGCAACATGTTTTCAGATTTTATTTTAAAAATTATTTCTGAGATTCTTGTTTAAAAAAAAAATTTTAAATATTTTTTAAACTTGTTCTCTTATGCTTTATGTCTATTTTATAATTAAATTTATTTTTTCAAATTTAAAAATAGTTTTTAAAAATAAAAAATAAATTAAAAAAAAATCTAAATTCATTCTTAGTTCTTCTGTCTCACATGCCATTTTTATATAATACTTCTTATACAACAATACTTCATCCGCGTCTTTATTATCATTTTTTCACGTACGCCCTCCCAAAAAAATTGGATTTCATTCTCGGTTACACACCATTTACAAAGGACGTAAGAAACTAATATCAAAATTGGATACGGATTTAACATTTTTGTTTCTGATAGGACAAGATTGAACTCTACACTATCAATTTTAGACCATTCACTTGTGCAAATGAAATGACAAGATGTTGAAGGAAGTATCGCAAGATTTTAGTATTACCAGTAAAAGCAGAAAAGTTCCTAGTTAGTAACATGCTTTATTATCCAAGGTTTGCTTCTTGTACATATCCTGTTACCGTAGGCTAAATATTAGAGAAAAACATACTGCCTTCCAAGAGTTTTAATAGAATTATACGGATCTCTCCTTTAATTTTAAATTCAAAACAAATTTCTTTTAATATATAAAATAATATTATACTTAAATTTAAATTTGAAGTTTTCTTTAATAAAATGATGAAGAAATATAATTATAAATTCAAATTAAGTAATATATACCAAACCAGGTATTCTAAATATTTTGTGACAAAAAAATATACTTTGATCAAGCTAAAATCATCTTAAATTTGATTGATAAAAAAGTCAAATTTTAATACAATTGTCATAAATCTTAGTTGTTTAAATTTAACCACAACATATCTTTGATGATAGAATACTTAAATTATTATATAAATCATTTGAGTCTATAATCATTTTTTCATCATTTAATTACAAATTTTAAATTTAAATTTAAATATAGCATTATTTTATATTTTAAGGGAGGTTTGTGTATGTTTTTGAAATTACGGGGAGTTTTGTATGATTTCACTAAATTTGAGTGTTGGTCAATATAATTTTTCTAATATTTAAACCTTGTTTCAAATAGGTAGTAATTATTATATTCTTAAAATTTCTATAACTAACAATAGTAGTGATACATTTTTGCTTTTATTATAATTATTTATCCTTTCTATCACTTGAAATATTAAAATAAATAAAAAATATTATAATAAATTGTTAAACTCTATCTTAACAATATTAAATATATATATTTACTTTCCAATTATATTCTTTTTTTTACAATTTATTCTAGTATCATAAGTGAAGGAAGGGAAGAATTGGTGATAATAAAAACAAAAATAAAGAACTATAATTTTAATTGTAAAATTTGATAAATATAATAAATATTTTTATAAATGTGAGGTTAATTATTGTGTTTACTTACGATCATTGATATGTATATCACATAGTTTCGTTGCTTTTGACCAGATAAATTCATAAACAAACCAATTAGGAATATTTTTTTTTCCTATTTCCTTTCGTATGAGAAAGGATATATTGACTTTTTCTTGCATTGGTATTCATCGGCGGGTGATTAAAATGCACAGCCTTCGTTTTCAAAGGAAGACGCTCTAACCAATTCAACTGCAATCATATAGGAAAAAAGCATAGTTTATATATATTTTTAATCATTCATTCAATTTTTTTATTTATCCTAAAATGGACATGCGAGGAATTTATGTGTTAAGAACTATTTTTCTTTACCCACTGGCCATACATCCATACGGAACAGTGTGTGAAGTAAGCCAACATGAAATAATACGAATATAGAAATTGGATGATAAAAATATGTATGTGCAGTGGGTCTTATCAAGATGGATATCTTTTTCTTTTCTTTCTATCATTTTCTTATCATTTTTAAAGAGGTAAAAGATACAATTTTTACTTTAGCCTTTATTATTTTTTTAATGGGACCCACCTTTTTTAAATAAAAAATTATGTATTTGTTTCTTTTTGAAATTTACCTAGTGCATATCCTAAGATGTCCAAAATCTAATTTTTATCCACATTAATGAATATTTATTTAATAGTTCTTATCCACAATAGACTCATTGTTTAATGGTCTGAATTTGGATTTAACAATTAAACATTCAATGGATCTTAAGTCCTTTAAGGTATTATTTTAGAGCCGGTAATATCAATTTGTACAATGTATAAATCTATTTTGGACAATACATTAGATTTATTTAAATAACATATTTTATAAATATCTTATTATCATATGACACAATTATAAGGATTTGTTGATAGTTTATTTAATTAAAAATTATTTAAATTTACATTGAACTATAAAGATATTTTAAAATAATATTTTATTTATTTTTTAATATTAATTTGTATAATACATAATTATTTAATTATAATACAAATGGATATATAGTTATCAATGAGTTAATTGAATACGACCTTTATTTGAGAAAGGTCAATAATAATATAACTCACAATTATTTTAAAACTAATATAAATAGTATGGATAAATCAAAATAAGGGCAGAAGTGGATATGAAAGTGAATACAATTTCTAATTATTAAATGTTGTTATTACCAATAAGAAAAGAAAAACTTTTTATCTTATATTAAAAAACTTTAAAATTATATTTTTATTAGCGATTTCAAATAAATTTATTGTGGATTTTTTTAATTTAATATTTTTGAGTTCTTAATGAATCTAGATCCTTATTGAATTTAAAATAGTAGGACTTTAATGAATCTTGATCTAATTAAGTTCGGAACTGTCTAGACCTATTATAATCCCTATATAAAAAATAAACATCATGGTGTACTTACTTTTCTTTAAGATAATGAGAGACTTGCTTAACTTGGTCAGTACATAAGAAATTAATTTTGAGATTTTTCCTATATATTATTTTGAGTTATTTTAGCTTTTCTATGATCGAGATCTAATATAGTAACTATATCTGTAGTTCTTGTATTTGACTTTTAATCAATACGAGACATTCTACGAGTTTTGACAATTAAATGTAGTAACTACAATTCCGATTACTATACTAAATCAAATTTTAGAAGGTGGACCAATCTTAATTGAAACGTTCAGGCAACATGGTACCTTAGCCAGCGAAGTTCAGTCATCAAGCCTTGATGCTACCATCCATGCTTCAAGATTTGCTGCCAATGCATTGCGACCTTTGAGACAAAATGGAGAACTTACCAATTATATAGAGTGAAAGAGTAAGTGTTGCTAGATGAGCCCAAAATCGGTACCTAAATTTATATTTTGACGAGGTAATGTAGGGAAGGAAATTTTAGGCTTTGCTTGATATTTTTTATTAGGGAAGGAGAGAGAATGAAGTTTTATAGTAAATGTTTTGAATTTCTATTCACCCTTCATTATTCATATTCAGATTCGGATCCTCTAAAGTGCCAAAAAGCACTTTAGAGGATAAAGTGCTAAAATTTACCATTAATTTTTTATTTATTTTTATTTATAAAATTATGAATCAAAATCAATGATGGATTTTGGTACTTTATCCTCTCAAGTGCAAAATACACTTTAGAGGATCCCAATGCACTCATATTTATCTAATTTAGAGAATTTTAAAATATTTTCTAAATGCCTAAACAAGCCAAAAGAAAAATCCTCATTTAATCTTTATTTATTTTATTAGAAGATATTTTCCATAGAGATAGCAACTTGTGTTCACATGTCAGATTCATATCATATTAAATATCGGTATTGAATCTAATCAAATAATAATCATATCATGTTGGGCATAGTTTTGAAAATTAAATTGGATAAATTGGTGAATTGGCTAGTAAGCTAATCCAATTAAGTTTTTTGGGCATGAAATACATGTGAATCAGTGGAAACCAACTAAAATCGATGTGAACTAATCAAAATTGGTTTAAAATAATTAAAACCAATGATTGTATCAACATTTCAATTTTTTAAAATAAATTTTTATAATTTTATAATAATTAAACTATAACATTTTTATAATGTTATAGAAATTGAATTTATATTTTTTATTTATTTTTAATATAAATTATTATTATATCATTTGTATTTTATTACTTTAAATATATGTTACTAGTGTATATATATTTGTATTTTTAAAGTTAAAATCGATTCAATTAGCAAACCAATAGTTGAACTAATGAACTACTACTTTGTTTAGTTTAATGATCAGTTTAATTTTAAAAATTATGATATTGGGTTAATTCATTTATTAAACATGTCAAGATGAGTCAGCCCATTTAACTCATTTAGTAATCTTAATTAAGAAAATTTATATTATAAAGTTGTTTATTCAATTTAATTACTTATTATTTTTTACAAAAAATATTTTTAATCATTGATAAAATACTTTTTTGAACTTATATTACTATCTTGTTAAAATATTAATTTTATATTTTTATTATATATAACTATTTATAATTTAATAAATAATTATTTTTGGATAATATTTTTAAAATTTAATGTAAAATCTTAAATCAATTAGTATGTTAATTCATTTATAACTTTAACATGGCCTATTTATTATTCATATTAAACAAATTAACCTATTTACAATCCAAATTTATATGAATTCATCCTAGTCCTTTGTAAGAGCTTCATGTTCATGTCTGTTATTATATTGTGTTAAACATTGTCACCCTTAATTTTTTGTAGAAAAATGTCATTTGCTTATATTAAGTAAAAGACTTTCATACCATTTTTATAATTTGTGATTAAAAGTGCCATGATTTTAAAGGAAAACAATTTCTTCTCTATCATAAAAGATGTTTCTATCCCGCAACCCATATTTAAGATTCAACAAACAAAATATTTTTTTGTTATTTTGTTAATTTACAAGTACAAAAGCACAAGAAAAAAAATTATTCTTACAAAAATATTTTCTATCAAAATACATAGATTTTTAACCATTCATTCCATACCATTTCCTTATCTTTCACTCTCTCTCATTATCTTTTGCTCTCTTTCTATCCTAATTCCCAAACATAATATAAAAAACTTTAAAAAAGTACATTATAGGCAATTGCATGCCTTCTTGAATTGAAAATGTTTGAATAGCCTTATTTAGTCAGGAAAAGTTGTTAGCTTTATTTAGTTAGGAAAAACATGCTATTTACATATGCATTTTCTAACATAATTTTCTCAAATGGATTGTTTTTGTCACTATATATAAGTGCATAAAATAATTTAATGGTAAAAATTGATTAAGAATTGTATACAAAAGTTATGCATATATTGCTTCATAACTTCATTTGTAGAGCTAGATTAAGGCGAAGGGACAAGATAAGAAGATAAAGGTTATGTGCACAACACCTATATTATATTTTGTCATGAGCCAATAGCTTTTTAGTTGAAATTGTGCAATGCATGCTTGTTACTCTTAGCAAATGTACCAGTCTTTCTTTCGATAAAACTTTCTTGTGGTGCATTTGGAAAAGATAATAGGACATTAAAGATTTATCACTCTTATAATAAAATCTCATGTATAACATGTCTAAAGATAATATAACCAAGTCACTGAACCATTTATGCATATCAAGTTGCAAGAATAATCTAGATTAGAAGCCTTAGGTACAACTAAAAAGGAGAAGGACAACTCCAATCGTTGGTATATGCCTTATTACATAGTATTGAATGTATATAGGATGACTACAAATTAACACACTTAAATCTCAAGTTTAATTCCAAGGTGCCTTAATGGATCTTCCTAATATTCTACTCTTTTAAAAAACATTTTTCAATATAAGCATATTTAATAGAAGTAGATATACTTTTTTTTAGACATCAACTTAGTGTCTAATTAGCATAAAAACATATCAACTTGAAGATAAAGATGTGAGGATCACAACCATAGGATTATTGAACTCCTTCAAATTCTTAAACCTCATTTAATTTACTAGAATATCCTTAAACTTGTAAAAATTAGGAAAAACAATCTACAAGTGCATTTGCTCTTAAATTTGCTCTGTAGGACCTTTACAATGTGCTTGATTTTGAGGAAGGGTTTCCTTTGAAATTGAGCATGTTTTCCTCTTAAACTAGTCATAACTACTAACTTGTGACATTCTTTTCCACTTTAAATGTTAATACCTTCATTGACGTGTTAATGTGACATAAAACCATGAAGAATTTATTTATACTCTCGAAACTTCATCCTTATCTTTTTAAGCTTCAATGAATTTTTCCTATGCACATTTGATTAGTATCCACCATAACCTCAATATTCTCTTTGGCAAAATGCATCCTCCATATATTTCAAAGAGCTTTCTTAAGAAACTCTTTCAAAGTTATCTTAAAACTTTTAAGTGTCGCTGCCACTAGCTTTCTTAAATTCATTATAAATACAACTTTTTTCAATAAGTCGTTACCTTTACAAATATGTGCTCCCTACCTTAGTAGCTTCCATGAACCCCACCTTCATAGAAAAAATGTGTGTTATCATTATAGATTATAAGTAATGTCTAGTACTATGAATTATTTACTAGTAAATGTCTTACACTTAATGTCTCAATGCATCGATGCAAGAGCCAATACTTATGCTTAATCTATGCATAGGCCTTATAACTTACTCATAAGTCCACTTGCATTAGTTTCAATCAATTCATAATACTTTGCAATGTCATTTTCACAATTGATCAAATCCCTCTTGATCCTCTCTAAATTGACACCCTAATGGTATCTTTACCATTACAACCTACATTTAAAGTTAATGCTCTTTAGTATCATAGTCCTTATGACCTCTTTTATATTAAGTGACTTCTAATAATATTTAGATTCTCATAGTCCTAACTCAAGTGTGTCCATTAATGACTTTTTTGAGCATATCTATTTGATGGCTACCCCACATTAATGGCTTGATAAGGTTGAACATAGAGTCCTCTCACACTTTAGTTCAAGTTTCACTTTACTTGTGCATAAGTAAACATGAACTTAGTTGCCACAAAGTCTTTCAATATTGCAACTATATAGTAGTAGTCTACTATCCTTTCTCTAATTCATTATCACCACACCACTAAGTGACTATATAGCCTATCCCACTACATTAAAGTATCATTATCATTATGTGACTATGATGCACTAACTCTTTAGCATCTTATCTTAAATCTCATAGGTGATTGCACATTCTTAATCAAACCCACAAATTATATATATTGCATTGATCCCCCTTTTGAGATCATATTAGCCTATTAACCATGCTCTTCTAAGCATTACTCCTTTGAATATCATCATATCCCTTTGATATGATTTTAAACTCTTTTATAATCGAGTTATCTACTTGACATATCACCCTAATGTGCCATCTCTCAAGATATGTCTATCGACTATGACCATGCATTCTAGCATGACCAAAATTTCATCATTTGGCTCCACCACCTTACTTCTAAAAATAATTAAGCCTTTTTTTGCAAAATTGGCAAGACTAGGGCTTCTTCTCCTTAATTGGCTATCAATAAGGTTTACCTTCCAGCTCCACCAATTGCAAACTCTATTTCTTTAGATATTATCATGCCCACTAACAAGTTAAAGACTTCTCCCTCTGGATAGGTTGCCAATTTAATCAATTGTTTAAATGATGGTTTGCATTCATTGATGTCATTATTATGAATGAGCACATAGCCACAATCTTATACATTGCAAGCTAGCTTAAAAGCACTCAAGCTTGCATCCGATTTACTAATCAATATTCTCTCAATATCATTAAACAAGTCATATTTAGACCAATTGTTACCTACCTAATCATTCTCATTAGCACTAATTGAGCTTTAATACCTAATGTCACAGGTTCGTAACTCTCTAACTAAAATCATGTGGTGCATGCTTGCTACTCTTTGTAAACATGCTAGTCTTCTTACAAAACTTTCTCATGACACATTTGAAAAAGATAGTGAGATATCAAAGATTTATCATCAATATAATAAAATTCCATGTACAAGATGTTCAAAGGTAATATAACCAAGTCATTAAGCCACTTATAGATATCAAGTTGCAGGCTTAGTGCTAAAGTGCCCTAAGTCTCAAGCTTAGTGCTAAGGTGCCTTGAATCCTAAGCTCAATGCCAAGATGCCTTAATGGACCTTCTTAATACTTTACCCTTTTAAAGAGTACTTTCATCAAAAGCCCACCTAATAAAAGTAAATGTATTTTTTTGAGTCATCATAGGCTATTTTCTTTATGCTCTAAGTGTCCAATTGGCACCAACACACATCAACTCAAAGATAAAAATATAATGATTACAAATATAGGCTTTTGAGCTTCTCAAAGTCTTGAACTTCATCAAACTTAGCAAAATACCCCTAAACTTGAAAAAATTGAAAAAAATAATCTACAAGTGTATTTGCTATCAAACTTGGTTCAAAAGACCTCTACACTAAAGTTGATTTTTAGGCCAAATTTCTTGCAAAATTGAGCATGTTTGCCTACTAAAATAGTCATAACTATTATCTTGTGACACACTTAAGTGATGATTCAACTATTCAGACAAAATAACACAACTTTTAAGTGCATATCATGTATTGCACACTCGTTCAATTGATTATTAGTGAAGTTTTGTTATTTTTTATCCCTCGCATCTTGAGTTTGAATCTTACTACTAACAGTTTTATAAAATTATGTGATTTGTAGGTATTATTAAGACTTTGTTTATTTTAATGAAAAGTATTATATGTAGGAATATAATGATATAATTTGTATGAATATAATTATAAAATATTAAAATAGTAAAATAGTAAAAAAATTGTAAAAAATAATATTCTTTATTTTAAAGAGGAAGTTGCTTTCTCCTACTATCACATCACTTGATGTCATAATTTTTCAATTAAAATATAACTATTTTCACTTTATATAAACAAATATAATTCTTTGATAAAAAAAAAACCTTCCGACAAAATGAAAATGAGTATGGTCTAGGTAATTAATATTAATATAAATAATAAAAATGTTAATCACCTATTAACTTCTTCAACATATAATCGGACAAAGGATTCTCTGGTTAGCTACGGTGACAAACATGGAATAGAAAATTCAGTTACAAATGATTTAAAACTCGTAAACTATATTTGCAAATATATATATATATATATTGAAGCATATGCTTTACAATCATGATGGCTATCATAGTGATAGCATGAAGCTTTGATGGGCTTTAAATTGCAAACACAAATTGTCACTCTTTCGAAGTTTTTGTTGATTTGCGACATATACCAACACCAGAAACTTTGCCAAAAACTAACTTTGTCCCATTTAAGTGCTACATAAACCCAAAAAATAAAATTGTCGTCCGAATTACTGAAAAAAGTGGTCTAAAAACATGGCACAGATTTAATAAAAATATTTTAAGCTCGCAATAATAATAACTTTTTCTCTTCTAGTAATATCTGTATTGTCAATGGAATTCGAGCATAAAGGTATAGGTAAAAATTTTCCCTGAGGAAATAGCCTATGTCCTAAACTACTAAAAAATTGTCACTCTATTTTCACTAAAAAATAATAAAATAATCAATTCTTCAATTAACCTTCATTGAATTGTGACAATCTTTTAATGATTTAAAATACATAAATTGTGTACTCACTGAATAAGAAAGAATCTCTCATCTTATGTATGACTTCATAACGTATCGTGTAATATTCTGGTAGTTCTAGTTCTTGCAAGTTTTTTTGTTTTTCAAAAAATCGTATAAGGTACAAACTTTTATTGTATAATTTCTAATTTTTTAATAAAAATTGTTATAATCAAGTAAGTAAAAAAAAATATAACTCTATTGATCAAAACTAAATCACAAAATTTTGCAAAACAAAATTAAATTTCTACAAAAAAAAATCTATTACTTTTATAAAAAAAATTTATGAAAAATATAAAATAATTTATGAGATCATTCATGTCAATACAAATTGTTTGGATTATGTACCTAAACAAAACCCATAATCATAGCATGGAAAATTTGAAGATAATATTCACCAAACTATGAAATTGGAAATCTAGACTTAAAACGAACTTGAAAGGACTAACCTAAGTGGCGCACATATGAACGCCACGAGTTGGGGAGCATAAAACAAAATAACACCTGCAAAGGTATATACCAAACCAAGAGTCTGCTTCCAATATCAAACCCCGATGGTAATGCAACTAGGCTTAAATTTAACCTTAATTACAATTTATCTCCTCTCATTTATTCATTGCATGCGTTTATTCCTATTAAACTTTGAACAATTTTACTTTTTTCTTATATTTTAATGTAATCAAATCAAGTACGCTCTATCAATTTTTGGACTCCTTGCATGGCTAAGAATTTTCATTGCCGGATACTAAGTCTCGTTCAATAAATAAATAAATAAACAATAATTATTAATTTTATTTATAATTAACTTTGAGGACTCGCAAGACCTTTTGTACGCACTCTTATGCTTGCTCAAAGTTTTGCTTTTTGTTTAAGAATTTGAAAATGAATATATGCTTAATAGTGATTAGGTAGTTTTAAGTTAGTAAAAAAGAAAAAAAAGTATGCGCCCCGTAGTACTTAGGTACTTTTAAATTTTAATTTCTACCCGTTGATGTCTTTAAGAATAAACTAATATTGAATTTGTGCTTTTTGGATAATTTTACATTAAATAATGATTAAACTAAATTTTTAACTATCAATTAAAATGATTAAAATTCACATAATTAATTTGTTTTTAAACATGTGGTATATGAATTAAAATTTTACAAAAAAATGAAAATTGAGATAAGATAATATGTGAAAAAAAATGGAAAAAGATTTGTGAGAGAAAGAAAAAGAAGTAATTATAAATGGTATACTAAAAATCTTTGTCTTTCAAAATTGATAAGAAATATGTGGGGGAAGGGGCAGAGAGAGAAATGTATATAAATGACATAGTAGGTAATTTTTATAAATTATATTAGAATTTTGATATCAAATAATTGAATTTAAGATTACAAATTTGTCTTTTATTTTCTTAGAATATAGAGCATGTAAACGTGAGCTTTTTAGGGAACTAAAAAATGAAACCTATTCCTTCTCAATCCTTTTTCTATTAACTAGTATAAATGGTAGTAGTGTAATCCATTTAAGGCACAAATAAACTTAGTATATAAAAAGAATAAAGCCCTTAGCACAACATCGCATACACAATTAAGGAAGTCTAATTTTATTGTTTGCCTATCAATTTTCAGACTAGTCATTCCCTTCATGCTCTCTCATTGCACTTCCGCCTTTACCTTCACAACCATCCTAACCTCTTGCCATTGTTGTAGTGCCATCACCGTTGGCTTTAGCTCCTTTGGATGTCATTTCTTCTATTCTTTAAATTTTAATTCTTATCTTTACTCTTAACTATAAGTTGTGTATGTTCACATCAACAAAAGCTTTTAAACTTAAGTTTTTCCAGAATGAGCCCTCAAATGATGCAGGTAAGAAGATATCAACAAAAAAATCACTTTTAGAATGGTTCAAAAATATGGGACTTAAAAAAATTGACTAAATACATTTGTGGGAAAGAAAAAAAGATTCTCTCAATTCAATATTCTAAGAAGTGTATTGGACTAATTAATAAGCAAGAAGAAATAGATTTCATCTCTAATTGGTAATAATTGGAGTATTTTTTTTATTTCCCTCTCTCTCTAAGAAAAGTTGGTTGAAGTAGAATGTTGTGCAACACACACCAATTTGACTGTGAATTGATAGTTAGTAGTGATGGCTAGTTGAATGGTAGTTGATAACTGGGCTAGCTAAGTATCACAAGCTAGTAGTTATGATAATTTTGACAAGTAGACATTTTCAACTTTAGATAAAATTTGTCAAAAAATCAACCATAGTTTAAGGATCTTGTAATTGAAATTTAGAATCAATCTAATTCATATACTATTTTTCCAATTTTCCTAAGTTTAAGGATATTTTAGTAATTTTAGCATGATTTGAAAATTCAAAGTGATTTAAAATCCCATGGTTGTAATCCTCACATTTTAATCTTTATTCTAGTATATTTTGGTGCTAATTGAATAGTCAAAACATGATGAAAAGGCCTTATGTCAATTCAAAAAAGTATGTCTATGTCTACTTGTTGAGCTCTAGTTTAAAATACTTTTTAAAGGATAAAGTGTTAGAAGGCCTAGTGGGCTAGCTTAGCATTAACTTAAGAACTTAAGTGTATTTACTTTTGATCATCTTCTATATACTTAAAACTATAAATTGTGACACACACACATATATCAAATGAACAACTTGTTTTTATCCTTATTCAATTTTTTTAACCCATTATGCATAAAAGCTCCTAATATGGGGCATTTTTATAGCTTGGCATGACCGATGCTTTGGTGGCATTTAATTATGACTTGTGGGCTTGAAATTCTTGCTATCTATTCCAAGTGTGCAATAAGAGTTTAATATGAAGGCTAGTATGTCCACTAAAAGTGCCAAGCATACACCACAGAATTTTAACTAAAGAGCTACTAACTTGTGACATCTAGTATTAGAGTTAGGTTTGTGCCAAAAGGCAAAGATTAGGTAAGTTATAATTGGTTTAGACGCAACTTGTCCATTACTAGATGAAAAAGGTTCAAAGTGATCATTGTTAAATTTAAAAGAAACATTGTCAAGGATATAACTAACTAATGCAAGAGGTTAGATTGACTTGAAAAGCATTCATGCCAAAGGCTTGCTTGCTTGCATAAGATATTAGTTATGCACTTATTCAAAGTAGTGGCATTAAGGGATCCAAAACATTATCTAAAGGGAGGAGTGAATTGATAACCAATCTAAAGGGAGAAGTTTTGATCTTGCTAGAAGGCTTAAAAAATTCTAGAAGGTGTGATGGAACCAGAAAATCTAACCTTGGTCATATAGAAATGTGTGACCACAATCAATAGGCATATCTTAATGGATGGCATATCAAAATGATATGTCAAGTAAATTACTCTATAATAAGCAATCTAATATCATATAAAAATAATCCAAAAGAATCAATTCGAGGTACTAGGGAGCAAGTGTATAATAGTCATAAAAAGATACTATGGAAATGATCTTGGAGCTCACATTACTAGTGCATGAGCATGTAACACTTAAGCTAGAGTGGAGGATGCTTTACACTTAAACCTTTTTAAGATATTGAAGTGGGGAAGCCATTAGGGATGTGCTCAAAGAAGCCATTAGATGATACACTTGAAATTAAATTATAAAAGTATAGACATTGGTAGATGTCACTTGAGATAAGAGGGATCATGAAGATTATAATGCAAAGAGAATTAACTTGAAGTTAGTTATGATCGCTGATAAGATGCTAAAAGCAATCAATTCATAAAGGATTAAATGATCTAATTAAGTGTGAAAGTGCTACTACCAAGTATGATGAATTAACTAAGTGTATCACAAGCTATCTTAGGCATAAGGTTACGAAACCCTATTAGTAAGCAATTCAAAGCAATAAGCTTATATACAAGCTATAAAATTAATGCATATTTTGCTACAGAGGTGGCATCCATGTAAGCTACAAGGACAATGGGCACCTAAGTGTAGAAACAATGATTTATTAAACAAGTTAAAGAGGTAACAAGTTCGGGATAGATAGTGGGCAATGACATTATTGAGCTTCAGGACACTTTGAAAGGAATCTATAAAGGTAGCCCTTTGAATATTTTTGGAAGATCCATTTTACCAAGAATAATATCAATATCGTAAACAATAACCTAAATTCAAGATAAGAAATATTCATAACGCTCAAAGAGGTAGGTAGGAGCAATCAAGGTAGTAACTCAAAGGAAAAGGTTGAAGATCGACATGAAGTTTTAAAAAGAATAAGTAAATTTTTCTTGGAGCCATGTTAGATTGAGGTGCAAAAAAAGTATTGATATTTGAAATGGGGGAGAATGTCACAAAGTAGTACTTATGATGATTTTAATTAGAAAACATACTCAATTTTGCATGAAACTTCATAAAAAAATTCAAGAATAGTTTAAGGATTTTGTTGCCAAAATTTAGGATTAATTTCTCTATTTTTCTAAGTTTTCAAGTATTTTCATAATTGTAGCATGATTCTAGAATTCAGAGTGATTTGAAATATCTATGGTTTTAATCCTTACATTTTTGTCTTCACTTTTGTATATTATAATGCCATTTGGACACTTAGGACATAGTGAAAAGACCTTATGTCAACCTAAAAGAAGTATTTCTACTTTTTTTGGATGGGCTTAGGTTTAAAATACTCTTTACGAGGTAAACTATTAGAAGGCTCAATAGGGTAGTTTGACACTGAGTTAGGGGCTTGGGTATATTAGCTTGTGGTCATCCCTTAGACACTTAAAACTATGAAATAAGGCATATAACAAGAGGAAAAAGTCTCTCTCTCTCTATTTAATTATCCATTTTAACCTATTATGCTTGAAAACTCCTAGTGTGTGGAGTTTTTATGGCTAACATGCATAAATGCTTCAGTAGTATTCTATTATGGCTTGCAGACCTGATAGACACACTATCTATTCCAAGTATGCTATGAAAATTTAATGGAAAGACAAGCATGTTCATTAAAAATTGTAAACATATATTGCACAATTTTGATTAGAGAGTTACTAGCATGTGACATTGAATAAGATAGTGTGGAAAGAGAGGGGGAAATGACATAGAGTGAAAGAGCTAAGAGAAAAAAGAGAGGAAGGTTAGAAAAAAATGATAAATTACATTTTATGACATGTACTTTCTCTATTTTTTCACTTATTTCACAAGTAACCATTAATATTTTATCCACTTAAATTATTTTCCACCTAAAATTTATCAATAAACACATGTGACATGTATGTACTACATGTTTTTCCTAAATTTGACATTTATTTTTAGAACCAATTTACCTTTAAAAAAAATCTAACCTCTAGAACCACCACTCTTTATCAAAATTTAAAGCAAATTACTTCAACAAATCTTCAATGGAGTTTTGTTTCTAACCTTGACCTCTATTGAATATTTGTTAAAGTAATTTGCTCTAAAATTGCTAAGAGCAGGCTATTTAGGTTAGAAATTTTTTTAAAAGTAAATTGATTCTAAAAATGAGTTAAATTTAAGAGAACAAAAAACATGTATACTTCACTTATGTTTTATGTTAAATTTTGTATGGGAAGTATTTAGGTTGAAAAAGTATTAATATTTGAAAATACAGATAAGTGAATTTCAACACTTAAAATTACAAGTGGTTTAAGTAAAAAAGAATGAAACTACATATAGATAGAGTGTAATTTATCTAAAGAAATGAGAAGTGGAAAAAATGGTTAATATTTTGTTAAAGTGAACGGGTGGGATCACTCTTTTTCTAGCATGAGGTGTCACATTGACCTTAATTATGCCATGTTGGCAATTATATCTAGAAAGAGGCAAGAATCTATAAAAGTGGGCTATAATGTCTTCTAGATTATATTTAAGCCTTAAATTTATCTGATGTGAAGAATGATAATATCTCCCTCTCAAACCTAATGATGTAGAGCTTATATACCATACTTATGTCACAAGTATAGTCAATAGGGGCCATTATCTTTGTTGACATATCTCTTAACTCAAGATCTCTACATTAGCCAAAATATACAATTAATCCAAGATAATTAATAGGTTTAAACCAAGCAGCCTAAAATACTAGTAAGAGCTATTTAAGTAGTCAAACTTAGTGTTTATATATTATACTCAAGTCACAAATTTAACTTATATGCAACATCACAATGTATTAGGAGGATTACAATCCAATAATGATTTTAAAGGAACCAAATGTCATTAATTTGTATTTCAGGTGGACACAAAATGCATTAAGCTTAAGCTTAATGTCTAAATTACATGAGAGAAATGAATATATATATATATATATATATATATATGACATTTTATATCATGTTTCATAATTTAAATTTAAAATTGATGTTTATTATGTAGAATTTTTTACACTGTCAATAAATAAAAATCATAAAAGCATTAAAAAGGCTAGAAGTTTAGACTAATTAGAAAAATTCTACCAATAACTAAAAGGTTTATGATTTTTTATTATGTAGTCACATGTGTAGAATAATTTAAAATTTTTACCACTTATAAAAAAATGAATATTTTTTAAAGCATAATAAGATGTGGTTGGACAATAATATTTTCGATACTTTTACTTAATTACTATTAAAAATAGGTCATGAATATAGCTTTTCTTTCTAGCTAACAATTTATTAATCATAAAGAAAAGAAAAGAAAATCACATAACTTTTTCCCCGATAGGAATTTTACCAACCTTAGGGAACATCGAAGTGCAAAAAAATGACCATCGCAATGAAAATCCCATTAATGAGTTCATGTCCTTGTATGAGGTTGAAACATCTTTGACAAAAGATACTATGCCAACTAATATAGTGAAAATACTAACTGCTAAGTAGGAGTGGTATATTTAACGCATTTTGTGGACACAAGTGAAATCAAATTGAGTTTTAACTTAATCAAACATAATTTGATAGAAAAAATGTATGAGTTTGAGTACTTAAATTATAAGAGGAAATGACAAAACCTTGAAGACTTAGGGACTAGTGAGGAGATTTGCCAAATAGAGAAGAGATACTTCGATCTCTAAATTAGTATAAGGTAAGAGAAAAATGTAAAAGTAAAGGTATAACAGAGTATATTAGATGTATAAAGTGATAAAATGTACCTTTATAATGTGTAGGTATGGTGTTAATGGTAGCCTTGTAATTGTTATTATCGCTTGCCTCCATTCCTTTAATATTTTTTTTTAAAAGAAGGTTTCATACCTGAGCTCATGTAACAATATGTGACTTAAACCATAGTTTTAGATCAAGTTTAGCTATTTTGTTGGGACCATCTTGTAAAACACATATTAAGTAGCTCATGTAACAATATGTAACAATATTAATTAGCTAATAATATGTGTTTGGAGGGATTTACCTTAAAAGATCTATTTATGACTACTATTGGTCATTTGAATTTGATAGAGCACATCCAAACTTTGGCAATCAATGGATTAGTTTAGTTGCTAAGAGAGTTTACCTTGGGCTTTAAAGTGCCGATGGCATATAGCACATTTGGGCTCATAAGTGCTAAGGATATGTAGCTCACATGAACTTAAAAGTGTCGAGAACATATAACTCACTTGGGCTTTAATTGAGTGACCAATTTGGTTGATAGAGAGGATCCTACGCCATACTTTTATGCCAAGGGCATATAACTCGCTTAAGTTTTCAAATGTCGAGGATGTGTATCTCATTTGAGCTTTTGTATTACATGCTCATGATTCATTTATTTAATTCTTAAATTACTATTTTTAAACTAACTTTCTTGACTTTAACTTAGCTAATTGGTTGTTACTATGAGATTCTACACACTCCAATGATGAAGTTAGCGACCATTCAAAAGGGGTTTAAATTAATGTACACTTGAGAGTAAAGGATGATATCTATTGTACGAGTTCTTACCCCATTTCATATGGACAATGGGATAAATCATCTTTTGATTGATCAACTTATTCTTTCTCACTTTGCAAGAAAGAGAATAACGAGTTAGTTTATATTTTTCATTAACTAGTCACATAATCTAGATGAATAGAAAATAATATTTGAGGGAGCATCTTATTCCTTCTTTAAAACCACTCAGCACTTTTAAGGGCCTTGATAAAATTCAAAAATGGTTAGTACAAGTAATTAATAATATTTTTTTGGCTTTCTTTTCCTTAGGATCCTAGATAATCATGATGTGTAAGCAACCGTGGCCAAAAAATATAACTAGTGGAAAACTAATTCACAAATTGTATCATATGATAGACTTATGATAAGCATATAATATTTTAAGTCATTTGAAATGTAAATGGGGAGTAAACATGAGTACCTACTATCTCAATTTCTAAGACAGATCAAATTGCTTCTGCTCAATAATTCATGACAACTACTTTAATGTACAGCGTTAACTTCAATAATATGGGGAGATGGTCATAAAGTTCAGCTCACCTTTGACTTCATGAGAGACACCAACATTACACATGTATTAGCGATGGCATTCATATAGTTAAGCACACAAATTATACGATGTTATATTACTTTTGTAGCACGTGGTATCCGTTATGTATATAAGTCCTCTCTATCCTGTATACATAATGAAAAACGGGTAACTATGATTTGTTGTTGTTGTTGTTGTTGTTGTTATTATTATTATTATTATTATAAATGAAATCTCCCATATAAAAACATATTCAGAACTAGGTAGATTAAGTGACTAGAAACTTATTAACTTTTTCTTGTCTTTTACTGGTGTTATGGTGAGTAATTAATATGCTTGGGTGCGTGTTAATAAGAGGATTTTAAGCTGGGGCAAAAATATGATTTCATGTCATGATTTATATGGCTACAAGGAGCAGTTTGTTTAAAAAATTCAACTTGGGCCGCCAGCATTTGACCTATACATTACAAAATGCAGTTATCGGATAGCAAAATGGTTAGCCTAGTAATTTCGATCAATAAAGAATTCGTACTAAAATGGTTCATGAGAGTAATGGTAATCCTAGTAATTCAAAGAATCAAGTTCCTTATATGTTATGGCGGACACCACAAATCTACTTGACTGCTTAACCCGTGAAACAAAATCTGGGTATGATAAAGAGGAAACAAATAATATATTCAAGTTTTCAAATGAAATCAAAGAAAAGTTGATTGCACAACTTCATCACGATTAATATAATTGCAACACTAAATACATGTGGATAACTCACATATACTTTGATTGTAGATGATGGGATTATGCATTCAGCATCACTGCAAGGATTATAACTGGCAAACATAGTGCAAGCAATCTTAAACAAGAAGTACGATATACATACAGACATTCAAACCTGAATTTGAGATAGATTGTTGTACTTCCCAGTCGGCAAGCACTACATTCTGTCAGTTGCCTATAATTTAGCTATTGGTTGGCCACTTGAAGATTACGTTGAGCTCCAACAAATCGTCATGTTTTTAGCTAATTGAAACATAGTGTGTTAAACCCAAAATTCAAATAGACAGCGGATGACATAGATGTGATGCCTTGGCTGTTTAGATCGGAGTCAGTAGTGTGGTGCTCTTCCATCCCATTATGATGTATCATGGTTGAGGCGTTTTCCTACAATGATGTAAAAAATTCATCATTAATAGAGTTCATCGGAAAATCTAATTCTCTGGCCAGAAAATTCTTTTCTGATGGAAAACGGTGGTCGAATAAGCTAGAGAGAGTGCCAATGACAAAATCACAAAAGCTTGATGACTTGGGGTCATGTAGAAGACCTGCAAGACAGAGAAAAGATACTCTGATATTTAAGTCAATATAGGATAAGAGAAAAATGTAAAAGTAAAGGCATAAAAATGGATAATGTGGTAAGAGATACCTTTATCTATTGGGTGTGGGTATGGTGCTAAGGGTAGGTTTGTAATCATCATTGTCACTATAAATGCTTATACTTATTATATCTGGACATGGAAGAGGAAGGACAGAGTGTAAATCAAATGATAAACCCGACAGAGCATGTATACTGTTGAGTTCAACCTATATCTTTCTGGACTTTGTTGAAGAAATCAGAAGATGCTGTTTTGCAACAGCTGGTTCTTGTATTATCATCATCCAACTTTTCCAAACACATTGGATAGTTTTTATGGACAGGGGAGCAAAAATTTGCCTTAAGGTATCATCTGAAAAAACTACATCTCTCCTTCATCGCCTGATTATATTCATATGCAAGAAGAATTGGAAACAACATTTGAAAGTAATTTAACTTCGTACAGAAATTACAGATTTATATTAGACTTACTAAAAAGACAAGATTCCTGCAATGATACTACCTACTGCCAAGACCAATGCACCTACCTTATTGGAAAGCTGATGCCAGTTTAAAGATCCTTGCTCTGTATGCAACCGTGACTGAGGTAAATGCAGAGCATTATCCAATCTCCTGTCAGCTTACTTTTTGTTTGCAGGAACTGCTTCAACAGCATAATGCAGCTGATGTCTGATCTTCTCATCTTGTGAAGATATGCGGCAGTGGAGGAGCAAATTTTCAAGAAAGAAGCTCACGAGTTTCTGATCTTTGAAGTTCATGTAGGATACGTGTTCAATTGAGGTGGTAAGTCTTTATGTGAAGAATAGTTTGTATTATATCATGTTATTGTATTATAATTTAATATATATATATATATATATATATATATATATATATATATATATATATATATATATATAAGTATTCGAGAATATGAGTTACTTAAAAAAAAAATTGCACAACTTAGCTATAAAATACTTCAGAACCCAGTAGGCCCCAGACCCTTGTTGGATGTATTTCAAATGAAACACTGACCGCAAGAAATGTGACAAAAAGGTTCACTTTAGAACCGGTAATTAAGACCAAAGGGGCAGACATATCTGGGGTTAAAGAAGTGAATTAATGAGGTCATATGTAAGAAGTAAACATGAAATACATTTCTATGCATGAGATGGTAGCAGATCCCATGACTAAGCCTATTCCTCAGGATGTATTCGTAAAAGATGTGAAATCTCAATTTTTCCATAGATGTGGATGTAATTATTGTAATTTTTTCTCAATAATGTTCACAAAATATTAATGTCTAAAAAATAAATGTGTTTATTATAAGCCTACATATATAGATGTATGAATATTTCTTGAAGCATTCTTAAGTTATTAAGAGTATGTTGGACAAATAAAAGATTAGCTTTCTCACACAAGTAATCACCTCTTGTTGGTCAATTTTTGTAATTAATAAGGGATGTGACAATTTTAAACTTCTTATCTGAGTGATAATCGAGAGTTGAGCTTTAAATATGAATGTTGCCTTGTTAATTAACAAGATGAGGTCATATGTAAGACTACAAGTGAATTAATGAGGAATTCAATTCATCTATCTACACCCAAGATCTGGCTCAGTAAATGCATATAAATAGGCAAAAAAAAAGATAGTTAAAGGATAAGGTTACAACAATAGAAAAAAAGAGATCATTAGAACCCATTCTAGATTTTTTCTCTCTCTTTACTCTAAATAAAAGAAGATTTAGACTATATATAAATTATCTTTCTGTGTGATTGCCAATATGATTAGTAAAAACAAACATCAAATTTTAAATCTTCTGTTGTAAACTTCTAATATTTCACTATGTGTGAATCCAATTTATATTCATTGATATAAATTTAAGAGTTTATGAACTAAATTCAATCAATAATTAGCAATGGTTCAATTTTTGAAAAATTTATGTATTTTTTAATGGAATATATGGACAAATTATAATAAACAATTTCAATGTAACAAATTAAATTATATTAACCAACTTTAATAAAAATAAATAATAACATTAAATGAAATAACATCTCTCAATAATGTATATAGGTCTAATATATATTAAATGCAATAATAATCTCAATATTGTATAACAAATTATTAATTGCTATAATACAAATTATTATGAAAACAAAGATAGCCAAAATCTAGAAATTAGAGACCATACATTGTAATATTATTATCAACAACTTCTCTTACATTAGTGGAATACTAAAGATTAATTTTGTAAGCATGATACTACAAAAAAAGCCTATATGGATGAAAAAAATGGTTTGTATAGACCCTTATTACTGTCTGTATGTGTGCTACAGATGATATTATCATCTATAATGGATTGTTTATATAGTTTCGTATGTGTTTCAACCTACACAAATAGCTTTTAGTGTCATTTGTATAGGTTAAAGTTATACAGATGACAAAGTCATCTGTATAGGGTATAAAGATGGTCAACATTAGTGTACCTATATAGATATATAGAAAACTTTGTCATATGTATAGGTGGAAACCTATACAGATGACAAGTGTTTTCTATATAGGTTTAGCTTACATAGATGATAATTGTTATCTGTATAGATGATTGTGATATGTACATTTTTTTAACAATGTAAAAAATTACAATCCACTCCAAAAAAATTTTATAATTTTTATAATTTTATTTTTCATTAATTTTTAACATATTTATTTTCAATTTAAAGAATTTATTTGTAAATGACTATTTTCTATGTAGCCTATATAGACAATAATTGTTGTCTATATAGGTGATTGTGGTTTGTATATTTTTTTAATAGTGTAAAAAATTTCAATCCACTCCAAATTTTTTTATAATTTTAATAATTTATTTTTCATTAATTTTTAACATATTTATTTTTAATTTAAAGAATTTATTTGTAAATGATTGGTGAATAAAATTCAATTCACACTAAAATGATTTTTATAATTATCAAGTATCATTAATATAAATATCATAATATCAATTATAAAAATAAATAAAATAAAAACTAACTCCTAATAATATATAATAAAAAAATCCACAGTTCATACATAATATAAAGAATCAAATAAAAAGTAAATGTATCATATATACAAATATATACAATAGTTATATGAAATAATAATCATTATCATCCTCATCCTTACCATCATACGAAGGTACATGTGAAGGTGAGGATAGGAGATAGGTGTAGTTGTAGCTAGGGTGAGGGTGAGGGCCACTACAATTAAGGAGCTAAAGGATGCTACAAGACAAAGGGTGACTAAGAAGTGAATTTGGAAGATACTCTTGGTTAAATGATATTCATCTAAAAAGAAGGATGAGGAGACATAATAGGACGAGGTCAAAGAGAATCCCATGAACTACAAAGTGGCATGCGTTGCCTGAAGGATAATATGGGTCTACTGCCATACTTGCTTATGATAGAGAATTCATTGCTTCACCATAACTAAGGCTTGTTGACTCTAGGTAATGTAGATCTGCACCTTTTTTTTTTTGTAAATGTTGTATCCTAGTGTTGCCTTAAAGAAAATGCTATAGTGGATAAGTTGGTGCTAGGGGTACCATGTGATATATTAGGAAACACATGACTAACTACCCTTCTATGCCTTCAGTGAGTGCCCAACACCTCATTAATAATGTCAGGCTCATCAAGCTCTGACAAACCTATTCGGAAGCTACTAGAGGAAATACTAAACTATAAAGATTGATGGTGACCAAATCTAGCATCTTAGCCTTGATTTTTTGACAAAAATCATTAAGTTTTAGTAAAATTTTTTCCTATGATAATTAAAATTATTTAATAAAAAATTAGTTACTTACATAAGTAATTTGAGCATTCTGATGCTTCCACTCCCTTACAAGATATAGGTGATGCATACAAAAATTCTTCCCCACTGATTGCAATTCACTTATGTCCTTATTTCTTTGTGCCAATTTTAAAATATAGTATTAACAATTAATAAGATTTTTGAATATGGTATTAACAATTAATAAAATTTTTTACAATAATAATCATATAAGAATGTTAAGTTAAAATACCTTATTATGTCATGGCACTGCAATGGACTTTGATCCATGGCAATCATTGTATATGTTCTTGGAATTGTTATCTGGATAGCTTGTGCATATTCAAACCAAAATATTTATAATTAGAAGAAAAATTAATTGAAAATTAGAAATGGTTACTAATTTTACTTCCACCTTACCTTGTGCTCATCATTATCAAAGTATATGCATAATCTATTCCAATAATCTCTTAAAGCTAGGATAAACTCAATTTGCATTATGTAGATCACAAATGTTATCATGACCTCCATATTGTAAGAAATACTAATGGAGTACCAACTTTTAATCTTTGTATTGATCGGCTATCATCTACTGGATATTTGTAATGATGTATCCTTGCTCATCAAGTTCAATATCTATAAAATTGAAATGGAACTACATTGAAAGACATGTAAAAATGTTGCAATTATTGTATCTATTTATCTTAATATCAAACATAAAATAATGTCAAAGATATATTCAACAATACTTACATAAACTCCCTACACTAACACGTTCTCTGTACTCCTTAGGTACTTGCATCCAATTTTTATGGAAAGGCTTATAATATTGTGTGATTCAACACTTCTATGTCACATAGCAAAATGCTTTGAGTTTAGACCAATCGCTTGCCATGTATTTATCTTATCAAAATGAACAAGTAATGGTCTCCTATTATTCTTTGGGATCTTTTAATGGAGAGCCAAGGACCTTGATTTACTACAATATTGTTAACTAAATACAACTTTCAAATATAACACACTATTAATAATATATATAGGAAAAAATGCAAAATAAAGTACTTCAATTCTAACTAGTTTTACCTATCTCACACTATGAGGGAATATGAGTAGGGGTTACATGGTGTGTCACATCCACTGTGTCCTTCATGATAGTGTGACATAATATCAGTTAAGACTATCAAGTATTGTTATATATGATCGAACATATACAATAGTCATTATAATAAGACATGAGTAATACTTATGATAAAATATCACACTTTTCCAATAGTCATTATAATAAGGCATAAGTAATACTTATGATAAAATGTCACATTTTTTCCATCCAAGATAAATTACATTTACACTTATGAAATGAATTGTTTAAAATAGCCAGTACAACAAATGCAAATAATACTTACTATAAAATATCAAATTGTCAAATTGTAAGCTTAATTACTATTCCAAAAACAAACTAAAAATATTGTCCCTAATTGGACTTGTTATTAATGAATGTTATAGGGTCATTATCTTTTTCATTAATTTTATCATCACTATTGGACTCTAAAAGTTCCTTTTCTATTTAATCCTTAATCGTTTCATCTTCTAAGTTATCAACTTCATTTATGAAATCATCAAACATTTATGCAACAAGATGAACTTTTTTAGAAGATGATACATAATGAGGATTGTGGTTCTGATCTCATAAGGTAATAAAGTCAATATCTTAAAGATCAACTATAAGTATGAAGTTTGTTGAGTTATTATCCTATAAATAGGACATGCCATTAATGCTAACATTATCATCATTAGCGAGATCCCATACATCACGATGCATCATATTATTTACAACTCTCCAATTTAGTCCATTAAGAGGATTATCAATTTAAAGAACTTGCCATGCTTGAGACACTAGTATATATGAATCATATTTGTACCATTGAGCACTAATAGTAATGCATGCTATGTTCTTATTTGTGATAATTTTCTTCCTTCTACGATTGATGTCATACTATTAACATTAGAATAAAATCACAAAGTAATTATATAAATAACTCAACTCTATGACATTATACTGTAAAATATGTTACCTTTAGTTCCAAGCATAGAAATCCTATTGTTCTACGTCTTATGCTTTGCATCTGAAGAAGTAGTTACAAACTGAACTTCATTTACCACACATACCAAACACAACATAACCATGAAGCTTAGTCCAAAAGCCAAAGATAGTAGTTTGTTAGTTGCCTTAACTAATCCATTCTTGTGAAGGTGGTACATCTATAAATTTTTTTTGAAATAAACAATAATAACATAAGCAACTAAAAGATAAAATTATGAAGAATTAGATTGTAATGGATATGATAAAGAATTATCTTAAAGTAAAACTAAGAAAGAAACTCAATTCTGTACAGATGATTAATGTTTTCACAACTGTGTACTTGATAGTTATCCTATATAGTTCACTATACAATACAAGTTATTCATTAAGAACTAGAAGGACTCGAATGAAATACTAAATAGTTTAAGGAACTTACTCTAGATACTTTTGAATTTTAGGATAGTTATTTAAGATGTACCTATATTACAATATCTTGATCACTTTTGTCCAAATAAACAATATGCTTTTTGTCGATGGGCTTGATATTGAAATCTAAAAATTAACAATCACCTTTTTATTCTCACATTAACTGCATCTCGATTTCAATGAGGTTGGTTAAATTTTGTTTTCACCTTTTCACCCTTTGTAGATAGATGGAACAAACTATTAATGTCTTATCAATAACATACCTTTCAACAATAGAACCTTTAGCTTAAGCATGATTCTTGAAATAATCTTTTAATTTCTTTATATATCTCATATATTGATGCATCCATTGAAAATGAATGGAATGCCTTAGCAATGCTTCCTTCAAGTAAGTACATCATCAAGTAGACCATTATGTCAAAAAATACTAGAGAATATATTCTTTTAAGCTTGTAGAAAATTAGTATAATGTCTTCCTTAGCTTAGCTTGCATCCTGCTTGTTTAAACTTCTTGCATAAATTTGGTTAAAGTAATTACATAACTCAATAATTAGACAGACTAGCTTTTTTAGCAAAAATGCTCACTATTGTAGGTGCTAACAATCACCACACAATGACATAACAGTCTTGAGAATTTCAAACCTTAATTTTAGTATTATTATTATTAGTCATGTTCTTCCTTAGATTTCTAGCAAACCTATCAAGAAAACTTGATATTTTTAATGAATTGGAAAAATTACCTTCAATTGTCTTAATTGAGTGTGTATCTATCATGTGGTTGCATTCATCTACCCTTTTCTCATATAAGTGCAATTCTAGGTTTATATTCATAGTCAAGTTAAATCACCTTTTGCATTATCTATGTCCTTTGATTTATGTTTAATGTCCACCAATGTATCTATAATATTGCCACATACATTATTCCTAACATGCATCACGTCAATATTGTGTCTTAAGATTATTATGGGCTAGTATGGAAGTTCAAAAAAGATATTTTTCTTACTCTAATTAAGTTTATCTACATCTCTTTTTCGCTTAACTCCACCACATTGCATGTGTTTTACAAAAGCTTTCTAATGTACTCTGCTTAATTGATTCATAATTATATCATTAGCAAACTGCCTCAGAAGGGCTTTCCTTTTAGTCTTTCTATTGAAGTTTTTATTGTTTTGCCAAGTTTGGCTCTTTAGAAGGAAGCGATGATGACTAACATAAACTATTTTTCCTCTAATTTACATTAATAGTGTATCTTTATTGCAAGTTGGACATACTTTATGCCTTTGTTCACTCTATCTAGAAACATTAATTCATGTAGGAAAGTCATTCACAATCCGTGGCAATGCTACTCACATCTTAAACATGCTATTCATAGAAGCATCCCAAGTTTCAACTCCTATCTCTTAATAACTATTTAAGCTCTTCGACAAGCAGTCTTAAGAAGACATCTATATCTTTTCTTAGAGATTGCGATCTAGGCCTTAATAGTATTAACATGTAAAATGACTCTTTCATACAAAACCATAGTAGCAAATTATAGGTAATTATCACAATTGGCTACATATTGTATAACAAGCTCACATCATTAAAATAATTGAATTTATCTGCACTTAAATCCAATCACACATTCCTTAATTTTACTGAGAAATCAGGATATCTTTTGTCAAAATCTTATCAAGCTTCTCTATTAATAATATATCACATAATCCCATCTTTAGTATATTGTCCTATATGATGTCATGTCATATCCTTTGTCATATGCCTTGATCTATACAACTACTTTAACCTAGGGGTTAATGAAAAATACTACAACATCTTTTAAGGAATCTTTTTCTCTTTTGTATTTTTATCAATCCACTGGCTCTCTTTACAGATTGGACATGTTTCATTTCCAACATATTCTTCCCAAAAGAGTGCACAATCATACTTACAGATATGAATTGATTCATACCATAATCCTAACTTATTAAGCCATTTTTTTATATCACAATGTAATCCAGGCAATTTATTATCCTTTGGTAATGGTTCCTTTAATAACTTTAATAGAAAGTTAAATGACTTATTAGTCCACTTATGTGTTACTTTCATATACATGAGCTTAACTAAGAATTTCAATGAATAAAAAGTTATATGATTAAAGTACAATTCTATTTTAACTTCTACAAATAGGTTATCAAAGCTTTAGCCATAAGATATGTCCCCTTAAGGTGTATTCATTCTAATCTTTATCATTGTCATCTATTTGATTAATGGCATGAGGGCTAATAAAGTCATGCATGATATTAATAATCTTATCAACATCATTAAAGGGTGCCCTATGTATAATATCAGCCCTAGATACATATTTTTCACCATGATGGACCTAGTTTTTGTATAATGGATCAAATTTATTATTTATTAGGTGTGCCTCAATTTTATCTAATATTTGGTATAGCATATTTAAACACTTCTTATATGGACATCTAACTAACCCCCTACTATCGATAAAATTTTTAGTTCTTTCCACAAATGCAATAGCACCATTCCGACAATCATTAGATAATCGATCTTGTAAGGTTATCCAACTTTTGCCAATAAACGTGTTGTAACTAGCCTATAATGTTATAAATCATCATATAATTCAATTATGCATGTAGGTTTGTTGTAAGCCCTAAATCCACCTTATCACTCTAACTTTAATAATTATGGCCCTATTCCATTTGAGATATTTCTATAATTATTTTCTTATTTACGATATGTTTCATATATATAGAAATTTCAACAGCATCTCCTTATAGTTCTCTAGGGATGCATACTATACATTGAAATAGTATATACTAGGAGAACATTTGAGAGAGAAGAAATTTCTATAAAGTGAAATAATGAGCAGATAAGTTGAGTATAATAACAAAAAGACATATCTCAAACTATCCAAGTTTTTAGGATAATTCAAGGCTTGGTTTATCTAGGAAGACTACTAACCTTGAATGAGTTTGAGGATTCAGTGCAAATTTATTTTTAATTTAGTATGTGATTTTTTATTATAATAATGTTAACAAAACATTAAACTCTTCCACATATTTATTACAAAAAGACATATCCTAAACTATCCAAGTTCTTAA
Source organism: Sindora glabra (assembly GCA_020226215.1). Lineage (NCBI taxonomy): Eukaryota > Viridiplantae > Streptophyta > Magnoliopsida > Fabales > Fabaceae > Sindora > Sindora glabra. The sequence continues at coordinate 47,905,733 of CM035235.1, read as the reverse complement.
GATAATTCAAGGCTTAGTCCATTTAGGAAGACTACCAACCTTGAATAGGTTTAAGGATTCAGTGCAAATTTGTTTTAAATTTAACATGTAATTTTTTATTACAATAATTTTAACAAAACACTAAACTCTTCTGCATATGTATTATTATACTGATAATTCAATGATATATATTTTAATATTTAATTCCTCATTAACATTATCTATTTTTTTTACTATTTTAAATGACTGCTTAATAATATAATATTTCATGCTATTAAATATTGCGTATATTTGATTAATTTAATTGTTAAGATTTATTACAAATTAGTATCATTTAGTATAACTTTTATTTTTACATAATATAATAAATTAACTCTATTATATAACTAAACCCTTATATTAAATGATAATATTTTTTATTATCCATTATTATTTATTTTTTTATCCTTTAAATTATTACTTAAATTATAAAATGTTTTGTATCATAAAAAATTTTAAGTATTAACTATTATTCAAGGTCAAAATATTGTGTGATCACTTTTTTAATTACCTACATTTTTATATAATTTATAAAATTATTAACAATTAAATGACTTACTTTACTATTAATTATTATGCATTTTATTATTCATTATTAATTATATTATTAGTATTTTATATTCTTAAATTATAAAACATTTGACATCATAGAAATTTTTATTATCATGCTGTTATTTTTCAAGTACTTTCATTCTTTTATAATATAATAAATTAATACCATTATATGATTTACCTATAATACTAAATTATTATGTATTTTATTATTTATTTCTCCTTATATTTTTAGTGCTTTAAATTATTAGTTTAATTCTTGTATAATATAATAGATTAATTATCATTATATGATTTACTTATCATATTTAATTATTAGGCATTTTATCATACATTACTCCTTTTGTTTTTAGTACTTTAAATTATTACTTTTATTTTTATATAATATAATAAATTAATTACCATTATATGACTTACTTATAATATTAAATTATTATGTATTTTACTATTCATTAATCTTTATATTTTTAGTACTTTAAATTATTACTTTCATTTTTGTATAATATAATAAATTAATTACCATTATATGGCTTATAATATTAAATTGTTATACATTTTATTATCCATTACTACTTATATTTTTATTACTTTAAATTATTAATTTCATTACTTATATAATATAATGAATTAATTATTATTGTATGACTTGCTTATAATATTAAATTATTATATATTTTAGTATTCATTGCACCTACATTTTTAGTACTTTAAATTAATATTTTCATTCTTGTATAATATAATAAATTAATTATAATTATATGAATTACTTATAATATTAAATTACTATACATTTTATTATTCATTACCACTTATATTTTTATTACTTTAAATTATTACTTAAATTATAAAATATTTCACATCATGAAATTTTTTTATATCCATTACTTAATTATCAAAAGAAATTGTTATCATTTTTTAATTATTTTTATTTTTATTAAATTTAAAATTTTAATAAAAATTATATGAGGTACTTACAATATTGTATTTCATTCTCTATTTTTTTTGTAATCGTAGGAGTAGTTAAACTAGTAAATGCACATATATGAAAACTGAGGATTGAATCATGGATGTAATAGAAGACATATAGCCATCAAAAGATATTAGGTGTCATTTGAACTAAAGACTCTCGGCATGCTCTATTGTTATTTAATGAGATAATTTATTATGTGTTGAATACTTGTTGTTTATTAATTTTTTATGAGAATTTAATTAAGTAATTTTATAAATATTGAAATTATTTATTTTTTATTATTGTAAATAATTTCTTAAATTACTAAATCTCTCACATCATTAGAGATTTTATGTTTTTATATATGTAATTATCAAAATTTATATTTATTACTTTTTATACACATTTATTTTTAATATAACTTAATATTTTAATTAATGTAATCATCAAAATTATTATAAATTTTATTATCCTATTTTCTATCATTCTCACTAGATGTTTGACATAATGAATATACTAATTTCTACAAAATTTTTATTTTACCAACATAATAAAACATTAAGATAAATTCATATTCAACTATTATATTAATATCATCATATGTTTGAAATAATAATCATATAAAAATACATAAAATTATTATTTTGAACACTAAATGTCATATTAAAATATGCAAAATATTATTCATACTTATTATATGTTTAACACAATAAATATACACGCCATTGTATAAAATAACAATTAAATTGATCTATAATGTATGAATTTATTTTTCATATATAATATTAATAGTTATTAAAAAATTTGGTGTATGAACTTTTTATCATATATCAATAAAATAATGAATCAAGAATCAACAAATTTAATAAAAAATGCAACAATTAAATATAATTATTTAATAAAATGTATACAAGAATTAGTAAATAAATATAAAAAATATTGTAAAGAAAAAAGAAAACATACCTAGAAGGGAGAAATGCAGAGAAGGCCAAGAGCTAAAAAGTTGCTCCTACGCATTGATGAAATGAGATGAAGAAGTGCCACACGGGTTTATATAAAAGCACCTTATACAAATGAGAAAATGACATCTCTATAAGTCGAAATGTGGTCTAAATTAGTAGAGTATGGAGGGCACATGCATCATTTTATCCCCAGGCTATTAAGATAACAACTTGTCAGTCTATATATGTCAAAAATGTCATCTGTATTAGCCAAAAGCAAGGGGCACATGCATCATTTTGCACATTTATCCTAGTGAGATGACAAAAAGTCATTTGTGTATCATAAAAAAAATCATCTTGTATTGCTCTTGAAAATTTGACCACCAAATTTTTAGCAGGGTCCTAAAAATTTCAATCCTATTCAAACAACTTTTTGTTGTCTAGTATAAGGTTTTTGAAATTATTTTTTTAAAAAAAAATTAAACCTATACAAATGACATTTTGTTGTCTATATATTGTTTTAATTTTTCTTTTAACAAAAACAATGGAAAACTATATATAGATGATAAAAGTTATTTCTATAGAGTTTTCTTATCTTAAAAAAAAATGAAAACTCTATATAGGCAACTTACTTATTTTTTAAAAAAATATAAAAAAAACTTTATATATATGACAAAAGTTATATGTATAGAGTTTTTTAAATTTTCTTTAAAAAATTTCTAGAAACCTATATAGACAATCGTCATTTTGTCATTTATATAGGTGTTGTCTGTATATTATGAATAATTTTAAAAATACTAATATTATTTCCAACACCAAAATAAGAAATCACATAAACATAACCTTTCCAATGATTGATCTGAATTTATTCAGCAAAGATTGTTTCATTGTACCTTGAATTAAACCACGCTATGAAACAAAGAAAAGTAAAAGTTCAAATTCAAACATAATCATCTTCACAATAGAATACCAAGTATATAATAATTACATGAATTTACCTACTCAACTAATAGAATCACTTTAGTGTTATTCATTACACTTTTATTTATGTAGTTAGGCATGTTTCATAATTGAATTATTCTCACATTAATCTTTCATGAATACTTTGAGTGGAAATGTATCATCAACAGCGTCAAATAAATCCTAAGACTACTCAAGAAAACCCACCAGAACTAATGGTCTAATGCAGAACCTCTTCGCCATTTATATATATGAATATAGGAGACATATTTTATGACAGCATTTTTCTTGGCAGGAAACCAGTTCCATAACAGGCCGCCATGTATGCAGGCTTTCCAAGCAGGTGCAACTTCTTTCATATAATGTATTGATTGATGACTGATGTATTGATACTATTAAGAAAGAAATGTGTTTCTGGCAGACAACCGACCGCTGAAACTTCCTTTAAAAAGAACTTATACAATTGATGGGAAAAAAACTTGTAATCAAATAAATGGTTACATTGATACTTATACAATTGACACTACAAAAAATTGTTATATTTGTGACAGTTTTTTTGCAGCGGTATAAAGAACTGTCACTATCATAGCAATTTAGCAGCAGTTTTCGAAACCGTAGCTATTTTAAACTTTGGCTAATTGATTGTGACGCGCAAAAGGTGGACCCTACTAAATTAACTTTTAGGCTCGTTGTTTTTTGGCTCCTTTAACTATAAATTTATCGAATAAAATTTTAACTTCAAAACTTTCAAAATAACTTTTTACAAGCCCAAGCAGAATCTACTTCGATCACGTTCTTAGCTTCCACCTCCATCCTTATCAATTTCATCACCGCAAACTTTGAAATCCTATCAAAGTCCATTTTAATCTCTTTCTTGGTTTCCACCATCATCTTCAAAAATCATCGATTCACAAAGCAAGAGATTAACTAATATGCGACGACTTTATGTTACATTGCAAGAGTTGTTGAATGGTATTCTTATGGATTTTGCTAGGTAAAGGAAATAAATACAGTATTGAGGAAGATGACAAATGCCAAGTTGGGGTCATGAACATGAATTCCAGGAACATAGTAATGACGATGCATATCAATGTTTTAGCAATGGTTTATGATACCACAAAAGCCAATGACATAGAAATCAAACAAAGTGTCTACTGACTTTGAAAGATTTTTCACTTCTTCAAGAGGGATTGAGATACAAAGGATTGAGAATTTTCAGCCAGCATTGTTGCCTAAATCTGAACATGGCATGGGAGATTCTTACATCATTTTGCAGGTGTGAGTTATATCTGTCATTGCCTCAGATAAATTTTTATATTGCATCCTTAACACAATCATATTGTGATATTAGAGTTTGAATGGTTTGTAAATAGTTCATCCAGTTCTATTTTGCGATTCACAGTCTCCTTAAATTTCTTAATTTTTAGATTGGAAGAGACTATACCACACCATATAGGGAAAAAAGTTTCAAAAATCGGGTTTCAAAAGTATGATAGAAATATTACTTTCTTTTACTCCATAATGTTGAAATGACGCATGGTATTACTATTAGCACGCAACACTTTGTAATTTATAGTTCAATTATTTTTAATGTACTATTTACACATGTTATTTCTATCTGATATGTTTAAAAAAATACTTAAGTACTCTTCTTATGTGTATTTGCAAAGGTAATGGCAACACTTATTTTCATGATATACACTTGGGTGTAGCAGAAAGGTTTAAATATTACCATCATGTAAGCACTTATATGCTTTTTGTGGAACTTAAGACACAAGAATTTTTGTATTTTTTAGGTGATTCTTGTCTTGTGAAAACTGATTGTGGTTTTTCAGTTGTGTATTTGATGTTCTAAGAATGAATTTGAAAATAGATGTGGTTTTTCAGGCCACCAAGAATTAAGAAGTTTATCTAGCTTTATGTCTTAAAGATGCACTTCACTAAATAAGTACATGAATACTCAAGTGATCCACTCACCAATTGCTACCACTGCATCTTCTACATGCTCATAAGAGAAAGTGTTGAGGCCGAGTTTGGAATCTACTAAAGATGTTAGCGCTACTGAAAAATTGGAAAGATATCGGGTGTGTGCCTTTTAGTGAAGGACATACCTATTGTTTCTATTCATTTGACGAGAGATTAGGAAAAATTCTGTACACTTGGATGGATCATTTGTTATTCTATTTTGCTACAACTTAAGGAAATGATATTGTCTAAGTTGCTAGTCTAGGCAATATCTAGCCATTTTTATTCTACTTAGCATACGACAAAAGTTGTATGGATTACAAAATAATGATGAAATTATATTAATAAAAGTACATTTTGGAATTTGTTAGTTTATATGCAATATATAAGTGACATGTTTCTTGCATGATATTTTTATTTGCTTGATATAAAAAAGAGCTTAATATTTATATATTTTTAAAAAAACTAATTAAAACACTAGTAGCAGTTAAAACCTCCAATTAAATTAAAAGTAAATTTTTTTATCATAAAATTGTGATAGTTGTAACTCCTACTATATTAAAATCAACAAAATTTACTATTAGTTAGTGACAATTTTAACCCCTACTAAAATAAAAAAAAATAAATTTTTAATAATCAATTGGTGATAGTTTTAATCCTTATTAAAGTAAAAATTGAACTTTTTTATAATCTGACAGTTTTAACCCCTCCTAAATTAAAAATTAAAATTATAATAATAAATTAGTGATGGTTATAACTTATAACCCCTGATAAATTGAATTAAATAAAAAAATTTATATTCATTTAGTGATGGTTATAACTCCTACTAAATCAAAAATGAAAATTAACTTTGCAATGGTTATGCCAATAGTAAAAAAAAACTATCCCAAAAGTGTAATGCAATGGTCACTTCTGTGACAATTGTAGAAACCATCGTAAACCACTTTGTAGGGGTTAAAACCGTCCCAAAATACAGGTTAAAATCATCACAAATATAACCAATTTTTTGTAGTGTGATATAAGCATGAGTGTGATTAAATAAATAAATAAATTCGATGATAGATTTACCTGTTTTCACCTAAAAATAAATAAATCTCTAATCTCCACGGGAGACATTCTGTTAACTCATAAAGTAAAAAAGGAAAAAAAAAGTGCAAAATCTGACTTTCCAAATAGAGGGAATAGGGGGGGGGGGGAGGAAGGGCTAGTTGGAGATAGAGTTACGAGAGAATAAGGAAAAAATTGCTAGGGACAAAGTGAAGAAAGAAATCTTAACAATATTTTAGACTAAGTTTTATTGAAGAAAAATTTTATAGTAAACTACTAATGTAATATTATATTTGTATGTCACCAAATTAAGAGATAATATGTCATCATATGATGCATCCTAAAAAATTATCAATTTAATATGTAGTTAGATTTAATAATGCACAAATATATTATTATGTCAACGTTGAAACGTAGACTTCCTCATTATTGAGTCAATTCTTGTGACATAGAGGAATATTATTACAAATTACTTATTGCTGTTCAAATCTTAGAAACGATCTATTCAATCTCCTAAAATGTGGTACTTTCAATAGACTTATCTTTTTTTTCCCTTAACATACTTACTGTTGCATTTTAAACTTCCTGTCCCTTTTATCTGATTTGTTTTGTTAATAGACTTATCTTTTTATTGTACATATAATTTTTTTTATTTTTCATTCATACTATTTTACCTTAGTCATTCTATATTTTTTTTCAAAAATGGAGAATTTATCATAAAAATTAGGGTAAAAATGTGTCAAGTTATTCAGAATAATTTGGGATTGAATCATAAAAAGCTATATTTAAGTTCAAGTTAAGTTTAAACAGGGTTTAAATTTCATATTACTATACTCAAATTTCTTTTTGTTAAGTGTAATTATTAATATCATGTAAAAGTTGTAGATAATTTTTATGGATTTGATGGTTGTCGAATATTTTACATAGATTGAGATTGAAATTTTTTAATTCTTTGGTTTATTTGAAAAAAATTTTTGTATACTAGTATTTAATCAAAACAATTAACGAAGACCGATTAATTCAACATAAAATTAAATAATTAAATTAAAAATAATATATAATAAATAATTAATTAATGTAACACGATTTTAATAACTCAAATGAGTGTGGCTTCTTTTGAATTCAAATAAAGTTTATGGCAAATTTAACATTGACCCTTTAAAATATTAAAATCTATATATCAAGTTATCAAAAAATTAAATTAAATCATTTATTTAATAAACAATTAATTTAGTGATTTATTTTTATTTAAATATTTTAGGTGTGGATATTAAAAAAAATAACTTTATATTAAAGTATTGGCCTTTTAAATTATTATTCTGTTATTTTACAACTCTTGACTAAGATATATATAGTACTTCACACATCTAACATTTATATTTGTATCAAAAAGAGGGGGTCAATTATTTCTTTTAATCATCAAATTGTAAAAAGATTGATTATTTGATTATCAGGAATGTGGAATTAATAGACTCAAGGCTAGGGAAACTATGATGGAATCGTTGGAATGTTAGAAAAATTATTTGTTGATAATAAAAATATTGGAATGGTTAAAAATGTTATTCCTTCCGTTTCTATTTATTTGTCGTAATTAACTAATTTTTCATATATCAAGAAAGTAGTTAAATTTATTTATTTTTAGTAAACTTTTCAAGATTATCCTTTATACACAAAATTTAAAATAGTTAAAAATAGAGATATAAATATAATAGAAAAAATGCAAATGAATTAGTTGCATAGAATAATGAAGCATTTATTAATGAAAAAGAAAGGTAAAATTGAAAAAAAAATATTTAATTTTTTATTAGAATTCTAAAGCGACAGATAAAAAAGAATAAAAAAATATTTTCAAAATGCGACATGTAAAAAGAAACAAATAGAGTAATAATTAAGAGTATTGTTAGAATCATTATTTTGTATACTAGAAGCATAAAATGTTGTTAATAATCATAATAGATTACAATTTTAAATAGAAGATTGGAATGGTTTTAAAAAAAAATTGTATGTTGAAACCTTTCATATTTTATTCTTAAAATTATTTTATATAAAAGATAAATTGTTAATAGTTGATTGTTATAAGAGTCAAATTGGTAAACTAAAATAAAAAAATCAAATTATTAATACATATGATGGAAGAGACATAATGACTTCAAGCCAAGTTAGCTTGTATTTGATTGTTGGGATAAATGGTTTCACACATATTTAACTATCAGTATATGAGTAATAATGCCTAAGAATGACTCCGTAGGCAAGTATTTCTCTAAGCACAAAAATTTGTTTGTGTATGTTAAGTAGTTTACTGTTTTTCATATCACCAGAAAATAATTCTTAGCCTCAAAGTACTTTCAATAAATTAGAAAGAGAAAAAGAAAATGCACTCATCACTATTATAATAATAAAAATTAATTGTCAATTGAAAACTTTGCCTAGAAAAGTTATTATGCAACCATAATAAGCATAAATGTGACCAAATTTAACTCATGCAAAATTAAAGATACAATTTGACCTAACTCATTGCCTTCTAGTTTTATCATCAATGGTTAGAATTATCCAACAATTTTAAATTAGATGAATGGTAATTTTTTTATTTTTTAATATATGCTTTATTTATTCAGTTTTATCATTCATCCCAAAAGATGCATAGCGTTATAGGCAATATAGAAAATTAACAATTGTATAAAATATATAAGATTTAAAGAAAAAAAAGGATAAAATACACATAACCTCAAAATATCATCTTGTGCCAAATAATCTTCTTCAACTTTAAACTTTTCACAGAAATCCTTTGAACTTTCTAAAAAGCCGAAAACGTTAAAAATTTGTCAAAAGTAATGGAACAGCTCATGTGAGAGCTACATGAGCCACTCCCCTGGAGCATAAGACCCAATTTAAATAGAGATAGCATGGCAGAGAAAGACACAAGTTACCTTTGTAGGAGCATCTTTACTATAAGCTTTCACAAGCTCTGCTCCTGAGAGAAGTTGTACCATCCTCATCCATTGTAATGAAACTGTCAATACTGGAACATCCAGGATTGTGTTTGTTTTTTCCTTGGAACTAAGAATTATATCTCAGAATGAAATTACATAACAAAAGCCAAGCTAATTTTAAAAAGTTAACACTTGTGCTAAAACTAAAAACAAGCCCATATCAGAATCAGCAGCAAGAGCAAAATGTAGAAGTTATGGACACCTAAGAGAAAACTATAAAAAATTTATGAATTCCACAAATAAAATGCCAGAGTCACAAGAAGAATATGCATTCGGAGATTATGTGTCAGTATTATTCTCAATTTTGATACCTTGACGGCAAGGCTAGTTGAATTGTCAAGGACTTGGATCACAGGACTGTCTGCTGGCCATGAAAGGCCACAAGCATCTCCAATGGAGACTCTGTAAACCTGATTCGTAAGAAGCAACAGTTCCAATTAAAAAGTTCTCACCTTTCGCATGAATCCAGAAAGCATAGAGAGAATCTCTAACCTCTTTTTCGTTGAACATTAAGATTTGCACGAGAACCAATGCGAAATTTGAGCTACCTATTTTGACGTTGTCTTGGATAGGCTCGCAGTTGTAACGCTCTTCTGGCTTTTTCCAGAAAAGTTTGACGAGGATAATGACAACGCCCATCTAAAACGTCTCTATGAAGAGCATGAGTGACATTGCTAAGCAAATGTACACTGAGAGATTTGGCAGAGGCCCTGTTGATGGCTAACTCTGTAATTTTAGTTTCATTTCCGAGGCCATACCAAAGCCTGGATATTTGAATAGTGTCTGATCCTAGAATCTTTAGCAAGAAATTTACACTAACCACCATTGTGGCATGGATTATTATTTTGACGGATTTTTAACATTTTCAACTTAAGTTTAGGGGTTTATGTTAAAGGTTTAAAAATTCAGGAGGTTATTCAACATATAATTATACTTCAAGGGGGTTATGTGTATTTTACTCAAAAAATTGATACGATTACCAAGCAATCCTAATTCTTGGACATAAAGTATTAGCCAATTAACAAAATGGAAACAAAATATTTATGTTTGTTTCCAAATTATAATGGATGATTATGATTCATTTAGGTTAAACTAACGAACATGAAAATTTTAAAATAGGAAACAAAAAATTAAACATAAATTAGATATAATTGCTATAAAATCTAAACTTTTGGGTTCAAAATATTTCCAATGAATCAAAAGAAGGAAACGGAAAAAAAGGATTAATTGGTACAACAATAAAAAATTAATTGTCCAATAAATTTTCATATAATAAGTTGAAATGCATCAAAATTGAACTCACACAAAAATAAAGATTCAATCTATTACCAGAAATTGACAATTTAAAAATTCAATCTAATTAGATTTAATGTCATAGTTTTATTATTTTTAGAAATACCGATATTCTAAAATTTGAGATTATATGAATTAATGATTATGATTATCTTATTTAATTAACAAACTCAAAAACACTATTGAAGAACAACATTTTTTAGGCTTGTTAAAATTGTTGTGTAGTCTAAATTCTTGGGTATTTAATACTAAAATGGCCAACTAGGCCTATTCTGATCAGACCAAGTGAAGAACTTGCGCTTGCAACAAAGAAAGTCTATTTTGCCTTAATCCCCACCAGGCTTTGTCAACAAGGATTTAGATATTGATCCTCTTCCCTAAATTGTAGCCCTAAATCTCAACCAATTAATACGATTAATGATCCAATCAACAAAGGCATAGAATTATTATTTCTTCCAATTCCTCCATTAATGCCTCAAGTCCTATGAAAAAAGCCCAGGTATGCAATCAAAAACTAAAATTTTCTAATTTCTTCATTAGATTGTTCAGAGAATAACTTAGATATTAGAGTGCGCTCAGCGGATCCCTCTCTGCTATATGCATCTGACCTTAACACTTTGTGTAGACTACGAATCTAGCTAACCTAGATCACTGGACAATGATTGGCCACTTTTCAAGATGTCAAGTATAAAGTAATTTTCTTGCAAAATAGGGAAAAAGGAAAAAAATAAAAGAAAAAAAAATTGTTTCATACTTGAAATTGAAATGGATAAATTATGTGTCCACATAGTCATTCTTTGCAAAGTCCCATGACAAAATCCTCATGAACAGTAAATTATTAGTCCATATTGAGTTCTCTGCTGCCATGTTGTTTTGTTTTGAATAGGTGCTAATACTATATTATATTGTTATGCTTTTTCAATAAGGCTTCCTTACATCATCACCAGCACCGGCAATCTCGTTGTAATTCATTGTGTAAGTTTGTTGTGGATATGGAGAATTATGTGAGCAACGACGAAAATTATAATTATTCCAACCAAATGTCCTTTGACGACTTTGAAAGTGAGGAGATCAATTTTGTTATGGTCATTACCAAGCGTCCCAAAGTTAAAGGTATTCATTTATGAATTTTTTCCTCCTTTTCTCATTGTGAGGGGACATGCAAACTCATAATTTTTCCTATTCTTGACCTCTTTAGCTTCAGTTTTTTTTCATTCTTCTCTTTGATGTTAAAAGTAAAATTTTCTTGTCATGATTTTGAATCCTTTTGATGGTAGTATACTTGTTTTTACACACTGTTTTGCTCTAGATTGTTGTTTTCATGTTCTAGATCATTGTATCAATTGTTAATTGTTTTATTATCTTTAAGATGAAATTATTTGAGGCAAAACCTTGAAATTTGCTCTAACTTTTTTGTACTTGCAACATTGGGATTTTTTTTTTTTCAAAAATCATTTTTGGTTGGTTGCGTGGATTGGGTATATATTGAATCTCGATGTTAAATTATTGTATCTATGTTGAGTTTTTGTCTAGGCGATAAATTTATTGTAGGACAAAGGCACAACGGAATGTTTTAGTCTAGCTGGAGACACTACCTAAGAAATAAATATGCTACCTTATAGGGTGATTGACTAAAGTATATATCTAGAGATAACTATTTTGTTAAGTTACATCCTTCATATCTTTTTCTTATATTGACAATGCTTTGTTGAATTACCTTGGCGTTTACAGGTGAAAACACAAAATTCACTTATAGCTGCACAAGTAAAATATGGAAAATGAAAAAGCAGGAAAAACTAAATTGCATTGGTTTGTCATTATGTACTATTTAGATAGAAAGTTTCTTAACTCTTATTGAAATTTTTTTATTACACATTCATGTAGAAGAAAGGTTTGCATGGAGTAATGAACATGATGTTAGTAAGAGAGCACCATACATATACCTTGCTTATTTATTATCATTAGGACGTGAGGAAGTTGTCTGCGGTGTATGGTGATAAGGGAAAAGCTTTCTTGCAAACACTGGTGTTGCTATGGATGAAACTCACCAATCTATCTCATTGCTTCCTCTTTAATTTTTGTGTGAAATCTGCCTAGAATATGCTCTTGAGTTGAAGCAACAAAGATGGACCTTGGTCACTACTTCTGCAATACTAGTGAGTAATCCTTTAATTTTTTATAACATTTCAATTTTAGCTTTGCAAAAATATTATCAGTTGATATATGGATTTGAAGGATGGACTAACCTTTCTTAATAGTGCCGTTACTTTTGGCCTATGTGAACCTCGTATACCCCACGATTGGATATCAATTATTTGTTAGGTTATGGTAGTATAATTCTAATTATTTTATCTTTAAAGTTTTTTGAGCTATTAAATAGTCCTAAAAACTCATTATCATTTAAAAAAATACTTTCATTATAATTAATAATATAATGGAAATAGTAAATCATCAATATTTAATCTTTTCATATTCATCCCCATTCTTACAAGTAGGACTAAACATTTTAAGATGAATGGGGTCAGAATAAACACATTAGGTGCATGGCACATAAATGCAATGTTACTTATGATAAAGCTATTTGGGGAACTTTATTTGGTAAAGAGCAACCTGAGATGGCAAAAAAATTTGAACATTTTCTTATTTAGTCCTGTATTGAAGACAGTCAAAAAGTCAAATGGTGCCCTCGCACTCCTCGTTGTGGTAATGCTGTATGTGTTGAGGATGACGAAATATATGAGGTTGAATGCTAGTATGGTTTATAATTTTGTTTCAGTTGTTTATCTGAAGTCCACTCTCCTTGTTTATGTTTGATGAGGGAGCTTTGCGTTAAGAAGTCTCAAGATGAATAAAAAAACTATTAATTTTTTAGTTGTTCATATAAAACCTTATCCAACGTGTCACAAACCTATAGAGAAGAATGGTGGTTGCAAACTGGTTATTCATAGTCATGCACAGGCCTTTTGGTTTGTGTTATGTTTTTTGGTGGCCTTCCTCTTTGCTGTAACATACAGTCTCATCTAATTTATCCATTCATATGTGCATTCATTTTCTTTGTAATTTATAATTTTCCTTTTTCTATTAAGTGTTCAATTAATTTTTAATACGGCAATAATGTGTCGGTGTTCAAGGTACTTATGACTCTCTAGGCTAAGAAAAATTCGTGTTTTTCTAATAATATTTTCCTTAGGGAGAGATGGTTATGTGGTGAAGCTACTAGTGGAGACTGTACTTGGTCTAGTATAACTGGTTATATTGGAGCCAGTACAAAGAGCAAGAGAAAAAGTATGAAAGGTCAAAGCAAGATCTATATCGTTATATCCATTATAATAACCGCTATAAAGTTCACACAAATTCCTTTAAGGTCGAAAGTAAATTGAAAGAAACTATACAAGCAAAGGTTGTCATATCTGAAGAAAGGGACTTTAGGCACAAAGATTACAACTAGGTAAATAATGGGCTCTCCAAACTATTCAAGTTTAGGCGTGTCCTACCAAATTCATATCCACTTGCATTCCACATGTTTGAAGATGAGTTATTTGCCGATGAAATGTCAAAATAACAAAAGGAAATAAAATAGAACTTATTTGAAGATTTGCAACAACTTGAGGTAAACGTTATGTAAATACTTGGAAGAGCCCTTTGATCAGTTTACAAATGATAAGATTATGAAGATAAAGATGCAAGTCTTTAATCTATCCCTAATTACAAACCATCTTTGTTAAAAGGTGTGAGCATCTTATCAAAGAAACTTCTGGTTGATGTTAGGTATTTGATAGTAATTGCAATGATCTTGTGATGATTAATGCAGGTATGAATACATTAACAACGATTTATTGGATTCTCTCCAAGTTTGTAACCTTAGTATTGCTCCATATAAGTCAAATGGCAGAGAGAAAGCATTATAAATTTCAACTTGTTGGAGCAATAAATCTAAAGATATTGGTAAATATCTAGAACGATATTTTGTTTAAAATTTAAATGATGAATTTGACTAATTTTTTTCTATTAGCTTATGCTTTTCTCTAAATCATTTGAGGAAGAAGATATGGAATTTGAGTTAGCAAATTATCTCTTAGACATGTTATTGCACCTATTACTTGTTTGTGTTTTTAGATAGGTTAGATTTTTGCACTAAAAGTTTTGACCGTATATCTTCAATAAAAATATAGGTGTTTACCATATATAGTAATTAATATCACTAGTAATTATTGCCATAATTCAAGAAAAATGTACTTGCACAAAGAAAAGGCAGGTTTCACTCTATTTATTGCATAATATTTTGTTTTTTCCTTGCAAAGTTTAATTATAAGAAAGTATTTCAAACACGAGTCACATAGATTCATCAATAATATTCACAAATCATTGTGTTATTTGAGTATCCGTGACTTAAATGTGAATTTGTAAGTTCATTGCTCTTTAATTTTTATACTTTACTTGAAACCTTGTATAGCATTTAATTCACCTCACTCCAAATATAAATAGATAGTACTCAATTTGTCTAACTCTAATTGCGATTAGAAGACAATTCAACGTCACAAAAAAACACAAAATTCAGAAACTCGGTACACTTTGTGTACCGAGTCGGAACTTGTGACTACCTACAGAAAAGTCGAACCTTAACCATATATATGACAAGAAGTGACTTACCCGTTGTGCTAATTAAATCAATGAACATGTATTTACTACTATTATATTTATTTATTTCTAATTTTAGTTGTTAAATATAAATCTTATATGGAGTTTCACAAAGGACGGGCTAGCAAGGAGCATTTTCGCATGCATCTATACCTGTATTTGCATTCATACATTGAATTTTTTACTTACATTTCAACACTGAAAGTAGTGACTATGAATATGAAAGTCCGTGCTTCTATACTAATATAAGGTCCAATTTATTGAATTTTTATTCTTTACCCTTTGTTTGGCACGCTAAAAATAGAATTCATTTCATTTCATTTTAATAAAAATGATTTCATTTCATTTTTAAATAAATTCCTTTGTTTAGGATAAATTATATAAAATGTGATTTTATTTCACTTTGAGGTGAATTTTTTTGCTTGAAACTTTATTAGAACTTGTGGAATTTATTTCACATATTCCTATTTATAATATTATTCTTAAGAGTGAGAGAGAGAAAATTTATAAAGAGAGAGATAGCTATTAATAACTTAAAAAATTAAGGATAAAATTGTCCAATTAAATTATTACATTTGAAATGAAATGAATTTCTATCAAATCCTATCCAATTTCATGAGATTTCAAAATGTAAATAAAATAAGAATTTAAAATGAAACAAAATTTAAAAAATTTAAATCCAAAAATGATTTTTTAATAGAATTTATTTCAAAATGAAATGAATTCTTTGAAATGAATTGTAATTTTGAAGTATGCCAAACAAGTGGTTAATATTTGTATGCTTAATATAGGAATTTTTTCATCATATAAGTTGTTAATGTTTTTATATATGTTATCTTCAATTTGACTTTGTTAATTCTTATTGGAAATGCTACTGAGTGAAAGGGTAAGGAAGGAGAAAGCACAGATCTTGTTGCAATTATGACAACTAGTCCAACAGACTAAAAATCTGCCAAGTCTTTGGACCATTTACGGCTGAGAACTCGTCTATATAACAATGTGCATTTTCCAAAGAATAAAGGAAGCGTGGTGAGTGCAAAGCTATGTCGGTAGGTTCCACTTATAATATTTTATATCTTTATTATTTGATATAAAGAATGGAAAAAAATTGAAAAAAAAAAAAGAGCCCATATATGGGCACATGATGAAGCCCAATATGGGTGTGAGAAGCCAACAAATTGGCTTGGTTAATTATAAAGCCAAAAAAGGTTGGTTCCGTAAAAAGTAATGGAATTGAAAATAAAAGGCAAAAAAAGGCTGCCTAGGTTTGTGTAAGGAAATTGGTGGCTCTGTGAATTGTTAGCAGGAGAAGCTACTTTTCTTCCTGACATGCAGATAGCGCAGAGGGCGGCAAGAATGTTTATCAAATTATATCAAAAGATTTACTATCATACTTATTTAGATTCATATCAAATTTGGATATATTGTTATTAGTAATTTGAGCAATTTAGTAAATTTTTTTCCTAATTTTTCTTATTGTATATTGGCTATTTTTCTTAATAATTGGTGATAATTAAATTGATTTTTGTTAAGAAATTCACTTATTTTAGTGAAAAGTTTTTATACTAGTTGTTTCTTATAATTTCTAGAAAGCATTGTATCTATTATTTTATTAGTAAATTTTTTTACTGCACTAAGTCTCATAATTTTTAATTTTTACTTTCACATTGAGAGATTTTTCACATTAAAAATTATTGGTCTCCTGATTTATTTTTCTCATAATAATTTTTGGTTATATATTTTATTATATGTGTGGAAAAAGTCAATTCAAGTGAGTTATTTAAATTTTTTCTACGTGTTACTCTGATCTCATATTTTTTTCCCAACAAGTGATATCAAAGGTCAAGCTCTAATACATTCTACTTATGTGAATATGGAAGTGGAATGGTATTTTTGAATGGTGATAATTATGTTCTTTGGAAAAAAAAAATGGAAGATTTGCTTTATGTAAAAGACTACCATTTGCCTATATTTCCTACTAAAAAATCTAAAAATAAATCAAATTTAGAATAAGATCTATTGCATAGGTAAATTTGTGGATATATTAGGTAGTGGGTAAAAAAGAATATATGGAATCATATTTAAGTGGAGACACCTGCTCACACATTATGGATTAGACTTAAAAAAGTTGTATGCTAGAAAGACTAAGAATAATAAAATGTTCTTGATAAATCAAATGATGAGCATAAAATATCAAGATAGCACTCTGATAATAGATCATTTGAATAAGTATTAAGCGATTATTAATTAACTTTTTACTATGAGTATCAAATTTGAAGATGAAGTTTAGGATTTGATGCTCCTTGGTTCTTTGCTAGACTTATGGGAGACATTCAGATTGTTTATATTTAATTACACCTTAGATGGCATAATGATTATTGAAATTGCTAAAAATGGCATCTCAAGTGAAAAGTTGAAAAGGCAATCATAGGATTCTTCTTCACAAATAGATGTTATGGTTATTAATTCTTAAGGGAGAAGTAAAAGTTAAGGTACAAGGAGCAAAAGCAAATGTAGGAAAGGATTTGAAAATGTTAAGTGTCATTATTATAGCAAAAAAGAGCATATCAAGAAATATTGCTAGAAGTTCAAAAAAGGTGATAAAAACAAAAGTTATATAGAAAAAGGAAAAGGTAAAGGTAAAGAAGATGAAAAAAGTGATAAAGATAGGGTAAATGCAATTGTTAATCAATTTCTTTTGGTTTATGAAGATGATATCATTAACCTTATATAGGATGAAACCAATTGGATAATTAATAATGGTGCTTCCTCCTATTACATGTAGAAAGGACATTTTTTCATCTTACATTCCTAGTAATTTTAGAGATATAAGATTGGCTCATTAAGATGCAATAAAGTGTGCTAGTATTGGAGATGTCATCCTAAAAACATCCAATGGAACCAGATTAATCCTTAAAGGACATTCAGTTGAACTTACTCTTTATAGGTAAACTTTATGATGAAGGTTATGATAATTTCTTCTTATGTGACTAGTAAAAGCTTAATAAAGGTTTTATGATTGTGGCTAAAGGTTCAAGGTCTTCTACACTTTTCTTAACCCAAGCAAAATTTGTTAGAAATGTTGTTAGTTTTATAAAGGTAAACAATGAGATTGAGTTTGGCATAAGAGGCTGTGTCATATGAATGAAAAAGGAATTGTTGTTTTAGGTAAAAGAAATGCACTATGTGAAGTGCAGAGTTCACATTTATAAAAGTATGATCATTATCTAGCTAGAAAATAAAATAGAGCGGCTTTTAAGTGTCATCCCACCTTCTAGAAAATTAAAGATGCTTGAATTAATGCATTTTAATATGTGTGATTCTATAAGTATAAGGACACTTGGCAAGTTCTCTTTATTTTATTACCTTTATTAACAATCACTTCAAGAAAGATATGGGTATACACATTAAAGATAAAAAAACTAAATGTTTAGGGATATTTAAATAATTTTCTGGTTTAGTTGAAAGAGAAACATGGAAGAAATTAAAATACATATGCACTAACAATAAAGGCAAATTTTTAGGACCTTTTGATGTTTATTGCAAAGAATAAGGCATTAGATTGTTAGCTGAAAGGATGAACAAAACATTGATTGAAAGAGTTAAATATTTGTTTTCACATGTTGGACTGCCAAAAACATTTTAAGCTAAAGCTTTGAATATAGTTGTGTATGTTTTGAATTGCTCACCATATATCTTTTAAAATTTGAAGTGTCATAAAAGGTTTGGTCAATTAAGAATGTTTCTTATGATCATTTAATAGTTTTTAGATGTAAAGCAATTGTGCATATTCCCAAAGATGACAAATCTAAGTTTAATATGGAGACAAAGCAATGTATATTTCTAGGTTATAATGAAGATGAATTTCACTACAGATTCTATGATCCTATCAAAAAAAGGTTAATTAGAAGCAGAAATGTTGTGTTTATGGAAGATCAAATATTAAAAGACATTAATAAAGAAGAAGTGCTAGTGCCTCAACAAAGTAAACCATTGCCTAACATGGATATAATTCATCTAAGAAAAGAACAAGATAGAGTTGAAGCTTAGAATTTTAAGCATGATGCAATTGATGCAGATAACCTTACACAAAATGACAATGTATATGATGAATAACTAACACCAAAGGCTCCAATTATTAAACTAAGAAGATCCATCAAAATCAAACAATCTTTTACAAGGTATACTAAAGATGAGTTTATTCTTTTAATTAATGAAGGAAAGCCAAAATTTTATGATAAGGCCATGGAAGACGAACATAAAAATGAATCAATTAAAGTTATGCAAAATGAAGTGAAATCTTCACAGGAAAACCACACCTATAAGTATGAAAGCTTTGAAGAACAAATAAGTTGTATAAAATAAGGAATGAAGAACATAACTCTAGGCCTCGATATAAAGCAAGATTGGGATGTGAAAGGATTTGATCAAAGAAAAGGAATTAATTTTAATGAAAATTTTCTCCTATTTTGAAAATATCTTCTATTCATACAATACTTGGCTTAGCAACTAATCTTGATCTAGAAATTAAGTAGATGGATGTGATAATAGTCTTTTTTATAGTGATTTAGAAGAAAAGATTTACATGGAGCATTCAAAGGATTTTGAAGTGAAAAAGAAAAGAAAATTATGTATGTAAATTAAGGAAAAGTCTTTATAGGTTAAAGCAGGTTCCTAGATAATAGTATAAGAAGTTTGAGTCAGTTATGGAGGAGTAAGGTTACCAAAAGATAACCTCTTATTACTTTCTATTTGTTCAAAAATTCTCTAATGATGATTTTATCATTTTTTTGCCCTACATTAATGATATTTTGATTATTAGTAAGAATGTTGTAAGAATTTTTAAACTGAAAAAATAATTGAATAAATCTTTTACCATGAAAGATCTATGTTAGGCAAAATAGATTTTAGGCATGATGATTACTCAGGATAAAGGTGCAAGAAAACTTTATTTGTCATAAGATAAATACATCAAAAAAGGTATTTCAAAGGTTTGGTATAAAAAATACCAACGCTATTTTTAGTCCTCTTACTACTCACTTTAAATTGAGTACCAAGCAATGTCTAACTATGGATAAAGAACAGTAAGATATGGAAAGAATTCTTTATGTCTTAGTCATTGGAAGTTTAGTGTATGCCATGGTATGTACTAGACTAGACATTTTTATGTCATTAATACAATAAGTCATTTTTTTCTTAAATCCAAGTAAAAGCATTGAAATGTTGTAATATGCATTATGAGATATCTTTGAGTTGCAACTAATTTGAAGTTATATTTTAAAGATAAAAAACCCTTACTAATTAGTTTTATTAATGTAGACTTAACTAGAAATATTGATTCTCATAAGTCTACTTCTAGTTATTTAATCAAGTTTGTAAGGGGAGCTGTGGTATGTTGATTTAGATTGCAAACATGTGTTACTCTTTCAACAACAGAGGCAAAATTTATTACAATAACTAAAGCATGTAAAGAGTTATTGTGGGTGAAGAAATTTCCTTAAGAATTTGGATTTAAGCAAGGTTGTTATATTTAGTTTTGTGACAATTAGAGTGCAAGACACCTTAGTAAGAAGTCCATTTTTCATGCAAGATTGAAATATATTGATGTTTATTACCATTGGATATGAGATGTGTTTTAAGTAATAAGTTGTTAGAATTTGAGAAAGTTTATACTGATGATAATGATACTAATACGTTGACTAAATCTTTACCAAGAGAAAAACTTGAAGTATGTTATTCAATAGTCAGAATATTGGTATTCCCCGCTTAATTGTAAGAGGGAGATTTGTTGGTGGGTTCCTCCTAAATAAACTAACAATATTCTTTATATTTATTATTTGATATAAATAATGAAAAGAAAAAAAAGGGCAAATCTGGGTGCATGATGAAGCCTAACATGGGCATTAAAAGCCAACAAGTAAAAAAGGCCACCTAGGTTTTTGCAAGAGAAAAATTGATGG
Organism: Sindora glabra; assembly: GCA_020226215.1. Taxonomy (NCBI): domain Eukaryota; kingdom Viridiplantae; phylum Streptophyta; class Magnoliopsida; order Fabales; family Fabaceae; genus Sindora; species Sindora glabra. Next base: position 47,884,420 of record CM035235.1, on the reverse strand, counting down.
TTTTGTGAATTGGGAGCAATAAAAGCTACTTTTCTTCTTAAACATGGACGGCACTGAAGAGTGCAAGAAGTTTTGTCAAATTGTGTTAAAAGATTTATCATTATATATACTCATATTCACATTAGTTGGAAATTTAGGGCAATTTAATAAATATATTTCGATTAATTTTTATTCTCTCTACTAGCTATTTTTTTTAATAATTAGTGATAATTATTGTAATGATTTCTTTTGAGAATTCCACCTATTTTGATAAATATTTTTTATACTAGTTGTTCCTTAAATTTTTTAGGAAGACATTATATCCCTTATTTTATTAGTAGATTTTTTTTACAACACTAGATCCCATGATTTTTACTCTCATATTAAGAGATTTTTCATGTTAAAAATTGTTAGTTTTCTAATTTATTTTTCTTCAAATAATTTTTGGTGATCTATTTTATTGTACATGTGAAAAAAGTCAATCTAAGTGAGTTATTTAAATTTTTCATTGCATATTACACAGATCTCGTATTTTTTCCCAACAAGCTATTCTAGGCAGTTGAAATAAGAAAGATTGAGGGGACTTAATAGTTAACGAGTTAGAGTTGTCAATATGCACTGGTTTAAAAATTTGTAGGACATTTTTTTCATCTTCATAAGCAGAGACAATTTTTTTACTTGAGAGCATAGTATAATAAACATATCTTGGTACCATATTTGGGGTAGTAGTTTAATTAGCTGTGGGATAAATGCGAAGATGCATTTTGCTAGTTCTTGTTACAAGTTACTTTGATGATGTCAATATTTTGTTCGCAACTTGCAAGTTATAATGGTAAAAGAAGAATATTTCTATATTTCTTTTATAAATAATATATCCAAAAGAAAAACAAAAGAAAAGGTTAATCTTATATATTACGCTCATCAGGGAATAAAATTGTTGCATAATCATTTTCAACTATCTCACAAATTCTCACTGGTTCTTCTTGCAAACTATTATTAATTTGTATCTTAGGGGAATCAAAGATAAGTTTATTTGGCTCAGTTAAGGAAATTATAATCAAATCAATAGGAATCAGTTGCAGTAATGGCAACTTCACCTTGCAATGTAGCCTTGGGAGGAGGCTGCCAGCTCCATACTCTTTCTGCATGACAATCTGACAAACAAAAACCCCATCCAATGACAGCATTGGCCAATTAGCAAATACAAAGGATGTTCTTTCCCCAAGATGCCGAGGATGAAAAGTGAGGATATATAAATTCTGAGGCTTTCTGCGGATAAGTTTTGCAGTGACTATGATGTTTTTTCTATAAGAAGCCAATTTCTGCTAAAAAAAAAGTGAGTGAGAGAGAGAGAGAGAAAGAAATAGTTATTCAAGAATTCTATAAATTTTTTCTTGCAACCTAAACATACTGTCAGCGTCAATTCAAATTTAAAATTTTAAGCACAAAGGATAAATTGGCTGCTAATTAAACAACAAAGGGTAAAGTTCATTAAAAGATAAGGTTTAAAATTAGGAAAGAAAAAAAAAATTGGGAGAATAAAATGAATGGTCACGTGAACTTCAGTTAGAAAAGATTTACACCTTAGGAAAATTAAAAATATCAATATAACAAAGTAAAAAGAATTTGTAAGCAAAATAAATGGTTATATTGATAGTTACACAATTGAGCATGAGTATGACTGAGGTAATAGATGGATTTACTCTTTTCACCATGATAAGAAAGAAAAAAATCTCTAATCTCCAGAAGAGGTGAGAGACGAATGTGAAGAACTGGGTTTGACAGGACTCTATTAGCTCATAAATTAAAGCTAAACAAAAAGAATAAAAAGTGTAAAATCTGATTTTCCAAATCAAAGGGGGTGGGGGGAAGGAAAAGGTCGTTAGAGACAGAGTAAAGTGAGAAATCCAAACAACATTTTACATTGAATTTTATTGAATCAATTCTTGTGACAGAGGAATGAACTATTTAAATTTCAGCAAAGGTCTCTTGTCGAACTTTTCATAGGCTTATCATTCTTATACATATAAAAAATATTTTTATAATTTTCATACATAATATTTTTCCTTACATTCATTCTAATATTTAAAAAAAGAAAATGAAAATTGAAAAATATAAAGTGGCATAAACCTATCATAAGGATAAAAAAGGGATTTCATAACTTTCTTTACAAAAAGTTTAAAATTATTAGATGTTTCATTTAAAAATTTTGCAATATAAATTTATTATGAAATATTTTGCGACTAGATCAATAGAGCTGGCAACACATAATTTTTTACAATTTTATGAAAAGGTTATATTAACACTTTTAAAAAGCCTCAATAATGTATAAGTATTCGAATAAACTTATAATTAGACATTAATAAAATTATTTTTTTTTAACTTTGTCACAGTTGTTATAATTTGTTATCTTCTGATCACTTTCAGAGTAAGTTTGAGTCCTCCTAGGTGCAACCAGATTAGGCAGTTATAATTTGTTATCTTCTGATCACTTTCAGAGTAAGTTTGAGTCCTCCTAGGTGCAACCAGATTAGGCTTTGTCACAGTTGTTGTTATCTTCTGATCACTTTCATAGTAAGTTTGAGTCCCTCCTAGTTGCAACCAGATTAGGCTATATATAAGAACGACATCAATTTTTTTAAAAAAAAATGGTTAATGTCATGTCCTGATCTTATAATAATTTAGCAATCTTTAGGGATCAAGCCTCTAATCATTCGAAGGTTGAAGTGTTTGGCAACCACCGATAGTACTAATCTATCATCCACATCTACGTAGAATTTTTCCGTTGGTTGTACTAATGCACGTTTGACGTTAGTTGCACTAATACATATTTCATGTTTGACATACATATCCAATTTCATTACAAATAAATTAAAATTATAGCACCTAAATTGGGTACATTATCTTAGCAAATATATCTAAAGAGGCATGTATGTGCTTTACGACCTTCTATTCATCTAGCGACATCTCATTGATGACCACCTTAACAATAATAAAGCAATGCTTTGATGAGCTTTAATTAAAGTGCAAATGAAAGTTGTTTCACTCTTTAGGAGGTCCTGATTGACTGCGAATTGTATTAGGAATACCCAAAAACTTTCTAACTTCGTCTCGTCTAAATGCTGCATACAAACCAAATGTAAAATTGTTATCTGATTTAATTAAAAAATGGTATTAGATTTAATTATTCTTTTAAGCTTAAAATAATAATGAGACTTCCTCTTCTCATAATCTCTATCATGTCAATGGATAATAATCATTTTAAGTTAATTAAAAGTTATTTTCTCTAATTATCATAATATTGTTTATTATTTTTATACTTTCAATGACCAATTACTCCTGCTATCAACGAAAAGAATATAAAAAAATTAATTGATTGGAATAAATAACAAGAGGATATGCCTAAAATTCCCATACATATCTGGTCTATCTTTAATTTATCAAGATGTCATATATAATTTTATTCATGTGTAAAAAAGTTCATTGCATTGTACTTCAATAAGTAATCATAGTTGTTGCAACTCTTTTTTTTTACAGTATATTTATAAAATTTATGAATTATTAAACAAAACTTTGTAATTTTTTATTAAAAAAATTGTAATGTTATACATATTTTACATGTAATAAGTACAGAAGAGATTATAACTATGAATTAAAATTGAATCACAAAATTTTTTTAAAAAATTAAATTTTCATAAAAGGCTATTACCTTTTTTAAAAAATTCAAAAAATATAAAATAATTTCCAAAAATAAAAATTGTGAGTGTGTAACAGCAAAAGTTTTTCTAATTACATACTGAAGTAAAACCCATAATGATAACAAGGAAAGTTGTGAGAGTTTGAACTCACCAAACTGAACCATATGTGAAAACCACAAGCTGGGGAGCATATAAAATAATAAAGCCTGCAAAGATATACCAAATTAAGAGTGTGCTTGCAAAATCAAACTCCAATCTTATTGCGGCTTAACTAAAAATTAATGTCAAATTGCGCGTAAACAGATGAATATCTAAGACATTTTATATCAAGTTTCATAATCCAAATTAAAATTTGATGCACTATTAATGTAAAATTTTTTGCACTATCAATAAATAAGAAGCTACCAAAGAATTAAAAAAAAGGTTAAAAGACTTGGACTATTTAAAAATTTTTACCAGGTAAATGACTTTTTAATATGTCGTAACGTGTTCTGAATAATTAAAAATTTTAATCAATAATAAAAAAAGGTAAATGATTTTTTAGTATGTATTGGTTGAATAATAATATGTATAATACTTCTACATTATCACTGTATAAGACAGGTTATCGTTATTGCCCTTCATTCTGGTTAACAACGAATTAATGAGAGATCTAGATTCAGTGTAGGATCAGGAATTACGGCTGCAATTGCTGCATCTAATCATTAATTAGTGTAGGCCCTATATTAATTGAAGGAGCCACGCGTTTGGGTAGTCTAATACAACAATTGCAGCTGCAATTACAACATTGAATCGAAATATATTAATGAAAAAAAAAATCATACAAATATTTAATGATCAATCGGAAATATCAAGCAACAGAAGATCCTCTTCATTTGAAAATTTGAAAATTTTATAAGTTCTCGTTCTGGGCAAAGAAAAGAGGAATTTACCAACCTTGGGGAACTTCGGAACCCATAAAATGAATATCGCAAGGGAAATCCACAAAAAGAGTTTATCTTCTTTAATTTTGCAATGAATCTGTGACAAAAGATGCTATGCCGAGTAATATAGTACAAACATAAATAACTAAGAAGAAGTGGGTATATTTAAGATGTTAAGCTGACTCAGATTTTAATTGTTATCAATTCCTAATTATTTCTTATTCTGAGTTATGTTTCTATTGAGTTTTTGTGTTAGAATAGCATTAATATTTCTTGCCAAACAAGTATTTTGAATTATAAATATTTACATTAAATAAAAATTTGAGACATAAAAGACATTTAATATGACTATGGAAACACTTGTAGAGAGATTAGGGATAGATGTAGGAATAATAGTTAAAAAAATTATGGGGGGTTATGGTTAAGAGTCATGGCACGATTAGTCCTACAATCACTTTTTATCCATGATTTCTTCTTTTAGAATTTGAAGTTTAAAGCGCTTAAATGTTATTGCACAATTCTAATTAATTTAATTACATGGTGATTTTGTGCTTAGAGATGGAGATTTTTCCGTACATACAAGGCTCGTGGATAGATTTTGACTCAACCTTATACAATTAAGTTTGAGTTTGGCATAAATAAATTCTCAGTTTGAAAAATAATTAATCAATCAGATACAATTAATATAAATATGAACTGGTCTTGCAACTCATAATTAAGCCTTTAGACACAAGTAATACAAGTAGTCAACACCCTTCCCTTGAATTTGGGTTATTGCCTTGTGGAGCTTTAGATCTTTTAAGCCTGCACATTGTAAATACTTATTTGTCCTTAATTATACTATCTGATGTGAGATTTATATTAATTTTTGAATTTTTATAGTGTGGAATATATTGTTGTTATAAAAGTTACAATTAATTAAACAAATTAATTATAATTATGTTGATATTAGTTTCTGCTTGAGTTTTTGAAATTTAACTTGTTATTAAACAGGTAAAATGAATGATGTAGGATTGCCCCTTTAATAAATGAGTAGAGCCAAGATTGAGAATCTTGAGAAAAATTAGTTTGACATGAATTTCTGAAATTAAGGAAAAGTTTAGGTATAAATCAATAATAACTATCTTACCTCCAGATAAGTCCAAAGAGCCAACATGTCAGAGTTGGAAGGATAGAAAGGTATCATGAGTTGTGATATCCAAAAACCACAAATTTCTAGCAGTTTTAAAGGATGGAACTTTCTCGGCCATGTTCCAAATCTGCATCAGCATCAAGCAGCAGATATAGTTTCACATGTCACAATTATGGTAAATACAGAGAAGGTCCGGGACAAATGTCTAAAGAAGCTAGGAAGAGTAAGATGTATTTACGGCAAAACGAAGGCATAGCAAAGTGGAAGGCCTGAACAAAGATCCTCCTCCCAATGTCACAAGAAAAGGAGTAACTCCAAATCTGCACATAAACCCAACTAATGAGTCAATAACACAAAAGTTTCATGACAGCATTGGTAAAATATAAAGATTCATGACAGACATAAGCGATGTTGTTGGAAGAATATTCAAAAATAGTTTCACTCTATGCCTAACATGACTTTTCACATAAAAACTCTTTGGCTTAAACAATGCATATTGTTGTCAATGTTGCCTTCAAGGCTAAACAAATGATTAAAATTTAGAAAGTGATTTACTTTAAGTTGTGAAAAAATACTACTATCCTTTAGGCTAAATTTGCCTCCCCAATATGTGCAACAAGGGATTCGCAAATTCCCTTGAGGATAAAATGAAGCCTAATCTATTTGTCTCTTGTATTTAGTGAAGATAGAGACAATATAGTGTTTGATCTTTAGAGAGAATTGTAAGAGTATGAGAGAGTTTTTTTTTTCTCTTTTTTTTTATAAAAAACTTACCCAAGAATGATTTATTTATAGAGGAATTTACCTCTATACATGAAAGGATATAATTCTTCAAGAAACTCAAAGGTTCCATCCTTATGAAAAGACATGGGAGTCATAAGGGTTATAACCTTATGAACAAACATAGAGAGTCATAAGGGTTATAACCTCATGAAAAAACATGGGGAGTTATAACTTTATGAATCCATAACCTTTGGAAATTGAAAGGTTACACATTTAATATTTTGAAAATTCATAACAATCCCCTACTATTTTCAAAATATTGAAATAGCATCAATAGACTATCAACAATTCTGAAACAAATCATATGCATAAATAATGATATCTTGTGATTGAATCACTATTTTGTAAAAGTTCATTACAACAAATTTGAATAGAATGGTAGACAAGCTTTGAACCAACTATTCTTTTTACTAAGTTGCATAAATTTTTACACATATGATTTAAGATGCAAATAACTATAGTAAGAAACAACACATTTAAGGCCTTGTGTTCATATCCTTTTTATAAATGTTTTAAGCCAAGCCTTTAACTCTTTGGAATGACCAAATTGCATATCTACATAGGCAAACTCAAATACCTTTGTTATTTGGTATTTTTATCAAATTTATTAAGTGTTGTGTCAACACAACCTTCTCTAAGTGAACTATGAGAAAACAAGCACTATTCACCTTAAGATGGAAACAATTGACTTATTTTAGTGCTTCAGACACATTATTAATGTACTTCAACTTTGAACTCAAAGTATGACATTGCATCATGGATTAAGTTGAGGTTCCATCAATGGTGACTTAATTTTGTAGGCTTGAGACCCATCCCTTTTGAAGTGACAATCATAATATCACAATTCAACCCTTTTGTCAAATAGTTAACCATGTTATGACTTGACCTTACAAAGTCAACAATCATTACTGCATTTGTAATCAAAACTTTTACATAATTATGTCTAAAACCAATGTATCAAGACTTGCCATTATACACTTAACTATAAGTTCTGGCTAAGGTTATAGCACTTACACAATGGATAGAAATAGGAGCTATTGGTTTAGGCTACAAGGGAATTTCATATAATAAATCCCTTAACCATTCAGCTTCTTTACATGCAGAAGTTAAAGCTACAAATTCAACAACCATGGTAGAGTCAGTTATAGATGTTTACTTCTTATATCCCTAAGAGATGGTACTTCCACCAAGCATGAAAATTCATCTAATTGCTAATGCATGATCATCTTTATGGGTAATCCAACTAGTATTAGAAAATCCTTCTAGTATCAAAGGAGATCCTACATAACTTAAGCCATAATTCTTTGTTTTTTATAAGTATTTGAGAATTCTTTTAACACCATGTCAATGCATGTCACTAGGATTGCTTGTGTATCTACTTATTCGACTAATAGCATAAGCTATATCAGGTCGAGTACATGTCATTGCATACATCAAGCATCCTATTACTTTTGCATATTCTAGTTATGATACTAGGTTTCTATTATTCTTTACAAAATTCATATTTGGACCAAATAGTGTTGATACAAGAGTGCAATTCTCATGATTGAACTTCTTTAGAATTTTCTTAATGTAAGGTGATTGAGAAAGCTCAATACTCTCTTGATTTCTAATGATTCCTATTATAAAGATGACATCAGCTTTCCCCATATCCTTCATGTCAAAGCTTTTAAACAAGAAGGATTTTATTAGCTTAACTTTTTCTAAATCAATTCTAAATATTAACATGTCATCTACATATAGGCAAATTATAACTCTTTTGCCCATCAAACTTGCTATAAACACACTTGTCAAATTCATTAATTTTAAAGGCATTAGCAAGAATGACCTCATCAAATTTTTTATGCCATTATTTAGGTGCTTACTTTAATCTATACAAGGACTTTACAAGGTTGTACACCTTGTGTTCTTAACTAGGCATAACAAAGCCTTCATGTTCTTCCATATACACTTCTGTATCTAATTCATCATTAAGGAATGCTATTTTGGTGAATTACTAAATTGTGAATTAAAACAAGTGCAATCAAAACTCTTATTATGCTTATTCTTGCCACAGGAGAATATGTGTCAAAATAATCAATGTCATGCTTTTATAAAAAGCCTTTGGCAACTAGTCTAGCTTTGGATTTATTAATGATTCCATCCATCTTCATTTTCTTTTTGAAAATCCATTTACAAATAATTGATTTGGAACCAAGCCAAAGATCAACCAATTTTTAAGTTTTGTTACCCATGATTGAATCCATTTCATCATTGATGGCTTCTTTCCAAAATGTGGCATCTTGTGATTTCATTGCCTTTTCGTACATTTTAGGATCAACCTCAATGTTAAAGCAATAAGGAATCTCATTGCTTATAGACTTTCTTTTACCTTTAACAAGATACATAAAGAAGTCAAACCCAAATGCCTTTAGTGTCTTTTATCTTTTGGTCCTTCAAAGTTCAGTGACTTCATCTTCATGTTGATTTTCTAATGCATTTTTGTCTTTACCAAGATTTTAATTTTGCCTTTGGCTATTGTCATTAAGATGGTGAATTGGGTTGAATCTATTATCCTTAAAAATAACATCTTGTGACTCAATAATGGTACTAACTGATATTAAGTCATTTAATTCAATAATCATAAACTAATAAGCTTTGCTATTTTATGCGCATCCTAAGAAAATGCACTCAACACCTTTTTCACCCATTTTCGTCCTTTAGGTTTAGCCACTTTAACAATAGCTCTGTAACCCAAAACTCTTAAATAGTTAAGGTTAAGCTTTCTATTTTTCTAGAGCTTATATGGGGTTGTCTTGTTTCTTTTATTAGGAACTCTATTCAGAATATGACATGTTATAAGAAATGCTTCACCTCAAAATCCTTGGCTTAAACTAGAGTTTGTCAACATGAAGCAATGATTTCAACCACACCATTTTGTTATGGTGTGTAAGGAGCAGTCATTTCATGAATAACACCAATGGATTCAAAATAGTAAGGATTATAATACTCTCCTCCTCTATCAGATCTCAAGTATTTAATATTTTGATCTAATTGCAACTTAACTTCAATTTTATATTCTTTAAATTTATCTAATACTTCATCTTTATAATGTAGCAAGTAAACATAGCAATATCTTGTGCAATCATCAGTAAATGTAACAAAGTATTTCTTTCCTCCTAGTGTAGTGTATTATGCAAGTAACAAACATCATTATGAACAAGTTCAAGTATGGTTGATGTCTTATCTACTTTAGGAAACAGATTTCTTATGATTTTTGTCATCATTCATGTTTAGTATTTATTTTCATATTTTCTAAAATAAAACAATAGATCTAATTTAATCATTTAATGCAACCTTTTAAAGTGTACATGTCCTAATCTTTGATGCCAAAGGAAAGAAGGCTCAACCATGTAAACAAAACTAGCATTATTACTATCATTGTTGGTAGTACAACAATCAATGTTCAACTTAAACATACCATAACATAGATATTCCTTTCCCATAAACATTTCTCCCTTAAACAATATAAACATATTATCTTCAAATACAAGTTTGAAACCAAACTTATTCAAAACACCAAATTCTTTCTAATTTCAAGTACATAGTAAACATTTGTCAATGTTAACACCCTCTCAAAAGTGAAACTCAGTTCTACATTTCCTATCCCAAGGATAGGAATAGTGTAGAGTTGCCCATGTACAAAATAGTGCCATCACTTAAAGTTTTCATGGTTTTGAACAGGCTTCTATTATTGCACACATGTTAAGTACTGCCAAAATCAACCCACCATGCATTATCATCCTCAAGCAAATTAATTCAAATATCATTGTAATAAGATCCTTGGAGGGAGCATTATCAAATCCTTGCTTCTCTTTTTTTCTTTTTAAGAGCTCCATATTCAGATCTATAATATCCTTCCTTATGACAAAAAAAGCATTTATCTTTCTTCTTTTTCTTGTTACCTTGAGGATTATCACTAGATTGATTCTTCCTCTTGGGTAGGGCCTTGCTAAACTATTCTTCTTCTACCACATTTACCTTTAAGGAATTTGGATGTTTAGTCTCATCCTAAGTACGGAATTCTTCTTCTACTTGCAAATAGTTAGCCAAACCATCAAGAGTAATATCCTCTTTCTTATGTTTCAGACTTCTCTTGAAATCTTTTCAGGAAGGAGGTAACATGTTTATTATAGAACTCATAATAATTATTTCATCCATATGCGTGTTATGTTGAGTGAAATAATTCAGAATTTTCTCTAATTCAAAAAAATTATTTCATAATAGATCTACCATCAACCATCTTAAAATTATTAAAGCGAGAAATAAGAAATTTCTTATTTGTGGAGTCGTTAACCAAGTACTTCATCTTCAATTTGTCCTATAACTTTTTGGCAGTAAGAACATTGTGGTAGACGTCAAATAAAGAATCGCTCATGGCATTGAGGATGTGTCTTCAACACATTTTATCATTAGTCTCCCACTTTTGCCTATATCTTGTGTCCACCACAATTCCATTCTCACTATCTCCATGCTTCAGAGTGTTTAGAACGTACACCACTTGAAGAGTCACCAACATGAAGTGCACTCTCTTCTGCTAACAAATGAAATTTCCACCATTAAACCTTTTAAGTTTGATGAAGCTTGAAACAAAATCCTTCAATGTTCCAGCCATTGTATGTCAAAAAATTTAGCCTAAAGATTGTTATCGATTCTGCCTTTAGGGATAAACAAATGACTAAAAGTTAGAAAGCAATTTGCTTTAAGTCATGTAACAATGTCATTGTCCTTTAGGCTAAATTTGTCCCCAATATGTGCAATAGGGGATCCATAAGTTCCTTTTAGGATAAAATGAAACCTAGTCTATCTACACCTTGCACTTAGTGAAGATAAGAACAATATAGTGTTTGATCTTTGGAGAGAATTGCAAGAGTTTGAGAGTGTTTAGAGTTTGAGAGTGTTTTTTTTTCTCTTTTTTTTTTTCAAAAACTTACCCAAGAATGGTCTATTTATAGAGAAACTTATCTCTATAAATGAAGGAACATAATTCTTCAAGAAATTCAAAGGTTATCCTTGTGAAGAGATATGGGGAGTCATAAGAGTTATAACCTTGTAAAAAGACATAGGCAATTATAACCTTATGAATCCATAATCTTTGGAAATTGAAAGGTTACACATTTAATACTTTGAAAATTCATAACACATAAATTTTAGAAAGTGGAGTCGATGATAAATATTGAACACCAGATCTTTGGTCAAAAGAAAGGGCGAAGCTATGATAACTCACTGAGATGACTTCAGCGCCCCAAAAAATTATTAAGATTTCATGGAAGTCCTTAAATTTTATTTCAAATCCCAAAAGATATTTGTTCAGCTTCTTCGTCCCTTGACAAATCCTTTGATACTTTGTCATGAACCAATTTATTCGAAGTGTATGAGTTGTAGAAAAAGGATTAGATATGATTAAATTATTATTATCTCTACCATTATGTATAATGCATATACAAAATATAAGGACCCCAAGAAAATCAGCCCTAAATGCAGTGCAGCACTGCTGAAATATGCACAGCCTTGACAGGAAAAGCTTTGTCTTAAGGTAATCATTTACTTACATTATTCTGCGTAGTTCCATCACTTGGTTTTTAGCTTTAGTTGAGCCTTCAGGATCCGTCATCTTAAAAACGGGGAAAAAAATAGCATTACAATTGTGGATCCGTCATCTAAATAAATATATGTAGCATTAAACTACTTGACGGTATCATATAAATTTCTTTGTATTTTTTGAAAGGGTTATAAGGTTAATAGAAAAAGGAAACATCAAGTATATAATTAAAAGAGATGCATACCATGCCTTCCAATATCTTTTTGATATATGGCCACGTCCTCTGCATAACAAAGGAGAAATGCCTAAATTTTTTTATAAGGGGATCTATAAGATGTTAGCAGATTGAGCAAAATAGCAGGGAAAAGTATGAACATGACCAGTAGAATAAGTGAATATTATTGGTTTTCATCTCAAAACCATGCATAAAATGGATCATCAACTGCCACCAACGGTTTACAATTTATATACTAATCGCGTGATATTAATCAGATAATAATAACTTGTATAACTTTTGCGTCCTAGTTCGTGTGTCTAGTGAGCTCCTGTTGTTCAAATTCATTGGGTCTACTCTGAATGCATTAATTCATCTATCCAGATTCCAGATATTAATTTAAGTAGCTGTCCAGTGACACTTTTGGTGACTATATTATTATTGTTATTATACCTTATTTTTTATACTTGGAGTATTAAGCAAGTGACATAAACACTTGTGTTTCTCTTCCTCAAAAAAAGAAATTTCATTGCATATATATAATATAGACTCTGGCCAATGTTGGTATTATATGTTGAGGGAAAAAAAAAACATTATATATGATAGATTCCTTAAGAAATTCGAAGTTCTTGCCATATCCATGTAAAAAGTTAAAAAGAAGCTTCCACCGAGTCTAGTTGGATATCTGCTTACGAAACAGAGTACCAATTAACGTTTGTCTTCAGGGCATGGGTATAATTTTCAGCAAGTTGTGGCTTAGTTATTCTGTTCGGGTTCAACAAGGGCACTTTAAATGATTATAATTTGAGATTGATGACCCATACAAACTGAGATTTGTTCACATAGTAATAAATTGTGGATGCAGAGTTAACATAACAGGAAATTGTGACTGTTACATATCAAAATTGCGGATGCAGAGTACAACATATAGTGGTTACGTGGCGCAGTTTAGAACCATGTTTGGTGATATCAAGTAGATTGAGTATAAAGCATAACTCATCATAGAATTACCAATTAAAGCTGGTAATGTGGCTGGTAATGTGGGCAAAAATTGGATCGGACCTATATAAATATTAATATATTTTTGTTTAGTCTATGCCCAACCTGGTATAATCTTAAAATTTTTAAATATACTATAATTAAATTCCATAAATATATAAATTATATTTATATTTATGTATGTGTTATATTTAACATGTATAATAAAGAAACAATATCTTTGATTAAACCATTATATACATGACAAATTCTTGAAGAAACGAGTTTGGAGAGAGACATGCTAAAAAAAAAAAAAAGCATTCTGACGTTTAAATCAGTGTAGTATAGACGAATGTAAAAGAAAAGGCATAAAATAGTATTAGATATTCTTCCATTAGTAGAGTGATAAGGGTTATTATATATTGAGTGCGGATATGATGTTAAAGGACAGATTTATAATTGTCATTATCAATATATATACTAATTCCATATGATTAAAATTTGTATCACATAATCATTTAAAATGCAAGGGTTTGGAAGTTCTCAATTAGAAACAAATAATCATTTGGTGTTTAAGGTAGAGTAAAGAATTAAGCTGATTTGGGGATTTGAGTTGATTTGAAGATAAGATGGCAACTTACTTACCTTTATTTTTTGAATTTGATAGGAAATTTAGTAATTGTTTAGAGTTTGAAGGAACTCTTATCACTCTTTTCTTTTTCTTTTACTTTTTTTTTTATACTTTCTTCTTTGCAATGATCCCCCAAGTGTGAAAATCTGGAAAAGAATTTGAAGATATTTTTATATGGTCAATTTCAAAATCAAATATGCATAAAATTACTTGCCACTTGACAAAAATATATTTTGATGCAATATTTTCAATATTCTTTTGTAAAATATTTGGTGCAGATTTGTGATTAACATAAATAGTAAAATTTTTTTTGATAAATCATATTGAAATTTTTTAACACAAAATGATTAGTAAAATTTCCATTTTTGTTGTTGAATAAGCTTTTTGTGCGTCATTCCAATATTTTGAAGTGAACACAACAATTTTTTCTTTATTATTACCACAATATCCTAGTTTTAATATATCAATTTTCAATAATTTTAAATGCAAATGGATTAGAAATTTGTAGATAAGGAGGACTTGCCTAATTAAATTTATATGAGTATCTATCCAGGAAGGAGGATTTTTCTATAGACGATCATAAAGAGGTTTATTAAGATTAGGCATTCAAGGAAACAAATTAAACACATAATTGAAACATCCCAAAAAATTTTGCAACTAAATTTTGTCAATAATTTGATCAAAAAAATTGTTAACAAACTAAATTTCCCTTTCAATTGGAGTAATGATTCCTTAGAAAATATAATGATCAATGAATCTAATTTTCATACAAAACAAAGAAAATTTTGTTTTTGAAATAGCAAAACTTTTTTTAAGTGATTTCAAGAAAGATATTAAGATGTTTAAAATGTTGATCAATAATATTTTTTGAAAATACTAACTCATCATCAATGTAAATAATGATAAATTTGATATAAAAATTATAAATATTATTCATAATCCTTTTAAATTCTAAAGGATCATTTTTAAGGCTATGAGGCATTACATTTTATTCATATTGTCCAAAATAAAACTATGAATGTTGTTTTGTATATATCCTCAATTTTAAATTCTAAAGGATCATTTTCAGGGCTAGAAGGCATTGCATTTTATTGATATTGTCCAAAATGAAACTGTGAATATTGTTTTGTATATATCCTCAGTTTTATTTGAATTTGTTCAAAATTGAATTTTATATCAAATTCAAAAAATATTTTTATAGTAGGCAAATGATTTAGTAAATGCTTTGTTTATTTCAAAAGGGACATTTATAATCCATTAAAGAGCTTTATTTGAAAGTTTGTAGTTAATTACAAGCCTCGAACTTCCTTATTTTATTTCAACATTTTTATTAACATAAAATGCTAAACACAACTAAAGACTTTTACTTTTTTAAGGATTCCTTTTGTTGGTATCATCAATTTCTTTATAGCAATATTCTAAAAGTTCTTGGTTTATTTAAATTAATCTAACTTTGATTGGAATTTATTTTTCTTAAAAATCCTTCCCATATGGCTAATCTATTATATGTTATCTTCTTTTCCATAAGGCATTTAAGAGATTCAAACATATTTGGTTTTGTATCTTATTTTCTGAAGATTTGAATTTTCTTTGAACAACTAGAGTAACCAATTATTGTTCTATTTTTTTTAAATGTAATTTCTTCAAAAAGATAGTTGATTTGATTTTCCTTACATTTAATTAGATAGTGATCTTTGAAAATAGGATATCTTTTGTCCTAGAATCTTTGTAGTTATTTCTTTATTTGATACTTTATATGATGTTAAAGCATAAATGAAGGCAATTTCAAGAATAACTTTACATGACAAATTTTAAACTAGTAGGAAAGACTAATTAGATTTGTAAGAGAAATTTACTATTTCAACAATTGAGATCTTGTAGTTTATTTGGAGCAAGAAATCACTAATGGATCTCAAATGTTCTTTGATATTTTTTTTTTCAAAATATTTGATAGATACTAGACTTCTTGTATGCAATTAAAATACACTCGTGTCAAACAAGGCTACTACCTAAATTTCATGGTCATCCTTTTTTATTACTAATTTGATAGAGATATAATATTTTTCTATAGGTGTTCTAGAGATAAATTCTAAAAACTTATCCACACTGATATCTTCCTTTTTATGTTGCTTTCCCTTTTCTTAAAGATTTAGGACAACTAGGTTACAATGATCTTTTTGCTCCTTAATTTTCTTGATTTGTGTTTTGAGAATATTTATTTCAAATTATAAGTCCTACTCTCTGATTTAAATCTCTCTGAAATATCCTTGAAATTATAAGTAATGGCTAAAGAAAATTTGTAAGAAGGTGAAGGTTTGTCAAGGGTTTGTATAAACTTTTAAAGATAATCCTTCTTTTATTCATTATTAGGTAAAGAATTAATAACTTCAAAAAAAAATATCTCGATTTTTCCTAAGAACATTGATTTCCTTTTTTGATAATATTCTTTTGATTTAAAAGAGGTTTCATTATCATTTGGCAGCTAATTTACTTCCTAAATTTAATCAACTTCTAATGAAAATTCTTATATTTTTGGAAAATATTCACAAATAAGTTACTTATATAGTTAAGGATGTTCTTATCTAGTTCAAAATTTATAATTTTTTATTTATTTTACAACATTTAGCTATATGACCTAGCTTATTGCATCTAAAATAAAATGATCTAATATCTTGATTAGGTAGAGGAGTATGCCTTGGTTTTTTTTCTAAGTTTTCCTCTTATAAAGCTTTGAATGAGTTAGTTTCCTAGGCTCAACTTATTGCTTAGCTCTATGCTTATGCTTGGGTTTAAAGGTTTTTAGGCAATTAAACCTAAATTGTTCACATAAAGTTCACAACTCTATTCAATTTTAATATTTATCTCTAGGTAATTGCCTTTAAATTTTATCATCTTGATAAATTTTAAAGGTAACCATTTGGACATAACTTATTAATTAACTATAGTAAAATAATCATTAGGAATTACGCACTCAAATTAGTTTCTAATTTTCTCCTTAACCTTGTTTATTTTGAACTAGAAAACCTTGCAAGAATTTCTCCTTTTAGAAAGATAGGTTACTATTAGATCTAGAGCAAATCCTATTAAAGAAGGTATCCATATACTACCTAAAATCAAAAAGGTTCTATACTTAAGATTTGAGAGTAGTCTAACTAATTTATCTTTCCATTGGCAAGGGTCTTCTAAGAATTATTTAGTGATGGTTTAGATTAAGGTATTTATAGCATCAAGAATTAGATATCCATCTAATCTTGTAATTACTAATTCTTAAGGATTTATTTTGACTCAATTTAGAATCTAAACCATTTTTATTTCAATGAGATGTTCATCCCACCATATTTTAGGTTGGATAATAAAACTAGTAACCAAGATGTGAAAATCCATAAAGTCCCCACATCTATAGGTTGTTTGGTAAGTTATACTAACCATAATTATTTATTAAAAGGTATTAAGAATTTCATATTCAAATTTACTATCTATATTTCATTCATAAATGTAATACCCATTTTAGGAATATTGAATAATTTGGGATTTTTCTTCTATTACTTGGTCAAGAAATCTAGTCTTAATATAATGGAGTTTTTATGGTGCTCTCCAGTTGGCCTTCTATTTGATCACTTCTATTTTGGCTTCTTGGTCATTTTTTGAAGATACTTTAGAAGCTTTATCCAAAATTTAGATTTTACTAGATTTGAAAGAATATATGGCTTCTAGAATTACAAGCTTTCCTAGTTTGTTATATAACTTTTCAATCATTTGGTTTATCTTAGTTATTTTGGAGTTGTTATATTATCTTACTAAAAAAGGTTTCTTTTAATGAGTTAATGGAGGCTTTTTCCAGAATTTTTTGCACTAAGGTTTAAAGATATTTATTCATATAATTATTTTGTTTCACTAAAAACTATACATCTTTTGAAGAAATTCCTTCTACATCATATTTTACCTTAAAAGGTGCTACAATAGTAGGCTTTTCTAGATGTGTGGATTCTATTTGGAAGGCTCTTTGAGGAGGTCATTTTAAAATCCTTTGATAGTTATCCATTCTTGCATAGTCCTATAACCTACATTAATGGTTTTGGCAAAAGGATAATCTATTTGGTTGGCTTTAGTATATGTTTCAAATCATTCAAAGAAAGGAATATTGCTTTCATATTTGTTCATAAAATCATAATAAATATTTTGAATGTTTATTCTTGATTTCCTTTTGTAATTTTGAAGTACCAAGTCCTTTGAGTAGTGAAATCCTCCAAGTAAAATTCACTCCTTAAAGATTCTTCCTCTATTTGAAAAACTTTTTAAAAAATATTTAGGTTGTAAATAATTTAGGTTTAGGATCATCATTATTAAGTTGATAATAAGATAGAGAATTGATTGATCCATCCTCTATTCCATTAAAATCTTCAATCTTATCTTTTCCCTTTGGATTGAGTATAAATTAGTTTAGGTATCTTAGAGGAATTATCCAAACATCTAAGATCAATATTTATTGTAAAGGGTTCAATTGCATTTATTATCAAAGGCTCAAAGTAAGAATACTTGGGTGGTTGTATTGCTCTAGTTAAATTATTTCCTTCAAAGGAAAAAGAATTCTTATGTGGCCTTTTCTAGATTATTTGATTTATAATCTAAACCTCTAATATCAATATTTATTGTAAAGGGTTCAATTGCATTAATTATCAAAGGCTTAAAATAAGAATACTTAGGTTGTTGTATTGCTCTAGTTAAATTATTTCCTTCAAAGGAATAAGAATTCTTATGTGGCCTTTCTAGATTATTTGATTTATAAGGTTCTATAATTTTTAGGTCTCATCTAAATCTACCACTATCAAAATAGATTTATACCAGACATCTGGGTGTTTTTCAATTCGGAAGAGTTAGTTAGCTTGAATTTTATAAGGTTTATTTGAATTTAGCAAATCCTAAGGAACTAAGAAGCTCGCTCTATCCTAAGGCATCATAATAAGGATTGAAAGATTAACTTTGGTGGAATTAACAAAAATTGAAGTAGTTTCTCCTTTCTTATTTAAGAGTTTAAGATACATGGAATCATATGAGTTGTAAAGTTTGTAATGGATTCTATAAAAAATAACTAAAGGGAATGATCCAAGAACCATATCATACCTATGAAGCTTTAGACTAAGTTATAATAATTCTACTAATAAGTTCTCCAACCTTAAGCAAATTGAATGATTTAGGAAACAATTGAAATTGATTGGTCCCTTAGAGAAGATGGTTACTAATGCTCCTAAAAAGGATTGATGGAATTGGTAATGCCTAGCATCCATTAGACATAAGAGAATTGTTATGTCCAATCCCAATTTATGCATTAGTTTAGCAATTATTTGATTGCAATGTATATGCATGTAGTTGTATTTTTCCCTGTGTGCTTTAATAGATTTGGACAAAAGAAGAACAACATGTACATCTTCAAGTTCCAAACTTATTACTTCTTCAAAGTTATAATTATATAAATAAATTTTCTAAAGAAAGAATGATTGTAGATTTGTAAAACTTATTGTCAATGATAGTTGACATTTCTTAGTTGTCATTCTCTTGGTTGATATTTTTAAAGTGTATTTTTTTTTCTTGAAAATAGATTTGGAATCAAATTTTGGTTTGAAAGAATATTTTAAAAAATGGTGAAGAGGAAAAGCAAGCAAAAAAAAATCTAAACAAAGACATAGAAATAAAATTTCTCCTATCAAATATCAAAGCTTTCAAGTTCAATAAATATTTATATTCCCTATATAAATTAAATATTAATGTCTCAATATGAATTATTCACTTTACATGTCTAGTCTTGTTTTATGTATAACATGAAAGCATGGGTGATAAGAGCAAAGCTAAACTCATTTTCCAGAAATGAGACTTATGCTTCCTTATAAACTCATGCATAATAATATGCTATTAACTTTCCAAAATTTTATTGATATTTAAATATAATTCATGAAAGCAAATAAAACTTATTTATATTTCCATCCTTACCTTCCCATTGGCTCTAATACCTAAAGAAGCGGCGTGGCAGTTGGCATTAAAATGAAGTTATATGTATGAGGTAAAGATTGCAAACAAATTACCAATACGCTTATGCAAATCCAAAAAAAAATAAAATAATGAACAACATATGCAAAATTTTGATATTATTTTTAATATAAATTTAGAAGAGTGCTTACAATAGAATTTCTACAAAAAGAATAGGGAAGAGGAATTCTAACTAAAGTATTAGAAAAATTAAGGTGTGAAGATTACATTTAGGGGTCAAGCTTATCAAGATTGAGATCGAATGTAGTAATTACAGTTATTATTGTTGCTATAACTAACCTTTGATCAATGTAAAACAAATAAAAATTTAAGGGAATCTATGCATTTGAGTAGTTAGATGCAACAATTGTACCTGCAATTACTACACCAAATCCAATTTCAAAAGGTGGAGCAACCTCTAAAGCATAAACTAAGCTAATGGATGCTTTAGTCAACGAAGTTTAATCATCAATCCTTAATGCTACTATCGATGTTTCAAGATTTGCTACCAATGCATTACAATTTTTAAGACAAAATGGAGAACTTACCAATATAGAGTCCCCCAGTAAGTGTTGCTAGATGAGCCCAAAATCATTACCTAAAATTATGTTTCAATGGAGGAGGATAAAGGAGAAGGAAATGTTATATTTTTTAGGGGATTTTTTTTTTTAAAGGAATGGAAGAGATTGAAGATTTATAGCAAATTTTCTAGAGTTCTCAAAACTCTTAATTACCCATGTTCATCCATATTCAAGACTTGTGAGAGATTTTCTAAACACCTAAATAAGTAAAGGAAAGTCCTCTTTTAGGCTTTGTTTGTTTTATTAAATAAAGAAAACGAAGCCTAAGAAAGGACTTTCACATTACTTATATAACTTGCAATTAAAGATGCCATGGTTTTAAGGAAAAACAATTTTTTTTCTCTATGTTATTTTTCACTACGACAAAAGATGTTATTTTTCACTATGCAACCCATATTTAATATTGAATAAATAAAAAGTTGTCTATTATCTTAATATTTTATAAGTGTAAACACAAATAAACAAGATTATTCTTATGGGTTTTAAGTCAAAACATATGAGCTTTTAATCATAGATCCTCTATTCTTTCCTTATCTTCTATTCTTTCTCATTATCTTTCCTTCCCTTTCCATCCTAATTTCCAAACATATCATAAAAATACTCAGAGGTGCTAAATTTAAGCAACTGCTTGTCTTCTTGAACTGAAAATGGTGTAGTATATATTAGCTAAAGATGAAAGATGTTAACTTCATTTAGTCATTAATAGGAAACATGCTATTTACATATGCACTTTCTAACTTAACTTTCTCAAATGGATTGTTTTTGCTACTATGTATAAGGACACAATAATTTAATGACAAACTAGTTGTGTAAGAATTTTATACAAAAATTATGCGTGTATTACTTCATTTGTAAAGCTGAATCAAGGAGAAGGGATAAGAGGGTGAAAGTCATGTTCACAACACTTAATTACATTTTGACAGAAGTTTCAACTATCTAGACGAAAGTAAAATATCTTTTCAAGTGTATATCTGGCATTACAAACCCCATAAGTTGGTTGTTGGTGAAATTCGTTATCTTTGGGAATTTATATCTTATATTTGAATTCTACTACTAAAAATTTTAAGGAATCAGGTGATTCATAAGTACTATTAAATAGCCAATAAGTAATAACAAGCCAGTCACCTGTTAACTTTTTCAGCAAGCATTTAGATAAAGGATACTCCTTTTAGCTACAGTGACAAAAATGGAATAGTAAACTCTACCACAAATTGAAGCGTTTGCTTTATAACTATGACGGCTGCCTTAGTGATTGCATAATGCTTTGACGGGCTTTAAATTGCAATCGCAAATTGTCACTCTTTCGAAGGTTTTGTTGAACCGCGAAATATACGAATACCACTACAACAAAAAGCAGCAATAACGACGACTCTTTTAGCGGCGACAAAATTTTGATCGTCGCTAAAAGTATCTCCGACGATAGAGTCGTCGGTAAAAAATGCAAAATTTTTTAGAGGGAAATCGAAATGAGGGTGGGAAGATTTAGGCTTTTAGCGACGACAAAAGTCGTCGCTAAAAGCCCAAAAAAATTTCAGCGGCTAAGTTTACGGAAGGGCGGGAAGAAATTCACTTTCAGCGACGACATTGTCGTCGTTGAAAATGTAATGCTTTCAGCGACGACAATGTCGTCGCTGAAGGGTGTACCCATCAGCAACGACTCGGTCGTCGCTGAAGCCCTAAAAAAATTACGGTCAAAATTTCACCCATCAGCGACGACATAGTCGTCGCTGAAAGTGCCAATTTTCAGCGATGACTTTGTCGTCGCTGAAGGTTGACGCATCAGCGACGACTCAGCCGTCGGTGAAAAGTCCTCCTATTTTCAGCGACGACAATTCAGCCTTTAGCGACGACATTGTCGTCGGTGAAACTTGGACTTTCAGCGACGACAATGTCATCGCTGAAGAAAAACTCGGTCGTCGCTAAAAGCTTCAGCGACGACTGAATTTTTTATGTCGTCGCTGAAAGCCAGCGCCTATAAATTCGCGGCGCCGCCTCCTACTCCTCATTTGTGCGTTTGAAGTTTTTGGAAATCAAGTAAGCTTCTAAACTTTCTCTCTATTTTAGTTTTTTCTAATTTTAGTATATTTATTTTTATATATATATTAATATGTATTAATTTTATATGTTGTATTTTTTAATTTGTTAGTTATTATTAGTACTTGGCGTAGTTTGCGAGGAGTATTCAGAGTTGATCAGTAGATTTTTGCCATTGAGGTACGTAAATAAAAAATTATAATTTTTTTTATGTACTAATATATTT
This sequence comes from Sindora glabra, assembly GCA_020226215.1. Classification (NCBI taxonomy): domain Eukaryota; kingdom Viridiplantae; phylum Streptophyta; class Magnoliopsida; order Fabales; family Fabaceae; genus Sindora; species Sindora glabra. The sequence continues at coordinate 47,861,639 of CM035235.1, read as the reverse complement.
AATTTACTCAAATAGTTTAGGATTTAATAAATAGAATTGATAGTATGTTTAATTTGAATTAATAGAATTGATAATATGTTTAATTTGAATTAATAGAATTGATAGTGTGTTTAATTTAATACAAAATTTTGTATTATTTAATTTTGTATGTTGTAAATTTTAAATTTATTTATGTAAATTTAACTTAGCATTAATTTTATAAATATAAATTTGATTATTATTATGCATCCTTCAATTTGTAATTTTGAAGTATACAATATATGTGTATATTATTCATTTAGACTAATGTGAGATAAAATAGTTATGATAATTTATTCACAAAATGTAAAATTTGTGATGCAATTTAGGAAACTTCAAACTTATTAGATTCAATGAAATAATGTAAGATAGATAATTATAATAAATATATAAATCTATCTTAGGTTTAGTAAGAGATTACAGTAATATAGTCTATTTTTTAATTGAGATTGAAACTTAACAATTCAAATTCTATTATTTACCCCACATACTAAGAAAAATTCAATTAAACTAGAGACTACATAAAAATGAAACCCTAACATTTTAATTTTTATGATATTTACGTCTCATAAAAATTAAAAATTTCAAAACATTAGGAAGTTCACCTGAAAATCACACCCCTCTTGGATAAAATTACATTTACTTAAATAAAGAAGCTGACTTTGTGCATCTTATAAATAATATACAACTTATAAAACTAAACTTACTTAAATTTACAACTAGAAAGTCCATTCACAAAATGTAAAATTTGTGATGCAATTTAGGAAACTTCAAACTTATTAGATTCAATGAAATAATGTAAGATAGATAATTATAATTAATATATAAATCTATCTTAGGTTCAGTAAGAGATTACAGTAATATAGTCTATTTTTTAATTGAGATTGAAACTTAACAATTCAAATTCTATTATTTACCCCACATACTAAGAAAAATTCAATTAAACTAGAGACTACATAAAAATGAAACCCTAACATTTTAATTTTTATGATATTTATGTCTCATAAAAATTAAAAATTTCAAAACATTAGGAAGTTCACCTGAAAATCACACCCCTCTTGGATAAAACTACATTTACTTAAATAAAGAAGCTGACTTTGTGCATCTTATAAATAATATACACCTTATAAAACTAAACTTACTTAAATTTACAACTAGAAAGTCCGTATTCATAGTATAGACATCTCTATAAAGAAGCTGAATTGTGTACCGCATCAAAATAGTAAAGTAGGTTACGTAAATAACAGTACTGACACTTAAACAACGATACTTATAAATTGTTGTATCGTTAATTTAAATTATTGTAAATATATTTTTACAATAATTTAAATTAGAACTACATTTACATTTAAATGTTAAGCTTAAACCCGTTCAAGGGTTGATTGTTTTCCGAACATCAGTCAACCCTTGAATTGCCCTAAAAAGTTGGACAGTTTGGGATATTATCATGTAGTTATTATTAACAATTTATCTAGCTCTTGTTTGATATTGTGGAAATATCTTAGCATCCTAACTGTTCTCCGGGTATAAACTATACAAGTGTATAGTTTAGGCACTTGGAGAACCATAGGAAGATGCTGTCGAAATTTCTGCACGAGTCAGTCGATGAGCGTGGATAAATTAAAAAAAATAATAACTATAGAAATATCTCGAATGGGATAGGATCCTACCCTTCAAAATTGGAGTGATACGATGCATTTAGGGTGACTGTCAAATATTAATCAACATACTTTATTTCACCTAAAGCAATTTCTTTCCTATTCAGTGATACAATGTTTGTCGATAAAAGTTGGATACACCTACCAAATCGATTGTCAGATGAGTATTGGAATGGTGCAGTAAGATTTGTTGAAAGAGCCAAAAACTTTGCCGACGAAAGGGGTATGGTAAGATGTCCATGCAAAAAGTGTGTGAATTTAATATTCCAGACATTACTAACATTGGAGGCGCACATTATAGATAATGGATTTCATCCATTATACATAAATTGGGTACACCATGGTGAAATAGATGTTTCGACTTCTAGAGGAACTAGTGAGATATCCCCTAACAATAGAGATGAGCTGGCAGATATTATACATGATTTCATTGGCCCTGAGGCAACTGAAGTTGATTTTCACAATGATAAGTACAGGGGTGAGAATGCGGCTGACGAAGACATTGGAACAAAATATAGTAACTGTGATAACCTGTTCGAGCAAGTAGAAACAGAGTTGTATCCAGGTTGCACAGCATTTTCAGCATTGAACTTCTTGGTGAAACTTATGCATTTGAAGGTTCTGCATAAGTGGACAAACAAGTCATTTGATGCTCTTCTTCGATTATTAAAAGAGGCACTTCCAAACGATAATAAATTGCCTGAATCGTACTATGGTGCAAGGAAATGGCTCAACAAGTTGGGGTTGGGGTATGAATCAATCCATGTATGCAAACATGATTGCGCACTTTTTTGGAAAGATCATGCTTCTAAAGATAATTGTCCAATTTGTGGGGAGAGTCGATGGGTAAATAAAACTACAAAAGGAAAGAAGGTGCCCCAAAAAGTGGTTCGATATTTTCCTTTAACTCCTCGACTACAGCGTCTGTATCGGTCGAGACATACTGTAAAAAACATGATATGGCATCACACTGGAAAATCAAAAGAAGAGGGGGTAATGCGACATCCCGTGGATGGAAAAGCTTGGCAGGAGTTCGATAAGAGGTATCCTAATTTCTCCGCTGACCTATGAAACGTCAGGTTGGGTTTAAGTGTAGATGGATTTAATCCTTTTGGTGATAGGAACCTATCTTATAGCATGTGGCCAGTGGTTATAACTACTTACAACTTGCCACCATGGATATGCATGAACCAATCTTTCTTCATGTTGACCCTATTAATCCCAGGGCCGCAATCGCCAGGTAAAGATATCGATGTGTTCTTACAGCCGGTCGTAGAAGAATTGAGGGATCTTTGGGAGAGAGGAGTTGAAACTCGAGATACAAATACAAATACGGTGTTCAATATGCGACCAGCATTGCTCTGGACTATTAATGATTTTACTGCTCGAAGTAGTCTATCCGGGTGGAGCGGGCAAGGATACAAAGCATGTCCTACATGTAATTCGGATACTCCGTCGATTCGAGTTAGAGAAAAAATAGCTTACATTGGTCATCGTCGTTGGCTTCCAAGAAGTCACACATGGAGAAATAGGAAGGAATTCAACGGAAGGTCGGAGAGGAGACCCCCTCCTCGGCCTCTTACTAATAATATTATCATGGAACAGTTGGCCAAAGTTCCACAGAGACTTCCGGGAAAACATGCTGAATTTGGTGGTGTAAAGCAAAAGAGAGGTGCCGACGAACTTAATTGGAGTAAGAGAAGTATATTTTTTAATCTTCCTTATTGGCCAACATTGAACTTAAGGCATAATATTGATGTCATGTATGTTGAGAAAAATGTATGTGATAGCATCTTGGGTACATTATTGGAGATTGAGCATAAAATAAAGGATACAGACAATGCAAGACGAGATTTGGCAGACATGAAGATAAGGCCTAACTTGCATCTGTATGAGCAGAGGGGTCAACTTTTCAAGCCACATGCTGGATATACGCTTAACCAAGAGGAGCGGAAACGATTTTGCCAGTATATAAAGAATGTGAAATTTCTAGATGGCTTTGCTGGGAGTCTTAGTAAGAATGTCACAGATCGTGACCTGAAGTTAAAGGAGTTGAAATCACATGATTGTCATGTTATTATGCAAAGACTGTTAAGACCAGGTGTCTGGGCTTTTTTGCTAAAGGAATTATCGTATCCACTTATCGAGTTATGCAATTTCTTTAGTCAAATATGTGCTAGAACTCTCAACAGGGAGGATATTCTGCAAGCCAAACAAGACATTATCATAATTTTGTGCAAGCTTGAGAGGATATACCCCCCAGCATTTTTTGACATAATGGTTCACTTAGTGATTCATCTGCCAAACGAAGCATTGGAAGGAGGACTCGTTCATTTTCGGTGGATGTACCCATATGAGAGGTATATAAAAAAGTTAAAGGATTATGTTCGGAATCGTGCTCGATCGGAGGGTTCAATTGCAGAAGGATATATTGTTGATGAGGCATTAACATTTTTCTCCATGTATTTGGAAGGAGTGGAAACTAGATTCAACCGCTCTGATAGAAATCAAGATGTAACACCTAGTCAAACAAGAAGGACATTGTCGGTGTTCCGGTCCCAATGTCAACCGATAGGGAAGAAGACTATTTCTCATTTCGATAGGAGGGATCGGGATATTGCAGTATGGTACATCTTGAATAATTGTACTGAGATTGAAAAATACCTCCAGTGAGTATCTTAAACTTCAGTTGTGTTGTTCTCCCTTTTGTGATTATGATAGACTAAGATTGTTATGTTCTACAGTGAGCATCGTTTGGAACTCGAACGAAGTGGTGCTGAAGATATTGATAACTTACAGAGAACCAAATTCCCCTCGTGGTTTTACTCGAAGGTAAGGATTTTTTTTCTTCCCAAATCCATTGAACAGATATCTTAAATATTGTTCATTTCTCTTGTTGATATTTTAATTTAATTCTGGGAATAATTGTTACTTTTATAGATGTACTATTTACAGAGGAACGGTTCCCCAGAGGCCACCGAAGAGTTACTATCATTAGCATCCGGTCCCAGTTTCACTAACATGGTATACTCTGCGTGTATTGTGAATGGAGTACGCTTTGTAGCCAAAGCTCGAGATGAGAAGCATAAAACGCAAAATAGTGGCATTTCTGTTCCGGGGATTGATGGTAACATGTTTTATGGTGTACTGGAAGAAATAATTGAGTTGACTTATTTAAATAAGTACAATGTGACTTTATTTAAATGCAAGTGGTATGACACTGATCCTATAAAGAAGAAACTTTATACTGACAAGAATATCACAAGTATCTCCATTAATGGACAATGGTACAAGGATGATCCTTACATACTTGCTACTCAAGCAAAACAAGTGTTTTACACTGAGGATCTCCTTAATGGACCAAATTGGAGGGTTGTCCATAATATGGTGCATCGCGATATATGGGATCTACCCAGTGATGGAGATAATGCACAAGACCTGTTATTTCTGCAGGATAGTAACTCATCCAGCTTCAACCTCACAGTTGATCTGGGAGATTTCGATCTAGTACATCTAGGTAATGAAAGAAATAATCCTTCAATCATTCCAACGTACAAAAATGTTGGACCTGGTGCTCATGGAGAAGACACCTTCATCGATGATGACGAGAGCCTTGAAGACGAAACAATTGATGATTATATGGATGAGGAGCTCATACAATCTGATAATGAAGGAGAATCTGATAATCATGAGTCTGTTAGGTTCATCGACACTGATTCTGACTAGGGATAAAATAACATATTCGAACCACAACTCATAAGTGTGTAAGCATGATTATTAAAATAATAAATGTGATTGTAAAAAGTTGAACCATTTTATCGTTCAACCGGACATTGAATTCTTTTTAATTACTTATATAATGTGTATTATTTTAGTTATGGCGGATGTCGAGGCACGATACCACGGAGGTGACGCTGGAGGCGACCCACCGGAGCGACCTACCCATATTCCATCTCAGTGTGAGGGCTCAGGTATTTGTTATTAATTGTGCATACCTAAGCTTGATTAAATATTATGTTTATTTTGTTAATATTTTTCTTTATTAAATTAAGTAGCACCTGCTAAAAAGAGGGGACCGAATAGGTCCCTAAGACTGCACGAGAAGATAGGCAGGGGTGGAGGCAGACCGGTGCTTATACAGTTTGATACGACTGGTACATGGCATGCGATTGGTGAGAATGCCAGTCATCTCCCTCGTGATATTGGCAGCATGATCCGCGCCCACGTGCCGCCCTATTATAAGTCATGGCGGACTGTACCTCAGGAAATTCGAGATAGAGTTGTGCAGGAGGTTTGCGTAAGTATCCATTTCCTTTTGAATTAATGTCTTTGAGATTGAAATTTCTAAATATATTACTCATAAATTTATTAAATGTCTTTTAATGCAGTCCTATTTCGAGTTCCAAGGCATCTCTGAGGGTGATCAGGATAGAGCGCTCTCTGGCTTGATGCGGACTGCTACCGACCTGTACAGAGATTGGAAGTACAGGTTGAATAAGCATTTCTTAGAGCATGGAGGTAATCGATACCAGGAGTATGACTTGGATCGAGCTCGACGTTATGTGCCTCGATCTGTCTCACCGCAGACATGGCAGAGGTGTGTGGACTTCTTTGACAGTGACGAGTACAGGGTAAGTATGATATTTTATGATATTATGTCAGTATTTCATAATTAGTAAATTGTGAACATAAAAATTTAACTTTTTTCTCTTAATTTGCAGGAGTTATTTGCAAGAAATACAAATAATAGAGCACAGAAGGTCGTGAATGACCGGCATGGGTCAAAGTCTATTGCTGCACATCGCTTTGATAAGGTAATTTAAATTTTTTGTATCTTTTTTAAATATATCCATTTGTTAAATAGCATTACTACCCTTCATCCTTTCGTCCCGTTCAAGTGCTGCACAAAACCCAAAAAGTAAAATTGTTATCAGGTTTAATTAAAAAAATGGTCCAAAAACATGGTACAGATCTAATAAAAAATTTTAAGCTCAGAACAATTATAAGTTTCTCTTCTAGTAATTTCTACCATGTTAATGGAATTTGAACTTGCAAGAAATTAATTGGCTAGAATAAATGACAGCAGATTATGCCTAGGATTCCTATACAATATCCAATTTGTCTAAGATAGTAATTCTATATGCCCCAAAATTAGCACAAAAAATGAGATCCATAATTGAACATCCAATACAAATCAAGATTGTCATTAAATATAAGATGGTAGGACAAACTTGTTAAGCTCAATCCAATAGATATAAAATATTTAAAATTCAATTTTGAACTCCATTTTTTATAACTATAATATTCTTGCTCAAATAATTCATGACTTGGGGTTTTTCATATTATTAAAAAAGGAATAATTGAATTGAGTTCGAAATTTTACCTGAATTAGTAGACATAAATCAATAAAAGATTCCTAGATTCAAAATCCATAAAGGAAAAAAAAAGTTTACGGGAAATCAAATCATACATACAACCACAAAGGCCACAAAAATGTCATGAGTTGTTCGGAGATAGTTGAAGTGGAGGATGACTATGACTATAATTTTGTTGCAATTTTTTTTCTGAAAAAAAAAATCATAAAAGTTATGAGCTATTATACGGCAACTCTAAATTTTTTTTCTATAAAAATTGTTATAGTTTTACACATATATTGCATGTAACAAGTAAACAAGAATTATAACTCTATCCATCAACACTGCATCACAAAACTGCTTTGTAGAAGAAAAGTTGTCAAACGCCTCTCAAGTTCCAAAAGTAAAAAATCCAAATCCATGTCCGTTAATGGTAAAAGGAGCTATGCCAATGCAAGGTGCAGAGCGACGTGCTGCTAAAGGAAAGTATCCTAAAGAGGAAATTGTTGGTTGGTTTCTCCTACAATATCTTTTATATCTTTTATATTTGCTGTTTGATATAAAATAAAATAAAACAGATCTGGACACTTGAATGAAGCCCAATGTGAGCTTGAGAAGCCAATAAAATTGGCTTGATTGATTATTGTGGAGCCACCTTGGGTTTTGTTCTTCTTTTGTGAGAAATTGAAAGTATTAGAAGGCTATAAGATCCTATCTACGATATAAAATTATATAAATATATATATATATATATATATATATATATATATATATATATATATATATATATATGCTTGTAAAAACATTACATATGGGCAAAATACCTTCAAAATGAATACAATCAACATAAAATTAAGTTTTTACATAAGTTTCAAAATTACCATAAACAAATAAGAGTAAAAAAATGTTGAAAATTACAAATAATATGAGATCAGTGTCGATATTAAAACAAAATAAACATGACTTTCAACAACTAAATGAGCACTATTTAATATAATTATACAATAAATAAACATAAAAAATAATTCAGTAATATATTAGAGGAAATGAGCCAAATAATTTTTTTAGAATATATAAAATTAAAAAGACAAACAAAATATATTAAATTAAAAAATTATTATTATGATTAAGTTAGCCCTTGAATGTAGCTAATAAAACCAATGATTCTAAATTTTGGAAAGATATCACTAGAATTTCGGAGAAAATGACGGCTAATCTAAAATGGAGCATTAAAGATGGCAATTCTATTAAGTTTTAGCAGGATAGTTAACTTAGATTGGGCCAACCTTTGCATCAAATGCGACTACACCCTTGGATGATGAGCTTCTTAAAGCAAAAGTCCAAGATCTTGTTATTAATAGTGTTTAATGGGACTAGAATATTTTACACCAGGTGTTGCCTAAAAAATTTGTCTCCAGATTTCTCCCCATTCCCCCACCCAGTGTTGATGTTGGCCATGATGTCTTAAGCTTGGCAAAAGGATGCGAGTTCTCTATACCAATTGCATATTCTAGCCTCTCAATCCAGTTAGGTAGCTCTAACAAGAGTTATTGATCTAAGATTTGGAAGTTAAGTGCCACAGCGCATAGGTTATTTATATGGCTAGTTTGCCACAATAAGTTGTCAACCAACTCTCTCATATCCAAATGGAATCAGGGATCAAAGTACCGTAAGCATTATCCTTGGTGGGAAAAAAATGCATTACATGTTCAGCGTGACTATTATATCACAATCACTACTCAGAGATAATATTCCAATGGAGGGGTATATTGAGTTTGCATCCCGAGAGGGAAGAATGGCTCATGTATAATCTGCAGTAGCAAGGTGGCTGGGCTGAAACTCAGGCCATTGGTTGTTGGTGCTAATGGAATTAGAGGAATAAGGAGTTGCATGAGACTAATTTTGTTAGGCCTTATAATCCTAAGAAAGCAATCTTGGACTATACTTATGAAACTAAGCCTATATTCAAAAGAAATTTTATGGGTGCAGAGTTCAGTATAGAATTGGATATTATTTGGCACACTCCCTCTAATGAATGGATAAAAATTAATTCTAATAGAGTAGCCAAAATTTCCTCTAATAGATCAAGGTGCGGTGGTTTGTTAAGGGACAAAAGAGAGAAACAGATTTATGGATATGCAAAATATTTGGGGACTTGTTCTGCAATTTTTGAGAAATGTCGGGGACCTATTTGTAAGTTCCAAGTCGCATGGACTATAGGACTTAAGAAGATTTAGTTGGAATATGACTCAAGGACTTTAAGTTCGTGCCTCTCTGAGTCATACAAACAACCAAAGTACCTCATTTAGATAATTCAGGAAGTTATTCAATGTAAGTGGGAAGTTCTGATACTGGATACTTTTAGGGAAGACAACTCGTGCACATTGGATGACTAATCATGGCATCAATCTTTCTCCTAGTCTCCATTCTTTCCAGCATCCCCTCATGGGATTGTTACATTTTTGCTTGTTGATGCTTCAGGGTCCCAAGGACCCATCATATCATTTATTCGTAATTTTTTTTGGGGGGTAGGCTCCTTTATTTCAAATATATATATATTTAAAATTCTACCAAAGAATGCATTACCTTTATAAAAAAATATAAAACAATTTCAAAAAAAAATTATGAGATCACTCATATCAATGGGAATTGTTTCGAATACATATTGAAGCAAAACCCATAATTATAACATGCAAAATTTGAAGATAAAATTCCCCGGACTATGAAATTGGAAATTGGAAATCTAGACATAAATGGAATTTCGATCGACTCACCTGAATGAAACATACATGAAAGCCACAAGCTGGGGATCATATAAAAACATAACGCCTGCAAAGATATATATCAACCTTAGAGTCTGCTTGCAAAATCAAACCCCAACGGTAATGCAACTAAACTTAAAATTTAGGGTTACTTACAATTTTTTTTCCCTCTCATTTATTTATTAAAAGCATTTAATCCTTTTAAAATTTTTATATAATTTTAATTCTTCTTATATTTTTAATGTAACCAAGTCAGGTCAAGTAGAGTTTCAGAGGAGACTCATTGTGTGGCTAAACGATAGAAGATTAATTATTAATTTTATTATGTATTTGTTAATTTTCAAACCAGTCATTCACTTCAGCCTCTCTCTCATTGGCAGTGCCTTCACCTGTTGTAGCTGTCCTAGCCTCCAGCTGTTGCTGCGGTGCCATTACCGTTGGCTGGAGCTCCTCCTGACATACTTCCTTTAACTATATAAATTTTGGCTCCATTTATTTTTTTAATATATTTTTATAAAAAAAATTCATCTATATAGATATAAATAAAACAGTAGTATATTATCTCTGTACCTTGTTATTAAAAAAAAAAGTACTTAAATTGGTAATGGATAAAAATAATTTTCTTTTAAGAAAATTATTCTTTATTAAACTTTCTATATTTAATATTAAATATATAAAATATTTTCTATTATCTTGCTAATATATAACTGTAAGAAAATATTTTCCGCCAAAAGATACGAGTCATTCCTAATCTTTACTGTAAGTTGTGTATGTTCACAGTAGTAGAAGCTTCTGAACCCTAGTTTTCCCATACTGACGCCTCGGATGATGCAGCTAAAAAGATATATACCACAAGTCACTTTTAAAGATGGTACAGAAATTTGGGACTCTCAAAAAAAAAAGGGAGGAAAACACTCTGGAAGAAGAGGAAGTCTCAACAGCTATGGAGAAACCAGGAAGAAGAGGGAAGGAAAATAAATAAAGATAACACTTTACTCATATGTAGTTTTGCAATTTTCCAATTAATCTATGCGTAGTTTTAATTGTTGAAGTTCACCCACTCGTACTTTCAATCATTAATATCCAAAATTTATTAGAAAAAACAAGTGAAATGCATGTACTCTCTCAGTTTTCTTAAATTTGACACTTAATTTTAAAACTAATTTACCTCTCAAAGAAATTCTAACATCTTGAACTACTCTTGCTGGACAATTTTAGACCACATTGCATCAACAAACCTTCAGTGGAGTGGTGGTTCTAACCTTATTCTCCATCCAAAACTTGGTGAAACAATTTGCTCAAAATTTACCAAGAATGATGGTTCCAGAGGTTAAAATTGTTTTGAGGTAAATAGATTATGAAAATGAGAATCAAATTTGAGAGAAAAAGAGCATGTACGTTTCATGTGTGTTTTTCATTAAATTTTGGATGAAAATTAATTTGAGTAGATAAAATATTAACCGTCAAATGCATAGATAATTTAAGGTTAAAATACCAAAATACGCAAATTTCATAAATTATTTTTCGCTTTACTACGATTTTGAAAGTATTTATCAAAATACGCAAGGCGCCACACTGAATGGCGTTATCGGGCGCTGAAGGCGCCTTTCAACATAGCGCCTTCACTGCGAATTCGCTGAAATTCGTTGAAATTGGCTGGAGGCGCCATTTCACTTGGCGCCTCCCAGCCCTAAGGTTTCATTAAGTTAATAAGGTGGGGCTGGGAGGCGCCAAGTGAAATGGCGCCTCCCCAGCCCCATTTATAAATTAATAAAATATAAAAAAATTTATATATTTATTTATATAATTTTTATTTTATTATTATTTATAATAAAATTATAATTTTTAAAATATAATTAATTATATTTTATGATATTATTTATATATATATTATAATTTAAAATTAAGATATAATTATATTAAAATTAAATTAATTATATTTTATAAAAAATGTTTAGATTTATATTATAAATAATATCATAAAATATAATTAATTATATTTTATGATATTATTTATATATATTATAATTTAAAATTAAGATATAATTATATTAAAATTAAATTAATTATATTTTATAAAAAATATTTAAATTTATATTATAAATAATATCATAAAATATAATTAATTATATTTTAAAAATTATAATTTTATTATAAATAATAATAAAATAAAAATTATATAAATAAATATATAAATTTTTTATAAAATATAATTAATTTAATTTTAATATAATTATATCTTAATTTTAAATTATATATAATATCATAAAATATAATTAATTATATTTTAATATAATTATATCTTAATTTTAAATTATAATATATATAAATAATATCATAAAATATAATTAATTATATTTTAAAAACTATAATTTTATTATAAATAATAATAAAATAAAAATTATATAAATAAATATATAAATTTTTTATAAAATATAATTAATTTAATTTTAATATAATTATATCTTAATTTTAAATTATAATATATATAAATAATATCATAAATATAATTAATTATATTTTAAAAATTATAATTTTATTGTAAATAATAATAAAATAAAAATTATATAAATAAATATATAAATTTTTTATAAAATATAATTAATTTAATTTTAATATAATTATATCTTAATTTTAAAATATAATATATATATATAAATAATATCATAAAATATAATTAATTATATTTTAAAAATTATAATTTTATTATAAATAATAATAAAATAAAAATTATATAAATAAATATATAATTTTTTTATATTTTATTAATTTATAAATGGGGCTGGGGAGGCGCCATTTCACTTGGCGCCTCCCAACCCCACCTTATTAACTTAATGAAACTTTAGGGCTGGGAGGCGCCAAGTGAAATGGCGCCTCCCAGCCAATTTCAATGAATTTCAACGAATTCGTTGTGCTGAGAACGCAGCAAATTCGCAGGGAAGGCGCCATGTTGAAAGGCGCCTTCAGCGCCCCTTCAGCGCCCAATTACGTCATTCAGTGCGGCACCCTGCGTATTTTGGTAAATACTTTCGAAACCGCAGTAAAGTGGAAAATAGTTTATGAAATTTGCATATTTTAGTATTTTAACCATAATTTAATTTCAATATTTAAAACCACAAATGAGTTAAGTGAATTAACAAGTAAATAAAAAGTAAGTTATTCCAAAGATCCAGAAGGTCGGGAAAAAAGGTGTTTGTTATATTTTTTGGTTTTGTATTTCCAAAAATTATTTTCAAATATTATTTTTGGACTTAATAAATAAATAATAAAGGGTAATCAGATGTTATAAATAAGGACATATTTTATTTAAAATTGATATTAAGAATAAAAAAATCTAAAAATTATTTTTATTTTTTATTTTTAAGTTACACTACTAGAATTATAATTTTATAAAAAAGATTTTGAAAACAGATTTCAAGTTGATCTTTTGTTTTTTAAAATAAAAATAAAAAATTACTTCTAAAAATAATAAACAAACAAATCCTAATATTCTACTTATGTGGACTAGCGGGATCACTCTTTTTCTGGCATGCCATGCCACACTGGCCTCTGATATGCCCCATTGGCAATTCTATCTGGAAGACACACGAATCTATAAAGTGAACTTTAATATCTTCTATACCATACTTAAGTATCAAATCTAGTGAAGTATTACAATCTTTCCTACTCAAACGTAACAATGTGGGGCTTATTTATCATACTTGTGTCTCAAACATAATCAATGCGGGTCCATTATATTTGTTGAGCAATATCTTGATTCAAGATTTGCATTAGTCAAGTATATGACTGGTCCAAGATAATTAGACCAAAAGACTAACAAAAGTTAACTAAATAGTCAAACTTGTCTATATATTATATTTAAGTTACAAATCTAATCAATGGGAATCATCACAGTATATTAAGAGGATTAAAATTGAATAATTATTTTAAAAGGATTAAATGCAATCAATTTATATTTTAGGTGCACAAAAAATGCACTAAACATAAAATTAATGTCTAGATTACATGAGAGAAATGATTATATAGGACATTTTATATCGTATTTAATAACTTAAATTTAAATTTGATATTTGTTGATTAAATTTTTTTATACTATCAATAAATAAGAAACACTAAAGCATTAAAAAGGTAAGAAATTTGGAAAAATTAAAAAAAAAAACTACCAACAATTAAAAAGGGAATGATTTTTCAATATCTAGTAACATGTTTGGAATAATTAAAAAATTTTACCACCAATAAAAAAGTGAATGATTTTTTAATGTGTTGTAAGAAGTGGTTGGACGATAATATGTACGATACTTGCACATAATTACTAAATAAACCAGGTCATAAGCATTGCTTTTCATCCTGGTTAATAATATATTAATGAGAAAGGAAAAGAAAATCATACAAATGTTCAATGATCAATCGGAAATATCAAGCAACAGAATCTTGTAAGTTCTGACTTCTGAGCAAAGAAAAGAGGAATTTACCAACCTTAGGGAACATCGAAACACAGAATGCGGATATCGCAATGAAAATCCCATTAAAGAGTCTGTGTCTTGGCATGAAGTTGCAAAGCGTCTGTGACAAAGATGCTATGTCAATATCAAGCCACTAAGGTGGCAGCAGTGCAAATAGTATATAAATAACTGACAAGTTGGAGTGGTGTATTTTGTTGTAGAAATGAAGATATATTTCAAAAGGTTTCTATCCTTGTACTTTTCGAAGTGCCAGATTGTTTGGGTCAAGGCACCACGAAGAGTTTATATACACAAACTTGCGTTTAAATTGTTTACAAGCAAGTTAAGTGGTGGACTCTTGCACCTAAATTAAGCCAGCCTAAATGTAAGAGTTGGATTGCCCCTGCACCTGAGGCTTGGCCCAGGTATGCTTTTGGGAAACCGCAAGTCAACATGTTTAACACGACTTGTGAATAGATTCTGAACCTTATATGATTTTGTTTGAATTTGACTTGAATAAATTTTCAGTTAAAAAAGTGATTAATTAGTCAGGCTAAACTGATAGGAGTATCAGATGCTTTAATTTGATGGGAGGATTTGAAATTAAGAAACAGTTCAATTAATTATAAATCAATAATAACTGTCTCACCATATAAGTCCAAAGAGCAAATGATGTCAAAGTTGGAAGGATAAAAGAGCTATCAGGAGTTGTGAGATCCAAAAACCACAAAGCTCCACCAGTTTTAAAGGATGGAACTTTCTTTGCCATGTTCCAAATCTGCATCAGCGTCAAGCAGCAGATACAGTTTTGAATGTCACAATTATGATAGAAACAAAGAAGATTTGAAACATATGTGATAGACTAGCTTAGAAAATAGTAGAGAACTAAGAAAGAATGAAGAAAGATAGAATCTTTATTGACAAGAAATGGATCCCTGTCAGTAACAGAATATATTGATCAAGGAATGTGAGAATGTATTTACAATCCCAGGTTATTCGAGAGACCTGGTTCTCTCCCCTTCCCTTTTTCCTTGATTGGTTCCCCCCCTATCTCTCGCTATTTCCCCCTTTTTATACTATTGTATGCTTCTGTTTTCTAACATTCGGTTGGGTTGCCTAGCAGAATGCCTAACTAAATACCTAACAGAATACTGTTATTCTATTTTCCGTTTCCCTCCTATCATATTATTCTGTTATTTGTTATTCTATTATGGTATTCTATTATTCCTTTACTCTCCTATTTCTTCTAACATAGACTTTTCTGATTGGGGGTCTATTAACAATACTTCCCCCCAAAAGTTCCACCTTGTCCTCAAGGTGGAAATCAGGAAAAGTGTCTTGGATGGTGGCTGCGGATTCTCAGCTATTGTCGCACTCTGGTAAGTTAAGCCACTTGATGAGGACTTCTAGCTCTCCATGAGGTCCTTCCTGAGTGTTTAAGACTTGGTTTGGTATGACTTGTAATTTCCCTTCATCTGATAGCATAGGGGGTAAAGGTTGGGGTTTGGTTTGAAGGGGTAGGGCCTTCTTTAGAAGGGATACATGGAAGACAGGATGTATAAGGCTGGTTTCTGGGAGTTGTAGATGATAGGCAACTTGTCCAATTCGATCCATCACTTGAAAGGGACTATAAAACTGTGGGCGAAGCTTCTCATTTGGGCGCTTAGCTAGGGATTTAAGGCGATAAGGTTGCAGCTTGGGATAAACCTAGTCTCCCACTTGGAACTCTACCTCCCGGCAATGCTGATTAGCTTAGGCTCTCATGCGGTCTTAGGCTTTGAGAAGGTTAGCCCTGAATTCTGCTAACATATTATCTCTTTCATCAGTTAGTTTATTAACTTCCTCTACTAAAGAAGGGACAGTGGTTCCTTTCAGGAGTATAGGGGGATCACAGCCATATAGAGCTTTGAAGGGAGTCATTTTGGTTGAGCTGCTGTAGTTAGTGTTAAACCAGAATTCTGCCCAACTTAGCCAGTCCGGCCAATGTTTTGGCTTTGTCCCCGTCAAGCACCGTAGGTATGTTTCCAAACAGCAATTAACCACCTTTATTTAGCTGTCTGTTTGGGGGTGGTATGCTAAGCTAAATTTTAGTTGAATGCCTGTCAACTGGAATAGTTTCCTCTAAAATTTGCTAAGGAAGATCTAATCTCTGTTAGAGATAATTGATGTAGGAAACCTATGAAGCCGAACTACTTCCTTCAAAAATATAGAGGCAACGTCCTTAGCTGTAAAAGGATGGATGGGGGCTAAAAAATGGGCATATTTAGTGAATCTGTTAACTACCACCATTATAGTGTTTTCCCTTTAGCTCTAGGTAAGCCACCATTGAAGTCTACTGAAATCTCAGTCCAGATGTGTTGTGGGATAGGCAGAGGTTGTAGGAGCCCAGCAGGTGCCAAAGTTTCATATTTGTTTCGTTGGCACACATCACAAGCAAAGACATATTGTTGAACATCCCGTTTCATTCCTTCTCAATACAGTACTGCAGCTAATCGTTTGTATGTTTTGAAAAAACCTGAATGGCCCCCATAGGAGAACTATGAAACTCGACTAGAAGAGTGGGAATGTGAAGAGAGGTCTTGGGCAGCACCAATTTTCCTTTGAAAAAAAGTCTGTTCCCTTGAAGATGATATCTAGGATGAGAGTTAGAATCGATTAACAAGTTTCTAATGATATTGCTCAACTTCTTATCCTTGTGTACTTCTTCTATCTAATTCTCCAATTCTGGGCATTGTAGGACAATGATAGCTGCAAAGGTCATCCTTCTAGAGAGGGCATCTGTTGCTAAGTTGTCCTTTCCTGGTTTGTATTGGATTTCAAAATCAAACCCAATTAGTTTGGAGGCCCATTTGAAGTGTTCCTCACTCAATAGACGTTGTTCATTAAAATATTTCAGACTTCATTGATCGGTACGTATAATAAAATGTTGGCCCATTAGATAATGTCTCCATTTCTAGACTGCCATTACTATAGCCATTAAATCCCTTTCATAGGTAGATTTGTTTTGAGCCTTATCAGATAATCCTTGGCTTAAAAAGGCTATTGGTCTGTCTTCTTGTAGTAGAACTACTCCGATTCCTCTGTTGGAAGCATCAGTTTCCACCACAAATGGCTTAGAGAAGTTTGGAAATGTTAACACAGGAAGCAGTGTCATTATTGTCCTCAACTTGTCGAATGCTGTTTACGCCTCTTCACTCTATTTAAAGCTATCTTTTCTTAACAATTGAGTCATGGGTTTGGTAATTTTTCCATAGTCTTTGACAAAGCGCTTGTAATACCCTGTGATTCCCAAAAATCCTCTTAGCCCTTTGATATCTTTCAGGACTGGCCATAACCACATAGCTTCTATCTTCTTAGGATCAGCTGCTACCCCCTCTGCTAAAATGATGTGCCCCAAATATTCTAAGCTAGGCTGGCCAAATGTACACTTCTTTTTGTTAATATATAGGTTATGTTCCTTGAGTATTTGCAGAACAGCCTTTAGGTGTGATAGATGAACTTCCTCATTTGGACTATAAACTAAGATGTCATTAAAAAAGACTAAAGCAAACTTTCTTAAGTAAGGCTTCAAGATTTCATTCATCAAAGATTGAAATGTAGAGGGTGCATTAGTCAAACTAAAAGGCATTACCAAAAATTCATAGTATCCCTCATGAGTACGAAATGCTGTCTTCTCAATGTCCCCCTCCCTCATGCGGATCTGGTGGTATCCAGATTTCAAGTCTATTTTAGAAAATATCCTGGCCCCTCCCAGCTCGTCCAGTAGTTCATCTATAACTAGAATAAGGAATTTATCTGGCATAGTGATTTTATTTAGGGCTCTATAATCCACACAAAACCTCCACCCACCATCCTTCTTCTTGACTAATATGATTGGGCTGGTGCTAGGTCTAATGATGCCTACTTTTAACATCTCATTTACCAGCCTTTCTATTTCATATTTCTAATAGTAAGGATATCTGTAAGGTCAAAGGTTGGGAATGGTTGCTCCTCCCTTCATGTGTATGGCATGGTCATGCTTTCGATTCAGTGGCAGCCCTTAGGGTTCTTGGAATACATCTTTGAAGTTGTTCAGAATGGCCTCCACTACTGTTGGGGTAGGTTTTATTTCTATTTCAGCATCTATCATTACTTTATATTCCAACAAGAACCCTTGTCCATCATCCTTTAAGGCCTTTTCTAGTGACTTGAAAGAAACCTAGGTCCTTGATAGTGCTAGATCCCCTTTTATCACTTGCATTCCTGCCCCTGTTCTGACCTTTAGTAGTAATTTGCCAAAGTCTGCCTTTATTTCTCCCAGCCTAGCTAACCACTCTAGGCCTAACACTAAATTAGCTCTTCTTAAGTCGAATAGGTAGAAATCATGCTAAATTATCATATCTTGTAACTGTAAGGTCAAGGCCTTGCAAATACCTTGACACTTCACTTTACGTCCATCGCCTACTTCCACTGAATAAGTAGGTGTTTCTTCCACAAGTAGCTAGAGTTCTTCCACCAACCTCTTAGATATAAAATTGTGAGAGGCTTCACAATCAATTAAAACAATTACTTCTTTCTCTTTTATTATGCCCCACAATTTCCAAGATTTTTTTGAAGTAAAGCCTAACATTGAGTACAGGGAGAGCTGTAAGGCCTTGTAATTGCCTTCTTGCTGCTCTAGGAATCCCTTTTCCTCTATCTCTCCTCCTATCTCTTCAACCTCAGGTGGATCCTCTATAAGCATCACTTTATATTATTTGTTCCTGCATACATGCTCTGGCCCAAATTTTTCATCACATCTGAAACATAACCCCTTTTTAATCTTTTCTTGTAACTCTACATCCGTTAGTCTCTTAAACCCTCCTACCCTGCTTCTTGTTGTCCCTGTGGGCCTGTTGCTATTGCTGGTGGAGTCAGCTACCTTATCTCTACCAGTAGATCCTATCTGAAAGTTTTCCCTACTCCCTCTTTTATAGGAAACTGTCTTTGCTGGCAAGAACCCCTTGAATTTGGGTTTGTCATAACCTCGCTTCACTATTCCTCCTCTAATTAGTGCTTGATTCTTTTCATCAATCATTTGGGCCAAATTCATCATGTCAGCCAATATGGTTGTTGGATGTAGTTTGAGCTCAGTTTTAACCTCCTCCCTCAACCCATTCAAGAATATGCCTTTAAGGTATTCTAGTTTGAGCTCAATTTTAACCTCCTCCCTAAATTCCTCTACCGTGTTGGTCTGTTTCAGGCCTAGTAGCAATTCATAAGGATTCTACATCATAGAAGGTTGGAAGCGCCTGATTATGGTTGTCTTGAATCCTTCCCATGTGGGGTTTAGAGAACTGACTTCCCACCACTAGTACTAGCTAAAGGCCTTGCCTTCCAAGGCTACCAAGACTACTTGTAACCTTTTCCCCTCATTCACTCCTTTGATCTAAAAATACCTTTCTAAGCGGCTCACCCACCCGTAGGCATCTTCTCTTGCAAACAGTGGAATCTCCAATTTCCTCCATCAATCCTCAGTGGCTCCTCTCATTCTCCTTCCTGCCCCCTCTTCTTCTGGGTCGTTATCCTTTCCTCCACCAGCATTACCAGTCGATTCTGCACTTAGTCCCCAGTTCAATCAGTTCACAAAGGCCTCCAGCAGCTCCTCCACCCTTTTCAACTTGGCGTCGCTCAGTTCTCGTTTGGCCTCCCTCGCTTGTTGCTCTTCTGTAAGATTTTTCCTCCATTCTGCGAATGTCTTCTCCAGAGACTCCAGTCTAGCTTCCATCTTTGATCGGACCATGAAAGAAGTTTTAAGAATTTATCCTTTGCTCCCAGGATCGTGGGAGCTCTTATACCAGTTGATAAACTAGCTCAAAAAATAGTAAAGAACTAAGAAAGATTGAATCTTTATTGACAAGAAATGGGTCCCTGTTAGTAACAGAATATACTGATCAAGGAATGTGAGAATCTATTTACAATCCTAGGTTATTCGAGAGACCTGGTTCTCTCCCCTTCCCTTTTTCCTTGATTGGTTCCCCCTATCTCTTGTTGTTTCCCCCTTTTTATACTGTTGCCTGCTTCTATTTTTTAACATTCAGTTGGGTTGCCCAACTGAATACCTAATAGAATGTTGTTATTCTGTTTTCCATTTCCCTCCTATCCTATTATTCTGTTATTTGTTATTCTGTTATGGTATTTTGTTATTCCCTTACCCTCTTATTTCTTCTAACATAGACTTTTCTGATTGGGGGTCTACTAACAATATGTCTAACAAAACTTGGAAGAATGAGATGTAATTACAGCGAAATGAAGGCATGGAAAAATGGAAAATCTGAACAAACATCCTCCAACATATGTAACAAAATGATAAGCCATTCTGCCAAATCGGCATCTGCACACAAACCCAACCAATTATTCATCAACACAAAAGTTTCATGACAACACTGGTTGAACATGAAGATTCATAGGAGATACAAGTTACATTATTAGAAGAAAATTCAAGAATAGTTCCATTATAACCTTAACATGAATTTTCGCATAAAAGATCTTCGAGCTTGAAGCAAAGTAATAACATAGGCCTATCTTATCTTATCCTGAGATTAAATTTTAATCAGGACTAGAAGAGTGGAGTTGATAGGAAAAACTAAACCCTTTACCCTTTGATCAGAAAGACTGACCATTTGATACAAGTTACATATCCTAAAGATTCATAGGAGATACAAGTTACATTGTTAGGAGAAAATTCAAGAATAGTTTCAATATATCCTTAACATGATTTTTCACATTGAAGATCTTTGGGCTTGAAGCACAATAATATCTTAGGCCTATCTTACCTTATCCTGAGATTAAATTTTAATTAGGACTAGGAGAGTGGGGTTGATAGTAAAAACTGAACACTTTACCGTTTGATCAAAGAGACAGACCATTTGAGACCTTGTCACGAACCAATTTATCCCAGAGGTTTAAATTGTTAAGAGGAAGGATTAGGAGCGATTGTATTATTACTATCTCTAACATTACGCATAATGCATGTACAAGTAAGTATAAAGACCCCAATGAAATCAGTTATAAAAGCAGTGACAGCAGTGATTAAATATGCACGGCCTTGACCAAGAAAAACTGTGGCTTAAAGTCTATTATTCTATACCTATCAAACTTATCTGATTGAAAAGTGAATTCAAACATACACATTTAGCAGTATATTCAGGTAATCTTCCCATCAAGATAGCCATAAGATATTGTTTTTTGGATATTTTTAAAAATGCAAACTCAAATGTAGAGTCACTATGGTTATATATATCCATGAGGCTGACAGGAATCAACAAGTTACAAATTATTCAAATGTCAAGATTTTTTTATTTTTTTATGCTTTTGTACAATGATGGCAAAGAAGTTCAAACCTATGATCTTCAGCATACTAACCAATCCCCTAAAGATTTTGTATATTTTACATTGTACTCTTAATATATTAAGAGCTATTTGTATAGAACCTAATGCAGGAAAAAACTACAAATTCAATGCAATTAAATGAGCTCTTGAAGTATATCACCTAGACCTCAGCCTCAGCCACATAACCATTTACTTACATTATACGTAATTCTTCCGCTGCTTGTTTTGCGAATTTAATTGAGCCTTCGGGATCCATCCTCTGAAAAAAAAATTGCATCACAATTGTGGAATCATGTAGGTCTACTTTAATTACTTCTATAAATATCACAGTAACCACAATAGGAAAAACGACCATTTTTTCAATAAATATATAGATGTGTGTGTGTGTGGCTGTAAACAACCTGATGGTATCATACAAAAAAAAAATTTATCCTTTGAAAGGGTTAATAGAAAAAGGAACAAACAAGCATTTAATTATGAGAAATGCATACCATGATATACATCATCTTTTCAAAGTATGGCCACATCCTCTGCACAACAAAGGAGAAATGCATAAGTTTTTAAGTAGATAAAGGAATCTGTAAAATGTCAACAGATTCAGCAGAATAACACAGTAAATTATGAACACGACTTGTAGAAATAGAAGAATATTAACAGTTCTCATCTCAAAACCATACATGAAGTGGAGCACGGACTGCCACCAACTAGCTTGCAATTTATAAACTACATCTTGTAATATAGATAAATCCAACAACCAGACAATAGTAAATTTTATAACTTATGCGTCCAAGTTTGTGTATCTTTTGAGCTCCTATTGTTCAAGTTCATCGGGTGTATTTCAAATATATTGTTCATGTATCTAGATTTGAGATATTTATGTAAGTAGTTGTCCAGAGTCACTTACGGTGACCATATTTTTATACCCTTTTAGATTTGAAGTTTTAAGCAAGTTAGTGAAATAAAGATTAGTTTCTCTTAAATGAAGTTCACTCAAAATCCAGATGTCAATGCCAATTAATTCCAAAAGTTTTAAGTTTTTAGGAAAAGTTCAAAAAATGTTTTGGGCTTGATATGTGAAATAGTACCATTTTATATGTCATTTGATCCCAAAAGTTTAAAATGTTAAAAGAAGTGCTGAAGATCTTTTATAATTTAAATGTGTTATATCCACTTAATTGGTGTACTAATTTGCACTTGTTTGCACTATCTTTAGAATCTAAAGATGTGGAATCAATATTCATATTTTCAATTCAAATTCTCCTAAATATACGAGTGACAGTGAATAAATCAAAATAAGTGTGCCTAGCACTACACTATTTATAGTATCCCAAGCAATGGTGAATATGTGTAATAGTTTTTAGGCATAAGCACTCACCGAGTATTTGACGAGGTACTTGATTTGAATATTGCAAGCAAATTTGCAGACCCTTTAATCAGTATTGTTGTTAAAGCAATTGACACCCACCTGCAAAGAAATTTCATTGCATATATATATATAATTGACTCCAGCCAATGCTAGTGTCATATACGATTGACTCAGTGAGAAAATCAAAACTCATACTATATCCATTTGAAAAGTTTAAAAGAGGCATCCACCAGGTTCTAGTTGAAAATATGCCTAAGAAACATAGAGTAGCAAAACATTTGTCTTAAGGACATGGGCATAATTTTCAGCAAGTTATGGCATATAGCAGATCATCAAGTGCATTGACCAATGAATTATACACTAAAAGGCTCTTACACATTGAAGTGTCCAAAGAAGTTATATATTGTGGATGCAGGGTTTAACCCAACAGCAATAATGTGCATCAAGAGCTTAACACAAAAGCAATATCGCAGCTGCAGACTGCATTTTAGAACCATGTTTTTTGATATTATGTGAGAATAACATCGATTACATAGCATAGCACAACTCATCATGGAATTACCAATTAAAGCTGGTAATGGAATGTACAGCATCCACCAAGTGCTGTCTGACTGCAACAGGGTAAAAAGAATCAGCTGCAGCAATGGCAACTTCACTTGCAATGTTGCCTTGGGAGGAGGCTGCAAGCTCCATGCTCTTCTCTGTGACAACCTCAGGAACATCAGACCCTTTGTCCATTGCGCATGACATATGCCTCTTGAATGAGGAACCACCCAGTAACATTGGCCAATTAGCAAATGCAAAGGATGTTCTCTCCCGAAGATGCGGAGCAACAGTGGCCTTATTGCAGAATCCAGATACCAGAAAAGGGGTAATGGGAAACCGAGATGGACACGACTTGTGAGCTTGGAATTCAGCACCATTATTTGGTTCAGCATGAAAATTGGGCGTATAAAAAGGCTGAGAGTTTCTCCTGAAAATTTTTGCTGTGACTATAATGTTCCTTCTACAAGCCATTGTCACAGACAGAAGCCGGTTTCTACTAAAACAAGAAGCAATTAGTTTAAGAATTTCATAAATTTCTTCTTCAAAGGTAAAGGAGAGAACACAAAAAGATACTGGCAGCATTCATTTAGATTTCAATTTTTGAATACAACGTATAGATTTTGCAACCCATTTGGCAGTTAAGAAAACATGGTAAATTTACCAAAAAATGCTTAGAAATTGTAAAGAAATATTTCACTGGCAGAAGAAGAAAAATGAACGATCACATAAACTTCATTTACAAACGATTTGCTCCTTCTGAAACTCCGTCAACCCATTGAAAAGAAAGGGACAAAAATATAACAAGTAAAACAAAATTCAAAGCAACATAAATGGTTAAATTGATATATAATACAAGTGAGTATGAGGATGATTGAATACGATGGATTTACCTGTTTTCACCAGAAAAGAGAAAACTTCAATCTTTAATCCCCAGAAGAGATGAAAGAAGAAAATGAAGAACTGGGTCACCTTGTTTGAGTCAACTAAACACAAAATATCGGAGACTAACACCAGCTAGTACTGGTTCTTCAGAGCTTTTACCCAAATCGTGATTAAACTTATAAATGATCAGAAAAGGTTACTGCTATCTTCCCTTATTTTCCTCTGCATGCGTGATTACCAAATAGATGAAAAGCCATGGAGACGTACTACCTTTAACAACCTAAATTGGAAGAGAGAGAGGGAGGATGCGGTTTGGTATTTCAGTTCCGCATTCCTTGGCAGTTAGCACTGCTCATGCATCGTTGCCATTTCATGTATATCTTCAGCTTTAGCTTCATTTTTTTTTCTCGTAAGATTTTTTTTAAAATATTTTATTTATTTTTATAAAATAAATAAATGATATATTATTTGTATATTTTAAATATTTTAATTAAAATTCATAATACTCAATATCATTATAATAAAAATTGTTTTTATTATATTTTTATATTTAATATTAAATATTTTAATATTAAATATTTTAATATTTTATAATTATATTCCTTGAGAAAATCTTTTTGATTAAAATAAAGAAACCCACGAAGACATTTTTAAAAAAGAACTCTTATTTACTTAATAAAATAATGTAAGGTGATATTTTAACGAGAGAAATATTTCCTTTTAAAAATAATAAATATTATTTATTATTGTATTCTTTTGTTACATCCTCTTTAATTATTAATAAATTAAAAATTATTTTATAAAAAATAATAGATAAAGTAATCAATAAGTTCGATTGAGTTAGGAATCTTATATGTAAAATATGGAATAATATAAAGTTAAATAAATTGAAATTATAGAAATATGAATTTGGTTAAAATTTAATAGGGAAAACTTATTATAATTATGAAGTATAAAGTTTTTACAAATATAAGTCAGTGTGTAAGTACGAAAAAGGTTTAAAAGTAATTTTTTAAAAATATCCTTGAGGCACTATTTTTTCTCCTTATTAGCCCCCAAACTCCAATCTCTTTCATTTCTCCCAACTTTTTCCCTACACAATCTCTCCAACACTTTATCAATTAAGTAAGAAGAGCATCAATTCTTCTTGATTTCTTCATTCAATAAAAATAAGAACATTGCTTTCATAAAAAATCTCACTTATTTCTTCTTAGTTGATGAAAAAAATTGTGATTTATTTGATTTTGTTAGGAATTCTAAACCCTAACTCTAAAATTCATGGATTTTGATATAATTAAAATTGAAAGATCTTCAAACTAACTTCCTAATACCCTCCCATGCAAAATGAGTGGATAATATAGCTAATTTATGGATTTTATGACTATTTGATGGTATTGAGGGAATATTGGATGTTTTATGATTTTCCTTGAATTTTGTTTGTTTTGATGTGGTAGAAGTAATAAATGATGAAGAGAGGTGATAAAATATGTTAAGTAAGTATATTAATGATTGTATCAAGGTTTGGTGTGTAATATATGTATTTAGAAGGTATTTATGATCGAATGAATAGTAAAATTTTCATAGAAAATTATGATTTTCATGTGTGAATTGAGTAACTAACTAATTCTAAAGATTTAAAGGTGAATATGGGCTTTAGAATTGAGTTTGCAATTGATTTTGCATGTCAAGAGGCAATTTCAAGATAGAAGAATCAATTGATCAATTAATTCATTGATCCCAAAATTTTATGCCGACTTTGATGAGGTATAACTCTTTCATCTTATGTCCATTTTAAATGAATTACTTATCTTGTAAAGCTAATTAAGTCTAGCTAATTAAGTCTACTTTTAAATGGAATGGTTTCAAATTAATATCTAATATATATTTTGAGATATTATCAAAATAGTGAATAAAGGTCAAAAATTCAGGATTTCAAAAAATGGACTTTTTGTGTCTATCTTCAAAAAGACATAACACTTTCAAAATTTAACCATTTTTTATAAATAAATAATCTATGAAAAGCAAATTAAATCTATTTTCATATAAAATAAACTTCATGAATAATATATTCATAATTTTTTAGTTATTCATAAAATATCACTCAAAAGTCATAACCATGGTGATCATATAATAAATCATACCCAATTTGTTTATATTTTCATGATTTATAATAGCCCAACATAGGGCGTTTGGTCTTTAAGCATTAAAGATAATGTGGTTTGTAATAATTATAAGATAAGAACATGACTTGGATAATTATGAGATAAGAAAATAAAAGTTGTATGATATAATACATGTTGTAATGAATTTATTGCATTAATCATAGGATAAAAGCTTCATTTCGCGCAACAAATAAGTTACAAGTTATAAGTTAGCTTTCAAAAATGTTTCTGACACTAACTTATAAGCTACTCCAGGTAGCTTATAAGTTCTGATTTAATAAACTACCTAGAGTAACTTATAGCTTATAAGTTACCTCTTTTTTAAATTCTTTCCAAATCTATCCTTATTCTTTTTATTAATTTACAACTCATACCTTTTATAATATAAATTTAAATAATTTTTATAAAATATAATTAATTATATTTTAAGTAATTATAATTTTATAATAAATAATAAAATAAAAAATATATAAGTAAATAAATATATAAATTTATAAAATATTAGAAACTATAGTTTTATTTTAAACTTTTTAATTACATTAATATAATCTTATTTTTAAATAAATAGAAATTATTTTAATTATATATGCATTTCTATTAATATATCTTTTTATATCATTTTACAATTTTAGCTAGTTCAACAGCTAATTTTACAAAACACTTTAGTTAGCTTATCAATTATAAGTTATCAGCAATCAGCTAACTTATCAACTATCAAGTAACTTATCAGCTATCAGCTAACTTATCAGCTAGTTGCACGAAACAGAGCGAAACGAGCCAAAAGCTCCGTTTCTC
Source organism: Sindora glabra (assembly GCA_020226215.1). Classification (NCBI taxonomy): domain Eukaryota; kingdom Viridiplantae; phylum Streptophyta; class Magnoliopsida; order Fabales; family Fabaceae; genus Sindora; species Sindora glabra. The sequence goes on along the minus strand of CM035235.1, from coordinate 47,834,304 downwards.
ACAACAAATAAGCTAACTTATAACTTATTGACCAGGTCAATAAGCTAACTTCTAGAGATGTTTCTCACGTAAGTAGCTTATAAGTTCTAATTTAATAAGCTATCTAGAGTAGCTTATAAGCTATTATTTTTTTTAATTTTTTTTCAAATCTATCCTTATTATTTTTGTTAATTTACAATCCATATCTTTTGTAACATAAATTTAAGGAATTTTTAAAAAATATATTTAATTATATTTTAAGTAATTATAATTTTATAATAAATAATAAAATAAAAATTTTACAAGTAAATAAATATATAAGTTTATAAAATATAATTAATTAAATAATAGAAATTATACTTTTATTTTAAACTTTTTAATTATATTAATATAATTTAATTTTTAGATAAATATAAATTATTTTAATTATATATATATTTTTATTAATATATCCTTTTATGTTATTTTATAATTTCAGCTAGTTTAATCGCTAATTTTATAAAATACTTTAGTTAGCTTATTAACTATCAGCTACCAAGTAACTTATTAGTTATCAGTTAGTTTATCAGCTAGTTGTACAAAACGAAGCTAAAATGTGTTGAGAAATGCTTTGTGGATTAATTATTTTGATCTGTGTAAATGTTTGTAGCCATACAAGAGGACATAATGGTGCTAACATGTATTGTGATGTACATTAAAATTGAATTTTGATTGTATTAGACAGAGCTTGAGTTCTAGTGTTTAAATTGCATTGTGCATCATACTACGAGTGATATTAAAGATGAGAAATGTGATAAAAGTGATGTTGTGAAATATGGATAGAAAATTCCCAATGATATATTTGTGAAAGGTATAAGGCAAACTCTAAAAAGATAAGAATGGAAAGTTTATAAAAGGTATAAGGTTGATCCAAGAAATAAAAGATGGAAAAATGTATTTTATATTACTTATTATTCCAAATGAGATGTGATTTTGAGTGTAGTTATTCATGAGTATTCTTACATGATAAGTTGAAAATGAAATCATTATGTGTTAATCTCATTATTATTGGCTTTTAGATACTAATATGCTTAAATGTGACATAAATTATCAAAGGAGGATAATCTGATGAGTCAGTTATTATAAATTATTATTTTTCTTATAAATTATTCACGCACTAATGGATAAGCTATTATAAATTGTTGTTTTTCTTATAAATTATCAAAGGAGAATAGTCTGATAAGTAATATATTATAAATTGTTATTTTTCTTACAGATTATTTACTCATTGAATTCTGGACTTACACCTCCATAGTTTATTTAATAGATTCTCACTCAAGCCTCTGCATTCATATCCTCATAACTAAATTCCATAAGAGCTTATTCATGGTAGTATGGTAGCACAAAATCTCATACATAATATATTTTGGGCCTTATTTTGTCATAAATTTAGGTAGAGGAGATATTTAAATTGATTCTTCATAAGTTAGACTTCCTTACTCTCATTTTTTAATAACTATAAGCATACCTAACTTCCTCATTTTTCTATAGAAACCTTGATGAATTTCAATAAATATTTTATTTCTAAAGTATCTTTTTTATATACATGCCTGATACTTGTTAATTAAAATTAAGTTAAATAATTAAGAATATATTAGTGAAAATCAAAAAATGGATTCCACACTAATCATAATTGAATTTGGATTATTACATCTTTCTTTTACATAATATTAAATAAATAGAAATTTCTTGAAATTTCACAACATTATAATTATAAATAAATAATGTTATTTCTATATGAAATAATTTTCTCCAAAGCATTAAAACCTTAAACACAAGTTCAAGACTTCTACGAGGAGTAAATATTTAAATTAGATGAATTCTTAATATAAATAAATTTTACATTATTAATATTAATTTATGTATTGATATATTAACAAAAAATTATTAAAATTATTTAATTATTATTAAACATTCTTAATTAATGTTACTTTTCTAATGATAGACATTCTTATCATTTATTAATTTTGTAAAATATTTTACATTAGTAGTACATCAAATTTCAAATATAATATTTTGTTTGAGTAAAGTACTTAGGAAATACTAGAATTTTGAAATTTTGCACAACTTAATTGAATCGGAAAGGGATGTTTAGTTTTTATGGATGAGGAATGATAGTTAATATGATATTTTCAAAAGTAAATAGGAAATTTACAAAATTACATTTATTTTTGCTAAATTTAAAATGTTAAATTTGATAATTTAAATTCTTTACTTGTAATAATTAAATAATTTATAAATTTTATCTACTTATTGCTAAATAAAATATGTTAACTTATAAAACTTAAAATTGATTGAAAATTGAATCACCAATTTTAATTTTAAATTCAAACACAAGATAAATTTATTATGATTCGACTTAATTTCAGTTGAGAATTCAAGAGTACATACGAAATCATTTATTTTTATATTTTCATGTTATTTTTATCCTAATTTTTTATAGAAGAAGTTAACAATTTGGAGTGGAGAACCTCTTACAAGATGAATGAAGAGATTTCATTACTTTATTAAAGAATGGATAATCTACCATAGAAATAAAGATGTACGCAGGCTTGACTTTTTCATGTATAATTTCATCAAACTTAGCCCAATTCATTTAATTTGAAAAAAAAAATTGGCTCGACTCAGCTTGAATAATTTAACACATGGCTCATGGCTTTGGCCCGAAAGCTTAATTATTTTTATTTTTATTATTATTTTAAGTAAAAATATTTTTTTATATAAAAATATATATTTAAAGAGATAATATAATATTTAAATATATAAAATATTTAATTATATTAAATTAATATTTTTGTATTAAAAATGATCAAATATAACTATTTTATAATATATAATTATATTATTAAAAATATATTAATATAATTGAGTTGAGTTGAATTGGCCTGTTTCGTTTTATCATGGCTCAAACTCAACCCGAATAACAATCGAGTCGTAAAAAAGTCTAACAAATCTATCAAATCATAAAAAAAAACTTCAAATTTTATATTTTTACAAATCAAGCCTATCAAATTAGGCAAATCACATTAGCAGCTCTACATAGAAATCACATTATGAATAGAAACCACCTTGATATATTCATAGGAGAAATTGCAAGCCTCCACACTATAAGAAGTTACGAGCCTCCATGCATTTTAAGTATTTTTATTTTCAATTAATAGAAAATTTTAATTGTTAATTACATAGAATATATATTAAAAAGTATTTTTAAAAATTTTTAATGAATTAAAAATTATAATTAATTTCTCTTTATTATTCTATTTATTCCTTTTTAAGTGTTATTTTAAAAAAATTGTTCTTATTTATTTGTTATTTCAAGAAATCAAAAATATATTTATGGTCTCTTTTCAAATATTATCTCTATAATCTAAATAAATTTAAAAACTTTACTTACAAATTAACTTTTAATAGAGGATATATTAATATATTATGACTCATTTCTTTTAAAATTAAGATTATTTATTATCTTTCTTAATTTTTGAATATTAATCTTAAATGACATTTAAAAATATATGGAGAAATAACACAAGAATTTCCTCCTTTTAAGAAGATTTCAAGATTAGCACCTTTCACTATTTCGAGACGATTTTTAGCTTTGCAAAACCAGCCAATTTTCAGTGTAGTCAAAGAACACTATATTGTCATAAGTTTAGTTGATAAAATTAGAATCTCTTGTTCCTTTTACCTATAAATATATTGCAATTAAGCTTATACTAATCATTACATTAACAATAACTTAATGGCATGTCACCATAAAAAGAAAAGGAAAAGAAAATTGAAGGGGGGAAAATAAATATAAAAAGGAATCTTATTGGATATGATGTCCCAATACACTGATGGATAGAATAGCAAGTACATGTTTGGCAATTTATTTTATACTTTCTCTTTAAGGTAGCTGTAGAATTGATACTAGTTAACATATAATGGATTACATTGGCAAATGCAGCCTCACATCTCAAGGGGAGCCCTCAGGCTGGGTGCTCTACTCCATTAAGGCCACCCTGCATGACAAGAATTAAAATGTATTATTCTCTTCAAAGTTATGTATCAAACGATGCCAATTCTGTCCCCTTAAAGTTTTTAAGGTACCAAGAACCCACCAATAAAATGTAATTCAAGGTATGCAACATCAATTGGAAATTTTCGTGGACCAAAATTTGATACTCCAAGTTAAAGGAAAAGAAATAGAATATGTTGGTTGCAAAAGAAAGAAAGCACTTAGAATTGACTCACGCAAACATGTAAAAGAAACTTCTAATTTTACTGTAATATTAAAATTTTAGTACTATTATTTTTAATATTTTGACATATCAACTATTTTTTCGTTATATTATGATTATGATTAAGATGCCAAACTAGGATTTAAAAAACGGTCCGAACCATAATATTGCCTGCAATATTGCGTTTTTTGAGGAGACCGCATCCGTGATTTTCCGTAATTTTAGACCGTTATGGCCGCATTTTTCCGCATTCATCCGCATCGCGACGCGACCGCGATCGCGACCGCAACCGCAATTTAAATCCCTGATGCCAAAATTTTAGAGGCAACTGATGATTTGTAAACAATACAAAAAGACAATAACATCAACAATCTTAGTAATAGGAAGAAGTTAGAACAAAAATATTGAAAAGTTAAAATAGAATTTATTAAGAACTTAAATAAAAATATTTGAATTTTTGGAGAGTAGGTATGAATTTTTAAAAGTAAATAAATAAAACTAAACAAATATAAGGATACCTCTTCGTCCCTGATAATAATGCCAATAGCAGGCTTATACTCTTATGTCTCCATATCAAATATCGATACAATAACCAATAATTGAGTTGTAAAAGAACGGAAAACACACTTAAGAATACAAATGTGATAATAGAGTCTTTGTTTCATAACATAGTGGGACTAAAAAAATTTCAAACATACGAGGGCTCCACATCAAAAAAGTGGCCAAATTATAAGTGTATTGATTGTGTAAGGAAGGATTTGGACTCTCTGCATTTTTTAAAAAGTGTATGGAGTAAATTTTCGTCAAAGAAGGATATAAAATTATTTTTATTTAAAATTATGAATTTTAATAATAGAAAATAGTGGATTCAAAAAAAAATTATATCTTTATTTTTTAAAATTAATAAAAAAAATAAAGAAAATCCAGATTCAATGTCTCAAAAAGAGAGGGAGCCTTACTTGTTGCAATCAAAGTTTTTGTCAATAGCAGGAAGCTTGATAGACAGGCCACAAGCTTTGGGAAGCTTTGGTATAATCTTGGGATCATATTGTCCAACCATAGAAAGTGCTTGCTTAAGGCAATGACAAACAACCACGCGACCATTTTTTGATTTCACTTCCTTTTCCAAACCGTTGGCTCCATTGCAACATGCCTGAGAAGGCTTCACGTTTGGTTCTTTAAGGTAACCAGTACAAGGTACAATATCCTTAATCACTGTCGCACAGCTTAGTGATTCTTGGGCTTCAGAGAACGAGAGTAATGCGACCACAGCTACAAGCCCTGCTAAGAACAACATGGTTGCTGCTTTTGCCATGATTTTGATTGAAGAAATTCAGCGTTCTTGGGGGGGTGAAATTTCTTAACTTGGGTCGATGATTTTGATGAGTACGAGATCAAATATATAGAGGGTTGCCGGTTGTGATAGGGATGGAATACTAGACTTAATGGGCCTTATCCGAACCGGCATGTTAAAAGTGTGATAAAATTGACTGATAAATACAAAATGATATAAAAAGATTAATTAATATTAATACATATATAAAGTAAAATAATTTATATTTATTTTGAGATTAAATTAAATTGGTGCAATCAATATATTTAAAGTAAAAATATAATTATTTAATTAATTATATTTTTTATATTACATATTTATTTGTGTACTTATTACTTATTTATTATTCAAAATAAGAATATAATCACTTAAAATCTAATTAATTATATTTTATGATATTATATATTTACTTTTTTTAATTTATTTATGATTCGAAATAAGAAAATAATTACTAAAAATTGAACTAACTATATTTCATAACATCATATACTTATTTACTTACTTATTTATTTTTATTTATCTATTATTCAAAATAAAAATATAATAATCTAAATTTTAATTAATTATAATTTATAACACCATATTTTTATTTATTATGTTTACATAATTAAGAGAAGAGTTGTCAATTAATTAGAAGAAAAAACATAAATTTGAAAAAAAAAGAATGATAAATCATAAGCTATTAGTTATAAAATTTATTAAATTAGAACTTATTTTTTAAATAAGTCAATAAGTTAGCATGTTAAATATCTCAAAGATTAGCTTGTAACATATTGATTAAATTAATAAATTACAAAATTAACTTATTTATTTCATTAAACACATCTAAATAATATATTCTATTATTAAATAATAATTATTAAAAATAAAAATAGCTTTATACTTTTTATTGGAAAAAATATTGTAATAATTATATTTTTTCTTAACGTGCCAAAACTGAATGGTTTTGGGTCTTTTTGCGGGACTCTTCATAAGTCAAATTTAGATTATTTTTTTTTGTTAAGAATAAAGGTGATAATTCACCAACACAGATATCTAAAATTTTAAATTCGAATTTCAAACATAAAAAAAATGAAAAAAAAATTCTTTTTAATGCATAGTATAATTTTGATCAAAAAAAATTTTCTGAAATGGATAGTATAATTTTGTAACATACTGAGCATTGGTTTGAAACTCCACGCCCTCGACGAGATTTTGGAACAATATGGTGATTATGTCTTTATCTGTGTGAGGTGCCATGGCAGTCTTCTTTGCATCCGTTTGAGGGGCCTTGTATATCATAGGCCTAAGGAGGTAATAGGTGGAGTTCAAATGCTCTTCCACGTACTTTTCAAGTCCCAAACTTTCCAAAATCATCTTTCTAGTAATCTGGTCCAAAACTGACATTTTTTCTGAAATGGATAGTATAATTTTGCTGCCAAATGAAAAAAAAATTATAATTGAGTGAAATCGAGTTTTCTTTTTTTTTGGGAAGCAAAGAAAATAAAGTTGAAGAAAAGGAAATTTATAGCAGATTGTTATCTTCAAGAGGAAAATTCTCAAATTTTCAAACGTAAAACATATGATTGTGGTACATGCTACCAGGATGAAAAATATCATTTAAATAAAATATTTAATTTTATCAAAATGAACTTAGAGTGCTAGCTAGGAATATAAAAAAATATAAATACCATAATAATATTCTGATTGTAGAAAATGTGTAGTAGTTATATCCCTTCTCATATCTCTTTCATATATTAGTCATTTTAAGCAAATGACTCATCCAGGGAAAGCGCTTTGAGTCTATTTTCATATAAAAATTTGATGCTCATATCATTTCTAGTTTTCAAGATATAATCAAAACAATAAGCACAAGTTAGAAAAGACTAAAACGTAGAAAACTAATTTCAAGATTCCACTTAAAAAGATCATAACTCTTCTATATATTGATCATTTTAAGCAAATAATATGTCCACGGAAAGCTCTTTGAGTATATTTTCATATGGAGAAAGTTTTACAATTAAAACACAAGTATTTTATGAGATATGATTAAAACCATGACCAAATGTCAAATTTTAAAATATTAAAACCTCATATATCATTGGTTTTTAAAATATCTCCATATACTATCTTGTAAAAACATGATTATGGGTTAACTTTTCAAAACATTTTAATCAAGTTAAGATTGTAAAAACATGTTTGAGCTCTATATCATGAAATACTCTCTTTCACAAGAAAGTCTAAGGTTTAAAATGAAAAACTATACCAATCAAATTCCTTGACTTTTCTTAATGCTTCCAAGCTTTCAAATACTTTAATCTTCTCAACCTTAAAAACTTAGATTACATCTCATTTTATCTTTTTACCTTGTTCTAGAGTTGAGCATAATATGATCTTCTATTTCCTCACTTCAATGCTCACTCTTGTTTATTTTAGACTTTCTTATATACAAGTTCATAAAATTTACAAATAATATAGTTAGTCTAATCTAATATGTCAAGATATTAATATATAATATTCATGTATATAACAAATTAGCAGAAGAACATACATAATCATCATATCTTTAACTAATCATATACTTAGTGATACTTGTATAAAATATCATTCTTTTAACACATAATCAAGCATTGACATTTCAACCATAGTCTGGCATGCTTCTTTAAGATTTTATAACACTTTGCTATAAAGACAAGATATACTTATTTATCATCATCAAAACTCATCATGTAGGACCTTGAAGTTAACACTAATATACTTAAATGTGATATAAATTATCAAAGAAAAATAGTTTAATAGGTAAGTTATTATAAATTGTTATTTTTCTTATAATCATTCACTTACTAAGTTCTAGACTAACTCCTTTATAGTTTATTTTACAAATTGTCAAGTCAAGCCTCCATATCCATCTTCTCAAAACTAGATTCCATAAAAGCTTATTCATAATAGTATGGCAGCACAGAATTTTATGCATAGTATATTTTAAACCTTATCTTGTCATAGATTTAGGTAAATGAGATGTTTAAACTAATTCTTCATAAGTTAGACTTGCTTATCCTCATGTTAAGAGAACTATAAACATACCTAACTTCTTCATTTTTTGTAGAAACCTTAATGAATTTCAATGAATGGTTTCTTTCTAAAGTACCATTTTTTTATGTATGCATGATACTTATTAATCAAAATCCAATTAAATAATTAAGAATAGACTAGTAGAAACTAAAAAACATATTTCACCTCAATCATAATTAAATTTGGGTTGTGACATCTTTCTTTTACATAATATTAAATAAATAGAAATTTCTTGAAATTTCATAACACTATAAATATAAATAAATGATGTTATCTCTATGTGAAATAATTTTCTCCAAACCATTAAAACCTTAAAGACAAGTTTGAGACTTCTACAAGTAGTATAATATAGTTAAACATTTAAATTAGATCAGTTCTTAGTATAAATAAATTTTACATTATTAATATTAATTTATGTATTGCTATATTAACAAAAAAATTATTAAAATTCTTTATCATTAATAAGCATTCTTAATTAATGTTACTTTTTTAATGATGTATATTCTTATCATTTATTAATCTTGTAAAACATTTTACATTAGCAGTAAATCAAATTTAAACTATAATATTTTATTTGAATAAAGTACATAGGAAATACTAGAATTTTGAAATTTTGCACAACTTAATTGAATCAAGAAGGGATGTTTAGTTCTTATGGACGAGAAATGATAGTTAATATGATATATTCAAAAGTAAATATGAAATTTACAAAATAACATTTATTTTTGCTAAATTTAAAATGTTAAATTTGATAACTTAAATTCTTTACTTATAATAATTAAATAATTTATAAATATTATCTACTTATTGCTAAATAAAACATTTTAACTTATAAAACTTAAAATTGATTGAAAATTGAATCACTAATTTTAATTTTAAATTCAAACACAAGATAAAGTTATTATGATCTAACTCAATTTCAGTTGAGAATTCAAGAGTCCATATGAAATAATTTATTCTTCGTATTTTCATTTTATTTTTACCATAATTTTTTCTAGAAGAAATTAACAATTTAGAATGGAGAACCTATCACAAGATGAATGAAGATATTTCATTACATTTTTATTTTTTAAAGAATAGACAACCTACCATAAAAATAAAGATGTATACAACCTAAGCTTTGTTATGTATAATTATATGAAATTTATGATCTGAACTTGGCCTAATTGGTTTAATTTAAAACAAAAAAAGTTATCTCAGCTTAGCCTAAATAATTTAACACATGGCTTGTAGCTCAACCCAAAAGTCTAATTATTTTTATTTTTATCATTATTTTAAGTAAAAAATAAATTTATATAAAAATGCATATTTAAAGAGATAATATTATACTTAAACATGTAAAATATTTAATTATATTAAATTAAAATTTTTTATATTAAAAATGATTAAATATAACTATTTTTTGTAATATATAGTTATATTATTAAAAATATATTGATAAAATCAAGTTAAGTCAAACTGACTTGTTTCTTTTTATCGTGGCCTAAACTCAATCTGAATAATAATCGAGGCATAAAAAAAAAACCTAATGAGCCTATGAAGTCATAAAAGAAGATTTCAAATCTTATATTTTTGTAAGTCAAGCTTATTAAACCAAACAAATCACGCTAGCCCATGTGCAACTCTACATAGAAATCACACTATGAATAAAAACCACCTTGATGTATTCATATTTAAGTAGAAATGGCAAGCCTCTACAATTTAAGTAGAAATTACAAGCCTCCTCATGTTTTAAGTATTCTTATTTTCAATTAATAGAAAAAAATTAACTATTAATTTCATAGAATTCATATATATTAAAAGGTATATTTTTTAATTTTTAATGAATTAAATATTATAACTAACTTATCTTTATTTTTCTATTCATTTCTTTTAAAGTTTCATTAAAAAAAAATTATTCCTATTTACCTGTTGTTTTAAGAAATAAAAAATACATTTATGGTGTCTTTTCAAATATTACTTCTATGGGAGCGTTTGATTCACGAAATATTTTTAAATTTTGATAAAGGAATATTACATTCTTATGTTTGATTTAAAGTTTAAAAAAAACCTGAAAATGTCATTTTTTTAAAATATGTTTAATCTAACATTTTCTTAAAATATTCTTATAAGAACAATTTTTGTAAGCCAGGCTTATCAAACCAGGCGAATCGCATTGGCCCATGTGTAACTCTACATAAAAATCACACTATGAATAGAAACCACCTTGATGTATTCATATTTAAGGAGAAATTGCAAGCTTTCAAACTTTAAGAAGAAATTACAAGCCTCCATATGTTTTAAGTATTCTTATTTTCAATTAATAGAAAAAAAGTTAATTGTTAATTTCATAGAATTCATATATATTAAAAGTTATTTTTTTAGTTTTTAATGAATTAAAAATTATAACTAACTTACCTTTATTGTTCTATTCATTCTTTTTTAAGTGTAATTTAAAAAAATTATTCCTATTATCTATCATTTTAAGAAATTAAAAATACATTTATGGTCTTTTTTCAAATATTACCTCTATAGGGGCATTGGATTCGCAAAATATTTTTAACATTCTGACAAAAGAATATTACATTCTTATATTTGATTTAAAGTTTAAAAAAATATATAGGAATGTCACATTTTTAAAAATATTTTTAACCTAACATTTCCTTAAAATATTCTTATAAGGTGGCATTTTATTTGTGAAATTTTACATTCTTAAAAAAGTATACATTTCTGAGAATGTGATTATTGGGAATTTAATTGATAGGAATGTAACATTCCTTTATTTAGTTCACTAAAAATTTTTCTAAGAATATTTTTTCAAATTCCTAAATATGTTATATTACTATGTTTGGTTTATATTTGATATTCTTGGAAATCTTAAAATTATTTCAAAAATACCCTTATCAAATTTTTTATTATAAAATATAATATAGTAAATCATATTTCTATTTAAAACTACATAAATAATTAAAAATTTTTAACATCTAATAAATTAAATTTCAATATCTAACGTCTAAAAATTTATTAAAATATATATATAAATATTTTACACTTGATTATGTTTTAATATTTTATGTATAATATTTTTATATTTTATACTTTATTACATTTTAATATTTTATACTTTATTATTATTATTATTAGATCCATTTTTAAAATAAAATGAACATAATTTATTTTAAGTTATTATCATATATTATGGTATTTCTCTTTTTACAAAATTATAATTTTTCATAACTAAATCATTTTTACAATTATATCTCATGCTAGTATTAAATTTTACATTATAGTTTCTTCTCTAATATAAAACTATTATTATTTTATATTTTATGTATAAATATGCCTTTTTCTAAAAAGAAGCTCAAAGCTTATTGTATTATTTTTTAATGAAAGAAATTATATGTATATATAATTATATTAAAATAATCTTCTAAACATTAGGAGCAATAATAAAGAAGGAATTATAGTTAAGAAATTAATGTTATTATATTGCATAATAATAAAAAATATTTCAAAAATAAAATGATAATTATTTCCTAATTAAAATTAAAAATTATTTAATAAAATGATAAAAAAGAAAAAAGAATTAAATATGAGAATAATTTTATCCTTTTATATTAGTATTAGCATTCCCATCCCCTAGAAATCTAAGATTCCTACCTCCTCCTGTGGAAATATTATGGGACAAGTCAGATAAAAAATATTTTCAAAAATGTGACATTTTTAGATTATTTTTTTTCAAACTTTGAACTAAATATGGGAATGTAATATTCCCTTCAATCAAAAATATTTCATTTATCAAACACCACCTAAAGGGAACCAAACTGTCATGCAATGGAAACGTTGATACTATAATAAAAGGATAAAATTATCCTCACATTTAATTCTCTCTCTTATTTATCACTTTATCAAATAATTTTTAATTTAAATTAGGAAATAATAATAATTTTATTTTTAAAATATTTTTGTTATTAAAAATATAATGACATTAATTTTTTAACTATAATTTCTTTTTTGTTATTATTCCTAATGTTTGAAAGATTATTGTAATATATTTATGTATACATATGATTTCTTTTTTTAAAGAATTATATAATAGATTTGGAATTTCTTTTTAAAAAAGGCATGTTTATATATAAAAATATAAAATAATAATATTTTTATATTAGAGAAGAAACTACTATGTAAAATATGGTACTAGTATGAAATATAACTATGGAAATGATTTATCAATGAAAATTTATAATTTTGTAAAATGAGAAATCTTAAGTATATTTAATACTATGATAATAACTAAAATAAATTAAATTTACTTCATTTTGAAAATTGATATAATAATAATAATAATAATAATAATAATAATAATAATAATAATATGATTAATGATAAATATACCTTGTAAAGGTAAAAAGTGTAGAACAACGAACAAACAACCAGCTTATACATAACTTATTTCTAGATAAGATAATAGTATTTAATTACTACCAAGGGTACCAATCAAATTCTATTTTAAATAAAGAATATATTAATTATTAAAATATAATACATTAAATATTAAAATACAATAAAGTATAAAATATTTTTATATATATTTCAATTAATTTTTAGATGTTAAATATTAAGATTTAATTTATTACATGTTAAAAAATTTTAATTATTTATGTGTTATTAAATAAAAATATGATTTATTATATTATATTTTATAATAAAAAATTTTAATAAGGATATTTTTGAAATAATCTTAAATTCTCGAGAATATCATATATAAATCAAATATAGTAATATAATATATATGAAAATCTAACAAAATATTATTAAAAAAATTTATAGTAAACCAAATATAGAAATGTTATATTTTAATTAGTTAAATTCTCAAGAATCACATTCTTAAGAATGTAAACCTTCTTAAAAATATAAAATTTCATGAACCAAATATTACTTATAATATAAATAAATTCAAAAACTTTACTTACTAATTGACTTTTAACAGGGGATATATTAATAAAATATAATTCATTTCTCTTAAAATTAAAATTATTTATTATCTCTCTTAATTTTTGGATATTAATCTCAAATGACCCTTAAAAAGAAATGGAGAAATAACACAAGAATTTAAGATTTCAAGGTCTGTACCTTTCACTATTTTGAGACAATCTTTTGTTTTACAAATTGAAATCACCAACCAAGTTTCAGTGTTGTCAAAGAACACTATATTGTCATAAGTTTAATTGATAAAATTAGAATCTCTTGTTCCTTTTACCTATAAATATATTGCAATTAAACATATACTAATCATTTCATTAACAATAACTTAATGGCAGGTCACCGTAAAAAGAAAAGGAAAAGAAAATTGAAGAAAAAAAATAAATATAAAAAGGAATCGTATTGGATATGATGTCCCAATATACTGATGGATAGAATAGCAAGTACATGTTTGGCAATTTATTTTATACTTTCTCTTTTACATAGCTGTAGAATTGATAGTAGTTAACATATAATAGGTTACATTGCCAAATGCAGCCTCACATCTCAAGGGGAGCCCTCAGGCTGGGTGCCCTACTCCATTAAGGCCACCCTGCATGACAAGAATAAAAATGTATTATTCTCTTCAAAGTTATGTATCAAACGATGCCAATTCTATCCCCTTAAATTTTTTATGGTACCAAGAACCCACCAATAAAAATTTAGAATGTAATTCAAGGTATGCAGCATCAATTAAAAAATTTCATGGACCAAAATTTGGTACTCCAAGTTAAAGAAAGAGAAATAGAATATGTTGGTTGCAAAAGAAAGAAAGCACTTAGAATTAACTCACTCAAACATGAAAAACAAGCTTCTAATTTCACTGTAATATTAAAATTTTAGTACTATTATTTATAATACTTTGACATATCAAGTATTTTTTTTCCTTATATTATAATTATGATTAAGATGCCAAAATTTTAAAGGTAACTGATGATTTGTAAACAATACAAAAAGACAATAACATTAACAATTTTAGTAATAGCAAGAAGTTCGAACAAAAATATTGAAAAGTTAAAATAGAATTTATTGAGAACTTAAATAAAAATATGATAATTTTTGGAGAGTAAATATGAATTCTTTTTAAAAAATATAAATAAAACTAAACAAATATAAGAATACCTTCGTCCCTGACAATAATGCCAAATATCAATACAATAATCAATAATTGAGTTGTAAAAGAATGGAAAACAAATTTAAGAATACAAATGTGGTAATAGAGTCTTTGTTTCATAACATAGTGGGACTAAAAATTTTTCAAACATTTGACAGCTCCACATCAAAAATGTGGCCAAATTATAAGTGCATTGATTGTGTAAGGAAGGATTTGGACTCTCTGCATTTTTTAAAAAGTGTATGAAGTAAATTTTAGCGAAAGAAGAATATAAAATTATTTTTATTTAAAATTATGAATTTTAATAATCGTAAATAGTGGATTCAAAAAAAATTATATCTTTATTTTTTAAAATTAATAAAAAAAAAAGAAAATCCAGATTCAATGTCTCAAAAGGAGAGAGAGCCTTACTTGTTGCAATCAAAGTTTTTGTCAATAGCAGGAAGCTTGATAGACAGGCCACAAGCTTTGGGAAGCTTTGGTATAATCCTGGGATCATATTGTCCAACCATAGAAAGTACTTGCTTAAGGCAATGACAAACAACCACGCGATCATTTTTTGATTTCACTTGCTTTTCCAAACCGTTGGCTGCATTGCAACATGCCTGAGAAGGCTTCACGTTTGGTTCTTTAAGGAAACCAGTACAAGGTACAATATCCTTAATCACTGTCGCACAGCTTAGTGATTCTTGGGCTTCAGAGAACGAGAGTAATGCGACCACAGCTACAAGCCCTGCTAAGTACAACATGGTTGCTGCTTTTGCCATGATTTTGATTGAAGAAATTCAGCGTTCTTGGGGGGGTGAAATTTCTTAACTTGGGTCGATGATTTTGATGAGTACGAGATCAAATATATAGAGGGTTGCCGGTTGTGATAGGGATGGAATACTAGACTTAATGGGCCTTATCCGAACCGGCATGCTAAAAGTGTGATAAAATTAACTGATAAATACAAAATGATATAAAAAGATTAATTAATATTAATACATATATAACGTAAAATAATTTATATTTATTTTGAGATTAAATTATATTGGTACAATCAAGATATTTAAAGTAAAAGTATAATTATTTAATTAATTATATTTTTTATATTACATATTTATTTGTGTACTTATTACTTATTTATTATTCAAAATAAGAATATAACCACTTAAAATCTAATTAATTATATTTTATGATATTATATATTTACTTGTTTTAACTTATTTATGATTCAAGATAAGAAAATAATTACTAAAAATTGAACTAACTATATTTCATAACATCATAAAATTATTTACTTACTTATTTATTTTTATTTATCTATCATTCAAAATAAAAATATAATCATCTAAAATTTAATTAATTATAATTTATAACACCATATTTTTATTTATTATGTTTACATAATTAAGAGAAGAGTTGTCATATAATTAGAAGAAAAAACATAAATTTGAAAAAAAAAAGAATGATAAATCATAAGCTATTAGTTATAAAATTTATTAAATTAGAACTTATTTTTTAAATAAGTGAATAAGTTAGCATGTTAAATATCTCAAAGATTAGCTTGAACATATTGATTAAATCAATAAATTACAAAATTTAACTTATTTATTTCATTAAACACATCTAAATAATATATTCTATTATTAAATAATAATTATTAAAAATAAAAATAGCTTTATACTTTTTATTGGAAAAAATATTGTAATAATTATATTTTTTTCTTAACGTGCCAAAACTGAATGGTTTTGGGTCTTTTTGCGAGACTCTTCATAAGTCAAATTTAGATTATTTTTTTTAAGAATAAAGGTGATAATTCACTAACACAGATATCTAAAATTTTAAATTCAGATTTCAAACATAAAAAAGGTGAAATTTATAAAGGAATATAAAATTTTATTATACCGTTAAAAGGAGTGAAGCAAATCTAGATGTTTAACATGCTCAATTTTGTGAATCCTAGAAGTTGAGTTCGCCCAAACCCAACCTATTCACGTCTCTAGTTTTTGTGCAATTTGGCTTGGTTTTGTTCACTCTACTTTAGACATGGGAATTGTATGACTCTCAGAAGAATTAGGACGCACTAACTAATTGTTATCTTTTCCGTGGCCCACCAGAACTTCCAAGCCCCGATGGACGTGTATTAAGGAGAAATTTTCACGTACATGATACATAAATTATTTTAAAATAATTTTTAAATATTAAAGTATTTATAAAATTTAATTTAATGTAATAATTATAATTATTTATTGTATATAATAATTTGAATGAGTGGAGTTTTCATGAGTCTTTTATTAATTTCAATCTAGAACAAATTCTTTATTTAATTTTTGATTAATATGAAATTTATGAAATATAAATAATCCACTTATTTAAATAATCAAATATAATATTTATAATTGTACTTGATATATTAAATTAAAATTTATAAATAATTTAACATTTAAAAATTATTTAAAATAATTTCACATAATATATAATATGTACTTGAAAATTTTTCCAATCTAAAAAAAAAGTCATTCCTAGCCATATGCATCAGCTATATTTAATCATTAACAAGTCTAGAAGTTTAAATTTTGATTGACCAGAGAAAAAGTGAAGCCGGGATAACCTATAAATAGAAAAAGTATTGCAACACACAGTTGGCATTGCCTAAATGATGCTCAGACACAATATTTCGGTTATTGCAGTATATATTCGGGTATCGATCTCACAAAGGAAAGTTTAACAAATTAAGATATTGTAAAAAAAAGAAATAATGTTAAAATTAAACAATGTGATTCATAGGAAAAATTGATTTGTGTAAACTTTAAATATAATGAGAAGTTTAATAACGATAAGACAGGACATTGAAAATCATTATTATGTTTTTATGCATTTATTCCCTACTTTAATTCAATTAAACCTTAATTATTGTTTTACATCCTAAACTCATAATTGAAAGATGTACATTTGTAATCCATTAGAAAATTTGATACTGTTAGATAAATGAACAAATTCTTTGTAATTTTAAATTTATAAGAATTTTCTTTTACGTTATTCAAATTCAACAATATATCAAATTAACAATACTATAGTAAAAGATTAACATATAAACAATTCTACCAATAACAATTATATTCAAATAATATGATATAAAAAATATGATTAAATTTATATGAAATTCAAAAATATAATCTCTTGATAATAAAATGAACTAAGGATAATGAAGAGTTTTGAACATAAATTAATTTAAAAATATTATAATTCTTGAAAATGAATCAAAGTAGAAAAATAAAAATGCTACAATAAAAAATCATCTCAAGCCTTTTTAATCTAATTTGTAATTTGCAAAGCATTCTCACAAATTCTAAACAAAAAGTATTAAAAAGACATAAGACTCAAATGGAAAAAAGATGTGTTAGATAGTTAGTTAAGACCTCAGATTATAGTGGATTAGAGTTTAAAAATTTTGAAAATTATCCTTCATTCCTTTAATTGTATTTAAACAATTGTTCAACCATATTTATTACTAACTTATAGTTGACTCGACTTTTTTAAATTTATAGCCAATGCATGGCTAAGTTAGCTTCTTTAATTGTATCAAGACAACAATTTGACCAAATTCATGCTAATGCATAGCTAAGTCGACTTTTAATATCTAAAATTACAAGAAAAAATTAAAAAAGATTAATAATGGTATTTATAAAATTATTGTACAATAATATCATGTGTACTCATCATAAATTCAAAATAAAGTCACCAATAAAATTAATTTAAAATTTCTTTTTATGCACTTATTAACAAAACATATACATATCTTTAAACTTATGTGAGTTTCACACATTGTATTTTTAGTATGAACTTAACATGTTTGAAATAAACATCCATTAAATATTATTCTAGTATAAAAGATTATTTATTTTTTTTGTAATATATATACACACACCCCCCATTATTTAGAATTTAAATTTAATTTACAGCAATTTACAACCAGTGTAAATTAATTTTATATTATTATTCATTCATGTATTATCGTATCATTAAAAATTATTAAAACATTTTTACTCCTGATGAAAATTATTAATTTTTAATTACATGTTTATTGATCATAAAAAAAAATTATACTGATAATAGATTAAATTTAAAATTCAAAACTTAAATTTTGAATTTATGCAAATATTTTAACAAATAGGTGTAACTTATGCATGTATGGTGTCCATTTTTTGATAAATATGAACCACATTGGATAAGTTACATTCAATTTTATGATTTATGATGCAATGATATCGAACATTGTCATAATATCCTTTCCCTTCTAGGGCGTTAGCTTCAAATCTAGAATGTTGCATAAGTATGTATTGAATGACTTATTACTACCAATGACAATTGGTCTGCATGATTGAAAGCTCGATCCCCTTAAATAAGGTCTCGAGCTCGAGCTCAAGTTCGAATCTTGTAAATAGAAAAAATCGTCAACCTTATAAATGGAGAAAACTGTTACTAAAAGAGTTTTGCTCTCCTATTGGGTCCAACCTGACTCAACTTTGAATTAGTCAAGGCCCAATGCAGCTTTCAAATATTAGGGGTCTTTGGATGAAAAAAATGACTTATTACTTTTGTTATGGAAAAAATTGTGATAGACCCTTCTCCCCTCCCCCATTTTTTCCTTAAAAGTTAGCAATCAATAGGTTACATGTGTGTGGGTTATGTTCAAGATAGATGTTCAAGATAGTAATTTTTATAATTTATATATATATATTCATGTATCTTAACATTTATTATGATATGTAGTAGTGATGTCATTTACATTAAAATTTATTATGATATGGAATAGTGGTGGTGACATTTACAAATTAAGTCTAAAAATCAATTTTTTACAATCCTATTTTCAGACCTTTACTTAATTTTTTAGTCATATCCTAGAAAATAATTATGATATAAGCATGAAATTGATTCCATTTGAAAATAAATTCAAACATCTTTCAAATAGTAGTTCATATGTTTAAAACAAACTTGAAATGTAAAAGTTGTAACTTTTTTTAAAGTTTAATCAAGTTCAACAATCCCTGATTAGGCTGTGTTGGTGATTATTAGCCTTAAGATATCTTTGGTATGAAAATTATGCAAAGATAATGGTTGTAACCAGCTAACTTTCCTTCATCTACTATCCAAATGGCTATAAATCGTTTGAAACTTCTTATATATGTTAAGAATCATCAAATACAATATATAGAAGAAGTTTCATTAATGTGACACCCTTTAGAAATTAATTTAATTAAAATATTTTTTATATATTTTTGTGCTTAAGAATAATTATTTGATTATTATTATTGATTTAGGGTGGAAATTTTATAGGAAATACTATAATTTTTTTATAAAAAAAGGCAAATTGGTGAAGGAAGGAGGAAGTAAAATATTAAAAGGATAAAGTGTAGTTCTTTTTTTTAATTTTACCGTTAAATTTTCATTTATTACCCTAATATCCTTAAAAAATACCCTTAATACTTATAACTTCAAAAGCAAATTCCCAACAATTTAATCTTTGTTTCTACTTCTCTCTTATTTCTTCTTATCTTTTCCAATTTGATCCAATAAGATCAAACTATCAAATCCAAGAAATCATCAACAATCCTTAGCCAAATTAAAGAAAGTAATCTTAATTTGAAGCTTTAAACAATTATTTGTCAAGTTTTTGCACGGATAAGGAAGTTAAGGATTTTTGGGTATCCATTGTTAATTCTTGAATTTGGGATGAATAGGGCAAGCCAATCACTTTTCCAACCTTTAATCATCTCCTCTATACTTTGGTAAGTGAGTAATTTACTTGAATTATACTAATTTTGCTTAGTTTCAACAATTGTTGAAGTTGGTTTGGTAAAACTTGTTGATTTAATGATTAAATGATGTAAATATGTATTTGTGGCATGTTTTCTTGTTAATTTTGGTTAGAATATTCATATGGTTGCTTATTTAGATGAGTATTCTAGATTTAAATTGTGTATATTGATCATTTAAGTTTAAATAGTTGAATGAACAGTAAAAGTACAAAAAAATTTGTTAGAACTTAGCTTATAGTCAATTATAAGTGCTTAAATTTTGCTTCTAGACCTCTATAATTGATTATTATCTTTATATTTCTAGTTTTGCATATCTCATGAAAAATAATGATGTTGTGATAGTAGATTGTTCATATAATTAAATTTTTAGCTTATGAAAGCATATATATCTAATTTCTAATGCTAAAGTCCTAGTATGGGATATTTTTATGTTGAGAATTGTGTTAGGAAAGATGAAAATATGAAAGACCTGATATGAAATTAAATTTGAAAAATGTTTATGAAGGAATAAGGTGGATCTTAAATAGACAACATTAAGTTTATGAGTGGATAAAATTGACAAAGAATCACAAGGATATTTAATTATTCATTGCTTTTTTTTCTTATTATTATTCATATGAATTGAAAATGATATTATATATTTAGGACGTTAGACATAGCCTACCCTTATGTGAGTAATCTAGACAGTAAGAATAATATATATTCTTCCACTATTTGATATTAAGTAAATTATTTATTTATTAAGTCATAAACTCATTCCTTTCTATATTTAGGTTTTTTTTTATAGATTCTTCAATAGAAGATCCTCCTCCATTGTCACAATAGAAGTAGATCCTCAAAGCAATAGGCAAGGTAGCAAATGGTTATTTTGTATATGTATGGAAACATATTCCTAGGCTTAATAGTATATAGCTTGGCATTAAAGAATTAAGAATGTATTGTGTATATACTAATGTTAATTAAGCTAACCTAATTCCTAATCACTAAGGTTTAAGTAAGTTTAACTCCCATACTCATATAGATCTTGTTGAACAATGTTGTGTACAAATATGTTTTGCCATCTTAATATCTAATCATCAGGAATTCATTAGTATGTCATGATTATGATCATTAAGACAAGATTAGGTTAGGTTGGTGAAAACCATAGTAGTGGGTTCTATGCAAATTACCACTTAGAAGGATTATGACAATTAAAATCCTAACTTGAGCTTTTTATTGTGAAATTATTCTATTTTATATGCCTTACTAGTTTTATCTCTCTTTAAGAGAATTCATTTAAGTTATTTTTCATCTTATATCATTATCTAATTATAAAGAGTAAGTACCTTTTAGACTTCTTAGAGAGGGTGAGGTTTTAACATATTGTTTTCGAAAACTTTTAGTTCAAGTGACATTCAATTTTTCTTGAATATTTTATGTCTTCTTCTCTATTCAGAGTTTAATCACTAATTATTGTGTGCGTGAATAAAATTTATTATTTTTAATTTAACCTTAAGTTATTGTTGTATCACTCTACCCCTATTAATAATTTTTTTACTTTTTTACTAATAATTATAATTTAGCTTAATTTATTCATAACCTATTTTACCTTTAAAAATATTAATAATTTATTATTAACCTAATTTATTTATCATTCCTAATTTAGTATCAATAAATTTTAACCTTAAGAATATTAATCGTTATTATTTATACAAAATAGATAAAATATAATAAATATATCAATTATTATTAATGAAAATGACTAGATGTAACAAATGAATGGATTATAATGAATATAGATTGAATTAAAAATGAATGAATCATTATTGACCAATTTATTCATTTATGATCAAATATAAAATTCAAAATGGATCATGGATAACCCTTAACCCTTATGCCTTGAATATATAATTAATATGATCCATCTATTTATCTATTAAGTTATTATTTTATATCTTATTATTTTTCTAAATATTATTTTTTACTATTATATTGTATTTCTACCACCATCCCCAAAATAAACTCATACTATTAGAGATTTTAAACAAAATTTTTATTTTTTATTTAAAAATTTTAATTTTTCTTTGTCTTTTGTGACATAAATAATGGTTTTCTTAATATTATACTTCTTAGAATTAAATATCATTGACCAAATATTTTAACAATAGTACACATTAAATAAAATTTATTTAATTCAAAGTTAATATTACAATAATAAAAAATATTCAAAATAGGAAAAATTTTCATTTTTGTTTTTATGTTAATTAATTAAGAATCTAACCATTAAATTATACTTGTATATTTTATAATATAGTTTTTCAACAAAAATCTTTTATCCATATATACATATAAAACTTTTAAATCTCTACCCATTATAATAATTATATATAGTTCACTAGAAAATCTTTTTAGTTTACAACAACAATATTTAAAATTATTTTTGTATGAGATTTTTCTCAAAACTAACTAGTACCATTACAAGTATTTTTAAATTTAATTTTTTATATAATGTTAAAGTAAGATTAATACAAGTGGTTGGACTTGATTTTACTTTTTTTTAAATGAGAATCAATAACATCACATATATAAAGATGTTATGATAGTTTGTTTAAGATATATAATTTTAAAATATTTAAATTTATATCAAATGATAAAAATATATTTTTATAAGTAAACTAGTAAGTATTTTAATAAAATATTTTATTCTTTTGTAATACTGATTTATATAATTGAAAAGTTAATTTATTTTATATATATAAATAGATAAATAATTATTCATGATGACCTTTATTTTATAAAGTCACTAATAATTCAAGTCCCAATTCATTATCCTTCACTAGATCATTCTAGCTACTAATATAGAATACCCAGATAAGTTAACCTATGATTTCATCCTTGAAATTTAATCTTACTATGTATTTTATCTTCCAAATTTTAGCTTTCTCATTATAAGTTCTCCAAAATTAATTTTGCTAGAGTTTTTCATCCTTCTATCCATATAAGTTAATGTGCATTACCAATATGACATAAAAATGTTGAAGTGTACTATATTTTCTAACTTAAGAGAGTTCAATTAAAATAAAAAAAATCAAATTTGTCTTCTTTGTTCATTCTTATATCAAACCCCTAGTAGGTTTTGATAATAATTAAGAAGCTCAATTATGATAACATGTAACATCAAAGCAAACATTTTCGACAGTAAAAACCATCATACTTTGAACTACTTCAAGGGCTTGCTGCATCAACTTAGAATCAAGATTTCTCAAACTCATTTGAAGGAAATTTGGCTAATCACAAAAGAACAGAGTTCCTAGTGTTGCTTGAATTCTTCAAAACACAAAATGGCTAAATTTTTTTAATGTAACAAAAAGAAATAGCTTTTTCTTTAAAAAAAGGTGAAAAAGATGATAGTAGAATGCAGAAATTTTAAAAGAGATATAGAGAGAGAGAATTTAAGTGTGAAATGAGTATTTGGAGGTAAGAGAAAAGATTGAAGGGTTAATGAAATTTATAGTGCATATATGTATGAGTGAATGAAGAGTAAAAGTAAGAGAATTTAGAAAAATAAGTGGTTTATAGAACTAAGAAATCACAAGTATAATGAGAATGAGAAAGATAATCATATGCAATAATTTGCTGTGTTTTTTAAGTGAGATGAAATCATTCCCTTTGATTGTTGTCGTCTTTGAATAGAGACTGTAACAAAGAAAATAGGAATTCATGCTACCATTGATGATTTTTGTTTCTTTGTCATTATCTATTTTAATGTCTATAAATCTATCATCTTTTTTAATGGAGAATACAAAGATTCTTGATCTTAAATGCCTTTTTCAAATTGAACATAAGATGAATGGCATCTTATAATTTTTCTATTAAATTTAACAGTACATTTGAGCAAAGTTAGTGACATATAGGCACATTTTATTAAGCCTATAAATATGAAGATGAAAAATTTTAAGTAGATTTTTTTGGAGAACTTAATGACAAGCCTAATATCTGGAAGACTATACACATAGTAAAAATAAATTTTAAGGATGAATAGGTGTTTAAACCTTCAATATTCATATTAATCCATTTAAAATGCTGCAAAGATTGCATATTTTGTAAAAGAAAAGGTAAGCAATTAGTAGATAAACTCAATAATATAAAAACAAAACTCAAATATAAGATGTCTTGCCAATCATAAGCCAAAGCAAATATTGCACATATGGAAGATAGATAAAAATAAAAAAAATATATGGAGTCCAATCTTGAATAACTAGAATGCACACAAAATATCCTGACATATTGATACTGGTTGTACAATTATAATTAAAATATGCACAAAAAATAACTTCAAAAAATATTTATTATGTCAAACTACAATAAAATTTTCAAAATATGAATCAAAAATAACTTAGAAAATGCACTGAAATGCACTTTTTTATCTTCATATCTAAATATTATTATGGCAAAAATATTTTTGTTATTAATTCAAAAATCAATAGATAAGAGTGTTCTTAAAAGTATTATCAATGTCAAAGCATTGTCTTTCTCTAACTCATTTTTAATTTGTAAATGATGCTATATTATTTTAAAATGCCTCAACTCTTTAGGCTTGTAAGTAGATAAAGGTTTTTAAAGTTTATGCTACAGCATTTAGCCAATGTGATAATAGATTGAAATTTGGATTAATTTTTAGTAGAAACACTTTGATTCAAAAAAATAGCTAGAATTTTCTAGAATGAGATTCTCCAAGAAAATATTTAGGAATTTCAATATAATAGGGAAAAAAAAACTTTTGCATTATCCTAGATTATGAATAAAATAATGCAAAACTTTGGAGTAGAAGGAGAATTATCATGGCTTGCCTGACCGTAACTAACATAGAGCCTATTTTTTTATTTTTACTAATTTAAATTAGCCTTAAGTTTGGTATTATTACACAAATTTTAGCAACAATGCACTTTATAACTAATTCCAAATTATTTACAAGTTTCATTATAACATATACAAAAATATTCACAAGGCCCATCACTCTTCTAATGATACATTATTAAGACTATGGTTACACCATACATAAATTTAAGGGAATTTTCTCTCTTAAGCTATTGATTGGGATAGAGGGGCTCTTGCAAGCATGTTTGTAAAAGAGAAAACAATAAGGAATGAATTATTGACTTAGTAAATAAATAGCCTACTTAATAAATCACATACACAAACATATTTCTTTTCAAACATTTTCTACCATGTCAAATTGCTTTCATTTATAATAAACAATAAAAGATAGAACAATGTAATAAGAGTAAATATTAGGAAAATTATTAAACCACCTTAAAACTGCCTTTAACCTTAACCATTCACCAACTTAGCCTTATTCTTCCAAACACCATAGCTATTCACAAACTATTTTTAGTTTTGAAATCATTTCACAATATTCTATAATAGTTCCTCCATTTCACATTATCATTTTATAATACATCCCCATTGGGATTTCCATAATTAATCATAACAATATAATTTCAAACATGTATCAATCATAATCATATTTTCCTTTAGGAATTTCATCAATAAACATATAAACAATAGTGTTCATATGTCCATTATATGAATATAGAAGCCATATTAGCATACATTGCCTTGAAATGTAATAAAATAATTAAAATTGGACAAATACGAGAAATACTTAAATATATACTCAAGTATGGATGTATAGAGGTAAATTCTACCTTTATACTCAAATATATACCCATTTATAAGCAATCCCAATACAACTCTAGATGTCATATTCTATGAGTAACTTAAGAATTATAGATTTATCATTTGTGAAACTTGTTTCATGTGAAAATGAACTTGATAGGCTTTCCATAAACTAGTCATTTGCATAAAATGGTTAAAATTTAAAAGAATTATAACTTTTATAAGTTAAATCCAAAAATCTAATTTTTCACAATGCTAAATTTCTAACCTTCGTCCACTATTTTAGTGATATCTCAAAATATATATAAAGTATTAATTTGAAATTAGTTCTTTTTGAAAATGGATTAATTAACTTTCCAATAATAAGTGATTTGTTAAAAATGAATGTAAAATAAATGAGATATGACATTTCAAAATTCACATAATAATTTTGTTCTAGTACACTCAAGTACAAAACTCCAAAAGGCAATTTTAGTACTTATACTTAAGTATTTACTTATTTATGATCATCTGAAGAGCCTCCATATTGTGATATTCAAGTATAGGCATCCAAAAAGTAACTCTAGAACCATACTTGTTAATATACTTGAGTATAATACCCAAATTTTGCATATTTGTTGCCAAAACACTATATAAAAGATCAATTTTATCCTTAAAATAAACATATATGCTTCATATAAGTCAAAATCCATCACAAGTTCATCATATAAACTCATTTTTAAGACACAAAACATAATAATCATCCACTACAAACACAATTCACATAATGTTATTGTTCATAACTTCATATTGTAAGATTTATGTGAAAAGTAACATTTCATATCTTATGTCATTTATGAAAAAATAACAAATTCTATATAAAAAATAATAAATTTTACAAGGAAGTCTCATAAAATTCGCAAAAGAATATGTGCATGTTACCCAAATTGAAATAGTAACTAAAAATTACCCATAAAATATATATAGAAGTACTGATAATAGATTTCTTGTTTTCATAATGATTTAAAAGAAAAAAAACTTCACATGTACTCAATGACGAAGGTAAGGAAGTGTAAGGAAGAGTTCTCTCTCTCTCTCTCTCTCTATATATATATATAATAATTTTAAAAACTTAAAAATTACATATACTTTACTAAAATCTTAATACTCGGACCCTTTTACTCCTCGATTGCATTTACAGTCGGACTCCACATTAAAAAGATGGTAAGATAACAAATGTAATGATTATGCAACTACGGATATCAGATTAAAAAGATAGTAAAATAATGAGTGTAATGGTTGCGCAACTAGTACAATAGACTCAGAGAGAGAGAGAGAGACAGCCTCACCTGGTGCAAAGATTGTTCTTCTAATAGGAGGAAACTTGACTGTGGGCAAGTGACAAAGCTCTAGGAAGCCTTGTCAGACGCAGGGGATTATAATACCCAATACGACGAAGTACCTGCAATGACAGAGATGTATGGGACGAAGTCAGGTTCTCGTTTCCCGGCCCAAGCGCGCAGCCCCAAAGCAATATAGCGGAGAAGGCTTCAATTGTGGTCTTTCGAGGAAATCGATACAAGGTGGCTGGGCTTCGAACAGTGAGAGTAATGTGACGATGGCTAGAAGCCCAGCTAAGTACAACGCTGCTTTTGCCATGACCATGAAATTTCTGAATTTGGGTTAATGATTTTGATGAAAAATGGATCATATATATGGCAGAGGCTTTTGTGTTTTGATCCTTCTTTTTTTTTTTTTTAAATTCATTTTCTATCATTTTAGATAGAGATAGATGTAAGATATTTTTGTGATTCTCATCACACAAAAATAAACATGACAAAATAATTTCATTCTTAAAATGATAAATTCCAGTCAAAGTAATTTATAAATTATATAAAATTATAATTTTACCTCAATAATATTTTCTATACATAATTTTATCCTTTTATACATATAATTATATCCTGAATAGCATGATTAAAGGGTGAAATTATAAATATATAAATTATTATTTATAAATAAAATTACAATTTTGCATGATTCAAAATTCATTTTTTCAATGCTTTATTATTTTAGTGATGCATGAATTTGTTAATTTTATTAAAAAAAAAATTGGATCCTTCTCGGCCCACAAATTTTATTTATTTATCTATTTTCAACTGACATAAACATGATTAAAGAGAAATGAACAGGATGCAAATTCGATTTGTTCAGCCCGTGCTGGACGCGGGAACTGCATGACTTCTAGAGGACTTAGGCGCAAGTGCTTAATTGTCTTTTCCATGCCCTGCCGGAACAAGCAACTCCCAAGCTCGGATGGATGTGGAATATACAGGAAGTGTTGAGATGCCTTTCTGAGAAAAGTCATTCCTAGCCATATACAAGTTATGTTGGTTATATATAGTTGTAAACAAGGATAGAAGTCAAAAGTTTGAGTAACCAAAGAAAAAGCGAAATCGTGATAGCCTATGAAAAGAAAGAGTATTGTGACACGCTTTGCCTGTTTCTATCCCCGAATCATACTCAAACGTAATACAAGATTTCATAGAAATTTATTTGGCATGTTCTATTTGAATGTAAGTTTAGCACATGTGAAATAAGGATTTGTTTATTTTTTGAAAAAAAAAAGTTTGTCAGAAAATTTATATATCCATATATCGATGAAAGAAAAAAATATAATCAGAATTATGATAATAGAAAAAAATAATTTCTCCTTTCAAGAAGAAAAAGTTGCCTTCTACTAAACCCTTTATATTTAATATATAATATATATAACATTTTTCATTTTCTTAACAATTTATTAATATATTCCTATAAAATGTATTTTTTTACCAAAACAAACAAGGCCTGTCTTAAATATTATTCAAACATAAATGTTAATTAATTTTATGTGCATACGCCAAAGCTTTATGTTTTGAAATTATGCAAATATTTTAACAAAGCATGTATCTTGCGTAGAGGTGTACATGGGCTGAACGGGTGAGCTCGGCTCGAAAAAATAGAGTATTTGGATTCTTTTTTTTTGCCCGATGGGACTTTTTTTTGTCGTCCGATTAATAATTGGGTCGGGCTCGGGCCAAGGTAAAAAAAGCCCGATAGGCCCGGCCCGGCCCGATTATAATAATTTATTTTTAATAATATAATTATATATTAGAAAATATAATTATATCTAATTATTTTTAATATAAAAAATATTAATTTAACATATTAAATATTTTATATATTTAAATATCATATTATCTATTTAAATATATATTTTTTTTATTTTAAAAATTTATTTTTTATTAAAAAATAAAAAAAAATTCAAGCTTTCGGATCGGATTTCGGACCTTTTCATTTAAAATTCAGGCTAGGCCGAGCCGGGGCCAAATTTTTTTAAAATTTAATCGGGTTGGGCTGAGTTCGGACCTTTACTTTTTTAAATTTGACCCGATGGCCCAGCCCGCCCATGTACACCTTTAATCTTGCGCATGTAGCATATCCATGCCTTTGATAAACATGGATTAGCCTGTATAACTTACATTGAAAATTTGTTGTTGTTCGCCAGCATTTTGTATTGTGCAATAACACTTAATTTTCTGTCTTCATTATCTTAGTTCAAATAACACTTACTATGGACAGAGCGAGGGGGGGGTGCTAAAAACCTTAGTTTGTGTGTGCATGCAATTGGACAGATTCAAATCGATCTAGCACTTCTTCACCCAATTAATTCAAATTAACCTTAAGTTGTAAAATTTTAAAACTTTGAACTGTTCCACACTGCATTTTATAAGCGGGTTGGTCAGGCTTCTGCGGTTAATGCATCTTGGACAGCCCTGCTAACAAGTTTAGTACCCATTTGTTACTTGTTTGTGGAGTTATAATTATAGAACCAGGTTGCTTTCGCTTAGGCGTACATTCAACAGTGAACACGTTACATTTGCTGGAAAATTTCATGCGAGATGCAGTTGATGTCGTGCAAATAGAAGAACACCCCAGAGTTAGTGAAAATTGAAGCTGAAATTAGGGTTGTGGCAATTTGGATCTCGGTGGCGCTCTAGTAAAGCAGAGGAAATGAGTGGCTATTCTATTGTTGATACACCTGAATAATTAACAACCCTCCAAAGCACATATTGACAGGAAATATGACGAAATAAAAGACACGGAGCTTCAAGGTGCTCATGCTTCCCACGGGTTTGGGTATACCCGAACCCAACCGAACCGGAACCGATCCATACCAGAAAAGACCCATGAAATCCAGACCTGATAGATCCAAATCCATTGGATAATTATCGTTCTTGCCCTAATGGACCCGTATTTAGACCCGTCCGACCCGCAGCCACAGTCACATTGAAAAATTACTTTTTGATTCTATTACTTCGAATGCTATTTATAATTTTAAATTAAAAATTTGAATATATGTTTTTGTAAGATTATTTTAAATTATATTTAAGATTCTAAATAATGATTCAATTTTCAAACCAACTGATGTGAGCTTAAATTATTGTATACACAAATTTTAAATTTAAATTATACATATCATAATAATTATCTTAAAATGATAAACTCTATAAATATTATTAAATTAAAAAATATAAAAGAAAAGGTAAATCACGAACCCAAGTTTGATGTTCCAATCAGATACACAAAGCAACAAGAAGATTTTTAAAACACGAGTTTATGAGATCAAAGTGTCATATTTCACACAAATTGATTACTGAGAAAAGCAAGTGATAAATTGAAACAACAGAGTCACCGGGAGAGAGAGGAGAAAGAGAATTTTTCAGATTTATGATTCTAAAAGATGCAGCGGTAGTAGCGACAGCAACTGCGTGATCTGCGGAGGTAGAGGTTAAACGATCTAAAATCCCAGATGCAAAAGCAGTGGTGACAATAACAAGGTAGCTCTCAACGGCAGAGATTCGATGATCGGCGGCCGTGGACGGGAAGCGGTTTTCAATGTTTCTGTAGATCTGGAATCCAAGATGCAAAGGCATCCATGACAACGGCAACGCAGCTCTCGAAGGCAGCGTCGATGTAGCTTGAGGGCGAGGATGATGGGATGAACTTGGATTTTAGATCTAGGTTGGCAACTTGAATGGTATTGGCTCTTCCGGCAAACGTTTGAGTTAGGTTTTTAAAAGACTGAAGAAAAGATAAAATGATAAATTTGCTTTAGACTATTTGAATGGTTCTTTTTTTTACCCGACATTAGAACCGAAATCCGCTGGATCTTTCGTTTCCAGATCCGTTGGATCTAACCTTCTTTTGGGTCCATTGCAGGTCTGATCCATTGGGTAAAATATCCAATGGGTCTATAAGATCCATTGGATCCGGGTCTAATTGCCATTCCTACCTCCCACATGACATATCTGCGATGAGAACTACTGAGAAGGGACTTGATTTTGCTTATGTCAGAATCCGGACGTCAAATTCCGTCTGTTTCTGAAAACAATACTAAATGTGGAATTATTTTATAACGGAGTAAAAGGATATTAGTCCATTATATAAATCAAGCTTGATATCTGCGTAATTAGTTTTTAGACCACCAGAAAAGGTTCTTTTTCTGCGTCCCAAATCCCATTTCATATGGCTGCGGAAGGTTTTCTAATAAGGTGGTCACATGTACTAAATGAGTTAGATCTATTAAAATTATAAGCAGCCTAATTAAAGTGAATAAAAACCAGGGTATTTTTCTTTGATCATGTATGGCAATTAGGGGAAAGATTGCCAAGCCACCAGTGAGAGCAATATATTTCTAAACTCGGCAGCAGACTGCAGAATTCATCCAATTTTAAGGAAGCTGATGCAGTGATGCATTAAGATATTGAGATAAATTCCTTATTCCTCTACTTGCATACAGGGAGGTCTGTGTCATTACCATTTTGCAATTTACCACTTGGAAAAATTATATGTAGTCCAATTTTTATGTCTCAGGGTAAAGCTATATATTTGGAAGTTAATGACCCCATCTATACTAAAGACAATGTTAATGGTGTGTACAAGTGGTAACAAGGCATTTTTTACAGCTAGGGAGAAAAACACAAGCCCAACCTCAGCTTCTCCTTCAAAACATGGATTGGAGATGAGTTACAGAAGCTGCTGGGAGATTCGGATGGAAACAACTTCTCCGTCAACTCCAGCCTTCATAACATGGTATTTCACATGAAGACCTGCTTTCGTGGAAATGAAAATATGAAAACATGATGGGCAAGTAATTGGAGAAAGGAAGCCTTGTAAAACTTAATTTGACAAAATTTATAGAAACAATAATATCCAAGGATAGGCAAAGCAAGGCAGTTCAAAACGAATCTTGGTTACAACAGCCAAGGAATTTGTTATGAAATTATGGATGAGAAATCTGGGATTCAAAATTTGCTGAAATTTTTTCTGGTGAATATACAGGACAATCTGTCTAGAAGAAAAATCCATACCTTCATTTTCTTGTAAATTAGTATTCACAGCAACTGCATGGAGAGAAATCGTGGCTTTGGGCTGCCAATCATTGGGTTTCCCTATCCATGACTTGTAATCAAATACAGCTGCCATTAAATTTGGAGATCAGATCAGTATCAGATCAGATTGCTTCTAGTGTTAATGTATGACATATTTATTCATGGAATATATGAAAGGCTAGGCAATAATAACTTTCAGGACATGAAGCAGGTTACTGAAACAACAATAGGAAACAATTTTTTTTAATCAGCACTGATTTTGTGGATTATTCTTGACTAAGCTCTGTGAAAGTTGAACAGCGCATCTTTGGCCAATCAATTTAACGAAGTACAACTTTCAAAATAATTGTGGTTCTCAGTGTGTAATTGGAAGTTAGACTCCTTATGCAGTTCCATAGTTAGGGATTTCCCCTTTAGAATACCAGTGGATAAAGTTACTGACTGAAGTATTGATAATAGAAGAAAGAAGGTTAACTTGAAGAATAACGTTACCAGATGTTGAAGAATCATTTAGGTATTTGACATCAAAAATTACGCCACAAGCACCTTCTGCTCGCTTTTTGATGTCATGAGATCCAACAAGCTGGTATTCCCAGCTCCCATTTTGGTAGCCTTCACATAGGAATAGCTCTATGTGCCTTGCATCTAATGTCTGCATTGTTCCTACATGAGAGACAAGAAAATCAGGCCAGTAGGCTCATACAAATACGATGGCCTTGTTCTACAACAAAGTGATGCATTTTCAGTGTTCACCCCTCTGTTTTTTGTGTCATGTCAATGCCATTAACAGGATTATATTTTACTACTAAGTTTAAAATTCTTCATTATTTGAACCATAGGAGAGTAAAGCAAGAGTACCACTCCAGACAACAGGAGCACATACCAAAATATCTGTAAGGTTCATGAGAAAAGTGAATTTGGCAAGAAAAGTGCATAGAATACAGCCACTAGGTTACAAATCTATCAAAGATTCAACCATTGAACTTATAAATCATCTAATAATTCCTCATTTTTCAAAGGGTAATAGAACTTGGTCAAGTACTCTCTTTCCCCAATGATTTCTTAGTTAAATTCTCATCGATTACTGTAATGGGAAAGAACTCGAATTTTAGAATTGATTCAACCCACCCTATCCCCCTTACCATCACATGTATTAAGGTCACAGACTGGGCATCGTACAAGCTGCAGGTCTGAAAATAACATATTATGAAGCCAGTTGAAAACAAGTACATGCACATATTTTTTCCATTCAAAATGTAATCTCAAAGCGACTATCAATTTTGGACAGACCAGCAATCCAGATCCCAGTTTTAACATTGTCTAACAGGAAATAGCCGTGAGAATGCAACATCTTTTCTGGTGTATCTTCTTTTCGGACTTCCCCCGAAAGATTTAGCCTCTCTGCCAGAAGTGCCACTGAAGATTCAAAGAAAAATGCTCCAATACGCATCCAATCTGACAGTATAAAAACTGATACATTTTAGAAATTTTCCTAGTCTGCAATGTTCTGGTTGCACATTTTGTCAAATATATTTGATGAAGATAAGTATTGATTTACTTTAAAAGGCTTCCTAATAATGGTCCCATAATTTCTAAATTATTTACTCTCAAACAACAACGTAGAAAAGAAGAATCTCTATGCAAGACCTGTTTGATTATAGGATAATCATCAAAAGCATGCCACATTGGCAATGGCATCCAACATTTTCACCGGTTTAAAGGAATGTGGCTTGAGGGCTTACTTTTAAGGTCCAAGACACTCATACATTTTTACCGGTTTAAAGGATTCCATCTTGAACGCCTCTGACCCTCTAGTATACATGCACACGACTATCCCTCAGCTTCTCAGTAAATCAGCGAAATAACAGACCCACCCGAGTCTCAGTAGAGCATGGCATCACCCCCCCCCCCATTTCCACAATAAAGAAAGTATACATCTTCTATGGAAAGGGTGGTGCCCTGGATCGTGCAGCCAACTCACCAATATGTTTCTGCTGCTGGCGGAACATGTAAGAGTGGCTCCCATCTACAAATCAATTTGGAATTCCGAGTTCATGAGACGGTGACAGAGTATTGTAGACTTGCACTGATCTCAATCTTATTTAGTATCTTATAAAATGGACGCCTGGAAAAAATTTGAAGGATCGGGACTCACCGAAGGCTGAAGTGTATAGCTTATGCCACTTGAATGCCACGCACTGAGAAAGTGGAACCTGAAGATCACGCTGGCAAACGGACTTCCATATAACGTCCTCCATAATAACACGGCGGAACCATTGGTTTGTAGCTGCCAGCATCACCAGAGACCTTCCATCCAGAAATTTAGCAATCTCTGTCCACATGTCCTCTTCATACCTTCTCGTTGAGGAATGGAAAAATGAACATTTTTTAGACCAAAATAATACACTCCATTTGAATAGTGTAAGCTACTAAAACGAAATTGAGAAACTAAATGGACTTAAGACAGCAGAAGCGAATGTATTTTGTCGTCAAGCAGTTCAAATAGCCGGTACTGTCAAAGAGAGTTTGCAGAGATCATCAACAGAAGGTGTTCAATATGCTGCACTTAATTTCAGATAATTATCATAAAATTGATCTAACCATTCAAAGTTAAAACACTGGTGCTGAAATCATGAATTACCACCTAATACCAGTTTCTTCTACGTCAAGATTTCCCAATCTATGATTCTCCAGCGATGCAGATGCGAATTCGTTATCCAATATTAGATTAGAAATTTTACACATTCAAAGTTCATCAACAGCAAGAGACGTGCCAAAAAAAAAAACTAATAGGAGATGTCTAGCCAAAAGACGCACAAATTTCTCTACATAGCTTGAAAGACTCGAAACAACAAAAATAGAAAGTTAATTGAACTGTTCTTGATACGAAACATCAAAAAGGAAATCAACTCAACTCAAAATCATATACAGAAGCAACAGATTGAACAAGAACATCATCTAAACGACTAATATAAACGGATTAGCGTTTCAACTAAGCTCCATATGCTTACAACAAGTACTGTTTCTATGACTATCGATTCGTTAGTTAAAACCGTCACTGGTAAAAAAAATAATAACAATAACAAGCTAACAGACCCGAACGAATTTCACTTCAAAACCGCAAAGCTTCTGATTTCAATTACAAAGCGAACAAGAATATGTGATTCGAACCCGAGAAATGCATTCAAACATTCAATCGCGTTTAAGCTATATATTCAAAGCCAGCCACAAGCAACACTCCATAGAACTGAAATCGATTTTCCAGAAAATGCAAACACGATCTTCAAGACCAAATGATGCTCCTATCTCTAACAGAATTCACTCGTCAAATCACACAGAGATGCAAACAAGCATGGAACCGCATTCAATTATCAAATTCAATGTCAAACGTCGGGATCATTGAAATTTAAATCGATTTTCCAGGGAAAAAAAATCTACAGAGAGAGAGAGAGAGATAACCAAGAGAAATTGGAATGAGCAGAGAGAAACGGAGGAAGAGGAGAGTTGCAGGAGCAAATGGTCTTGCTTCTTCGGATTCGCTTTTCTGGTCTCTCTTGCTCTGAACTACTACCACCTTGCAATCGCTTCCCCATGCCTAAGAATCTGCAAATCAGCTTCTATCTCCGAGAACTCAGAAGGTAAAGAGAAGAAAGAGCGAACTATGCTCTGTTTCTCGTAGCATGAAACAGAGGAGCTTGGTGCGAGTTTGGCTGTATAGTCCGCGCCAAAAGCCCTTATTCAAATAAATAACGATAAGTCAAATAATATTGAAAGGGAATTAATTTATTTTCCAGAGAAGAAAGGTATGGACTCTCTTCTGTTGGACCTTGTCTTTTTGTAATTTCGGGTGTCGGTCAGGCCCAAACAATCAAATAATAGCAAAATATATAATATTTTTTTATCAAAAATTTAAAATGGCATTTTTTATCAAAAACTAGTATTACATATTCAATCATCATAAAAAAAATAAAAGTCCCAATTGCAATTGAAAAATAAGTTGAGGCATTTGACAAACCTTCTTGAATGTCGTTTAGTGCAGAAACATGTAGCTTTTTTATTATTCTCAGGGCATTTAGCTCGTAAAATTTTATATTTTCAAAAAAATATGTAGAAATATAATTGTTAGAGATATAATTTTTTTAAATATAATATTATTATATTTTATTTAATATATGAATTTTAAAAAAAAATTATATTTTCATATTTGATTCATACTTTATATTTTTAAAAATTTTATTACTTTTTTAAAAAATATTTTTATTAATTTTTTGTTATAAATTATAACATATTATATATTTAACTAAAAATATATGAATAAATACTTTTAAAGACCTAACAAATTAATAATTTGAATTCTCTTTAATCAAAATATTATAAATAATTTAATATATAAAATATTAAAATTTTTAAGAATTAGAATTTAAATTTTTCATATAATTAATTATATAAATAAACTAAAAGATATCTTTAGTATCAGGATATTAATTTTATATAACTTACACAATTAAACTTTTGTGTTTGTTACTTTGTAAGACATTAAAAATTATAAAAAATATTATAAATTGTAATCGTAATTTTTATGTAAATGAGAAATTTTAAAAACATTTATTACATGTGAACATGTAATATTAATCAATATAATCATACAAATCAAAATTCAATAGATTAAAGTTACTTCACGAATATTTTTTTAATATGATATGAGATTGTATATAAATTAATAGGATTATAATTTAAAAATTACACATTTATCTTTTTACTTATTTAGTGTAATTATGCTTATTGTCATAAAAATATTAAAAATGAGAAATATAAGTTAAAATTAAAAAATGAAAACGAAAATTTCTTAGAATAAATTAGGATTGGAACTTAGAAATTAATAAGATTGAAATTTAAAATTTATTTATTTATTTTTTCCTTATTTAATATAATTTTGCTTGTTATCATTAAAAAAATCAAAAATAAGAAATAGAAATTAAAAATGAAAATGAAAATAAAAAAAATTTACAATAAATTAGGACATGAAAAATAGGATAAAATTATTTTTTTATTTTAGTATAAATATTACCATCTTATGAGAATATGAGATAGTCACTTTCTTCCATGGGAATATTTGAAAAAAAGCTAAGCCACAAAATATTTTTTTTTGTGAATATTACATTTTCAAGTAATTTTTTAAAAATTTTAAACCAAACATATAAATATAATATTTCCATAAAATATTTCTGAAAATATGAAAGATATTTCACAAATCAAATGTCTCCTTTAGTCTAAAGATCATACAGTAATTTTAATTGAAAAGTGATACATTTTTTAATATATATATATATATATATAAAAAAGATTCTGGTTAGCAAAATAAATAGTAATCATTATACAAGAATAAAATTATAATGCGTACTAATATGACTGGGTCAATATTATACTCTACATTAAGAGAAAATATAAAATATAAAGTGAAAAAATAACTTAGATTGCTCTTACAGGTTTCAGTTGGAGTTAAGTTCACACCTAAGTGTTTGATTACCCAATACAGCATTAGAAGTCTAAAACATGTTTAACCGAAATATTAGAAACGTGGATTATTTAAGGAGTGATACAATGAAATTAATTCACAATAGACCTAATATTTTAAATAAAAAGTTTAATTATATTTTCGGTATCCTATAATTATGTTAATCATATTTAATCCTTCTTAAATAAAATATTTCATTTTGGATTATCTATAAATTAAATCACATTTTGTGGACAATGATAATTTACCATATTCAAGATTGAACATTTTAATTGACCCACAAAACTTCAACAGGCTAATAATTACTAAAAGGAAAAATTAGGTTGCCACCTCATGTTAATAGCCAAATCCTTAAATGGATCAGGTGATTTGCAAGTTCTCAAATGTATCTAAAGATAAATTTCGCTAATTTTTCCTCCCAATAATTCCGATTTAAAGCCCTGACTTTAACTATAAACCTTATTGATGTTTGTGTACCTAGATTTTTCATTACCAATTTAAGCTTCATCAAGCCTAATTGGTATGTTGAAGAGATAAAAATAAAATACCTTTGTTGGCCAAAACCAAAAATAATATTTTATTTCATTTTTAAATAAATTCCTTTTAAAAATGATGCTTAACTTTAAGTAAAAAAAAATTCATTTCATTTCATTTATAATTTCTATTTTAATAATATTTATGTTATTATAAAATTCATTGAATTTAATAAAAATTTCATTAAAATTCATTTTATTTGACCTAAAAAACATTTTATACAAAAATTTTGCTTATTATATTTATTATAATACTATCAAAATCTACTTTTTAATCAAATTTCGTATATTCCTAATAAAATAATTTATTTATAAATAAATTAAAATTATTATTTTTCACCAAATTTCAAACTAACAAGATTCATTTATAAATAAATTAAAATCATTCCTATTACAATGATATCAATTTTAAAAAAAAAAAATTGTATACCGAACGATCCACTACCCAAGGAAACTAAATACAATCAATTTGTGCACTAGAGCAATCAATGTTCAATAGTATAATTAAACCAAAAGAAAATGAGTCTGCCATTATGTACATAATATACTTAATTCCTCTGGCAAAACTGAAAATTGTGAATCAACACAGGTACCATTTTTCTTATTTTATTTGCCCTCTGGAGTACCCAAACATTGAACAAAGATTAGAGTTCCAGCCCTCCTGGCTTATAAAGCTCTTGCAAACAACTTTGAAAAGCATTTCATATAAGGGATATCCATCGTCTGTCGCACTCTATTACACAAAATCAACAAAATAAAGCCCCGATGTCCAAAGTAAAAGGCAGCAAAAAATATATTACACAGGAATTATAAAGCAAGCTACAAAAATGCCGCGAGCTCATGGCTGCGGAGTTTTTTCAATAAATGTAACCAAAATATACAAATTAGATTGAATTTGTCAAAAAATGAAAAAATATGCACTCGCTAGACAAATGTATTATGTATCCTATAAGATTTGCGCAATTGATCCTTAAAAAAATATAAAAGATGTGAAACCTAGTTCATAAATTTCCTACAATTGGGGGCTTTACAAAGGCAGGGAACTTTCAGTTCATCCTGTTCATCTGGATCGAACAAATAATCGTACCTGTTGCAAAAATGAGTTGGTTATTTTTCAGCAAATTGATCAAAACTTACATACCTAAACAAGGAAGCTAACAAGTCTGCTTCATACATGCAGGTACAAACATGAAAATAAGCATGTGTATGCGAACATAAAATAATATATGAACATAGAACTGCATACGTTAATTCTTCTCCGGCAGAAACATTGGTCTTGGCAATGAGGACAATCCGGCTCTCATTATCTCCCATATTCATAATCCTTGCATAGCTGTTTGGCATGCACTGCAGCAAGTCAAAAGATTGAATGTCAGTAATATCTTTAAAAGCTACACGATTCTCCTCTGGCGATAAAATTCTCAACAAACTGATACAGTGTTCAGAATATAAATCTCAGATTGCCGCTTTTTACCCTCTTATCTAAAAAAACCCTAATGTCAAAGGAAAGAACCAAGCAGTTTCTGCATAAAACAACATCATGCTTATTTAACAGTCTAATTCAAGGTCTCAGTTGCTCTGATACCTATGATCTGCCCTGCCCCCTTTCCCCTTCTCCCCTAATTAACAAAAATGCCCCACACACACACACACACACACAAAAGGCTTCTGATAGCAATACATAAAATCTTATAACAACAAAATAGACTTGATGTATTGTTAAAGGCAGCCCAAATGAGAGAAGGGTACAACTGTTAGAAAGAGGTGAGATATATTATGCCAGTAACTGGAGTCCAGCTGTAACTTACAGAATGGTTTATTAAGCGTGCTATATTTCCTTTGTGTGTTGCATCAATTACCACTTCCTCACTGATCTTGAAAAGCTGCATAAGTTAAGAGAAAAATATGCTTGAATATGGTAAACATACAAACCAAGTAGACAGCAGTAGTGTACAGATTCTATAGGACAATATCACATCAATTTTAAAGGACTCACATAACAATCTTTTCCTTCTGAACGGTACTTTTCCTCCCTAAGATCAGCAACACTACGCCTCACCTGCTCGCCACGGTATTCAGCAAGCTGCAAACAGACACATACGGCATGACTGAAATGTCTTCATGAAGAATTGCAGTCATGTATAGACCTTATGGTTATTCAGTGACCGTATTAAACTTGATATAGTAAATACCATCTCTCCTTCTTGTATATCTCTACGTGCAAAGAGACCCCATCCATGTATACCAGATTTTCCAAAGCAAACTCGATGATTTTCAGTTTTCTGAAATCCCAAAAAGTTAAACATGGAAAAAGAGAGAAGGAAGTAAAGATCAATGACACAACGTAATTAGCTGTGCATAGATACATGATTCACCTGTAAATGGTGAAGACGCTCCTTAAATGAAGTAAATACTTTAGAATCTTCATCATCCTATTAAAAACAAAGCAAGATATACACTAGTATTAGAGAAATAAACCACATGCACAACTACAGGAAAATCAGCTTATCCATTAAAAAGCAATAAATAAACGGTGTTTAGAAAAAGTATACATAAATTACCTTATAACCATTCAGTTTTACTATTGCACTTAAAGAATGATGGCTTGGTCCCCTCAATAAGTGGATTGTCGGCACATCAGCCATCTAGAAAAATAGAAATATATTATTAGACAAGCATTAGAATAAAAAGAAAAGGATTACATCAGGCAAATAACAAGTTCACAGAAAAAGTAATGGTGACTCTACTCGGAATTAACAAATATGGAATAGCATTAAATGCAACATGTACAAACAAGGCTAGGTACAAATAAAGCAAAAGTTAAGATTAAAAAATTCCCGAACAAAGTATACCATGCCCTTATGGGCAAAACTATTCAGAATCATCACCTTTTTTGGAGACCTTTTGTAGACACGACATCTTGCAGAAGACATAGGATCAAACTCATTAGTCTCAGATGTTGAATTTTCAAGAAGTTCTACATTCCTTGATGAAAGCAGCCTTGAGCCTCGGATGCATCCCTTGTGATTTTGCAGCGAACTTCTAGGAGAGAAAACCCCGAGGGGAGTATGAACAACCAGTACAGAATCAGGGTTTGGGACCCTGCAATGAAATAAAAATATATAACCTATATTTTCCCAAAAATAAAAAATAAAAAAATCCAAAGCATTGAAAACATTATCTGAATTTAATTAAGCAAACAGGGTTCAAACCTATGAACTGCACAATATATTAGCTTCT
Organism: Sindora glabra; assembly: GCA_020226215.1. Lineage (NCBI taxonomy): Eukaryota > Viridiplantae > Streptophyta > Magnoliopsida > Fabales > Fabaceae > Sindora > Sindora glabra. Next base: position 47,792,404 of record CM035235.1, on the reverse strand, counting down.
TTGTTACCAGACTTCCATTCTTCTCCCCGGAATGCAACTGTAAGTTTAAACAACATTAACATATTTCACCAGCTTTGGTGCCACTCATATAATATAATTCAAACTGCCAAAGAATTTATTTATTTATTTAGGGATGGAAGCATAAACAAGAGCAATTGAATCAAGCATGGCTTCCCATTTAAGAGAAGCCATCAAACTTACCTCCGTGCTGTAACCTGCCCTTGATGCACACATCACATGAAAATAAGTAGCACATTTGCAACAGCTTGTGCAGGAACCATGACTTTGCTTACAGATCACGCAAGTCTGTAGTCAGTGCAGACCAAAATAAATTATAATAACTACAAGTGTTATAACCAACTCAAGAAAAAGACAAGGGAAAAAAGAGCATGAGACCGAAAGAGGCCATTCAAAATTATAACAAATTCATGCCTATCTCACTAGACATAATGAATAAGGACAACAGGCAAAGGGCTCTATTGAAATTTTAAGTGGAAGAATATGTGGGCTCCTTTATCCCAAGATTTCAGGCCGTTGGGGTATTTTCAACAAAAAGTTCTGTAGCTGAGTCCAGCTAAAAACAAATGCCAAAACAAAGTTTCAACACATTTTACCTTTGAAAAGGAATTTGGAGGAATTTTAAGGATTCCAACAGCAGGTTCCATTGTCTCATGGTTTTGGAAACCAACTTCAGGCCGGAACCAAGCGCACGTGACATGAACCCACAGCATCTCTACATCAGTTGGCTTTAGGGCACCACCTATAGAGCATTTTCCACACATATTAAAAGCAAATTAACATCGGGCATTTGAATGATAAAAAGCCATATGACATGAACAGTGGAATAATGACACTTGCATAAAGCTTGTTAAGAGATCCCCTTAATTTTTTGATAGACAACAAAAAAGGTTGCATTCATATTGGTGGAGGGGAGAGATTTACAAAATTATGGTCCCAAAAAAAGGTGAACTTTTGGGTATTATAAACAAGGTCAATTCTTGGATATATCGAGCAGATGCCCGTTTCACAGTGGAAAAAATAAAATGCTGGATCCACCACTTAGTCTATAATAAGGAACCAAAAAGGATATGAAGCAGACTTATCGACAAAAAGCATCAGAACCCAGATCAGAACAATAAACTTAGGTAGCATACCTTTTACTGGACAGAGGCAACACTCTCTCTCAACATCAGGGGTTTCGCATACTCTACAAACCCAAGAAGTAAAATCTTGATCATTCTTTACCCCGTAGCATTCTTGGTGGACAGCTATTTGGCACCTGCAATATCAACAACTACATGCATCACAACCAACATTTCTGCTATTGAAGCCCTGTAATCTGGAATCATATATTGCACAAATCCACAATGACCGCACAAAGTTGAGACAAAGACCAAAGGTGATAATGAACACACCTATTGCAGATAATCATTTTGTTATCATCCCAATCTTCCACCCATCTACAAATAGCACATCGTTCCGTAGTCCATTTTGCATAAACTGGCTCATACTTCTCTGTAACAATAAAATGAAAGTATATAGGTAAAATCTATGACAGAAATTACATTTAACAAAAGAATGTGGCTGCAATGTGCCACCTAAGATGGTCATTTGGAGAAAAGAAAAGGTGTTCAACACAAAAAATTAATATTAAATACATATTTACCTTGCAGAAAGGCAAGTACCTGTTGCTGATCTAACTGTGCAGAAACTACACCTTGTGCACTATTTTCTGTGATCTGAAGCGACAAATGACAACAAGCAAAACATAATTAAAAAGGAAAGCACAATGGAATCAATATATGATAAAAAAAAAATTTCCTTCAAAATCAAACTGTGGAGCTTCTAGAGACAAAAAGTCAATGAGGAAGCATTACAAATTTACAAGTAATAGCACTCATTTACTCTAAAGACTTCCAATACAAAACCAACATGGAAACCAAAAAGATTTTTCAAGCCTTTAATATTGCAATAACTGATACAAACCCATTTTTCTAGCGTTATCATAGTACTCTTCACTTTTACACTATATTTCCACTTTTTAGCTCTGCAACCAGTATGCCGTTCCCATTCACTCAATGTCTGCTTCCTTGACCCACACGAGCCACACTTACACATAACTCTGCAGCAGAAGAAAATAATAAGCAACTTAACAAAATTCTTCCAGAAGCAAACAATTTAGGATTGTTTATTCTTTTTTGGTCCTCAGAACAAAAATTAGCAAATAGAACCTAGTCAGATTGATGAACACATCAAAACTGTCAGTAGTTTCTTCTTCAAGATAATACTGGAAAGCACCCAATAAACAGATGAAAAGAGAAAATAAAATAAAAGTATATGCACTGATTATAGAGAATGAAAAAGGTCAATTCCAGCAAAAAATTCACAGAAGGCTCCCGACCAAATTTAGAAAAATAAGGAAAGTTGATGAGAGGAAGAAGATATGGGAAACAGACAGAAAGAGCACATTTCTTCAAACTAAAATTTAATACCACAAACCAAAAATATGCACAAAGACTGAAAGCTTACAAGTGAAGCTTCGGAATGTAAGATCCTTCCATGCCATTGCAAACCACCGTTATGTGGTCAGGTATCACATGTTTTTGGTTTTTTCCAACAGATCTGTCTCAAACACAATTGCAATATAAAATTTGAAGAAGGCTGCCATACTCAAAACTCTAAATTGAAAGAGAGATACTTAATGTCCTAAAGTGAATAGGAAAAGGATGCAAATGAACATTTTCACATACTTGACTTTTGAATTATGTGTTTGTGATACAGGTAATTCGCAGTTGGATTTTGCTTTGCAATCTGGGCAGTAGTAGTCTATATTCTCCAGATTCTGCAACCAAAGGCCAGTCATTGATCTTCCATCACTTTGCAAAACTTGGGAAATAAACTAGCCAATAAAAAGAGAAATGCAGCACAATATCAACTGTGACAGCACACACCTTGAAAAGTTTGCTGGAAATTTTATCACATTCGGCATGCACCCAAACATTACAACCATCACAGCATACCTGATTTAAGTTGAAATTAAAAAACAAATAAAAGGTGTTTAGTTGGTAAAAATAAATAAATAAATGAAGTTCAAATTTTAAAAAGAAAGAAAGGAGGACAGTCTCACCCAATTCCCACCATCTGAATGGTGCCAAATCTTTTTGCAAATGCCACAATATTGTTTTGATTTTCGCAACTGTAACAACAGGATCAAACATTTTGAACATTACAATTGTCTAAAAAAAATTATTTAGAGGAGAAATCGAAAGCATAAATGAGGCAATTCCCAGAACCTTTGCACAATGTTTGCAATAAAGCTGTGTCACAGAAGTGAAATCCTTAACCTTCTTCATGGCGTTGCATGACAAAATCAAACCACAGCCAGCACAAGGTCGTGTATCCTGCACAATTTATCCCATAAGTTAAAATCTACAGACAACCAGATTCTTTGAAAAGAAAAAGAGAAAAGCCATAGGAGACCTATAGCTTTTTTTTTAATAGAAAAAGAAATTTTTATTAATAGGGAAAAGAATACAAGAGGATAAGTAATCCTCCAAAATTAATATTGTTGCTCAATTTCTACACAAACCACCCACAAACTCAGCCTCTAAAAAAACCATTAGCTTTCATCAAAAGAGAAGCGACAAGCAAAATCCTATCCCATAAAAAGACACTTGACCAGATTTGATTTCTAAAAGTTGTAACATTTCCTTCCAACCAAATGCACTGACTAATTGCAAAATGAGCACAATCACAAACAACCATCTTATCCTTAATACCCACAAAAATCATGACACATGTTATCATAACAAAACTGGTTTTAAGTTAGTGATGCCTGTAGTAGCCAGTGTACCTCACATTGTAAAGACTAATCAAATTTACTAATTAACTTTAAAATATTATCCCAAATGTTGGTACTAAAATATAAAACCTGTGATAACAAAACCAAGCGCTTGGAAAAACTCTCCACTTTTCTATTGGGGTAACTGATATACTGTTCTCACCAGGCTAAATAGGGTAGCCTCTTCTAACACACTAAAATAAAAATTAAGTCCAGGATAAGGATTGAAGTTCTGGGTTAAAGCAAAACACTGTTAGCACAACTTGAACAGGAGGACATAATTTAAAAGAAGACTATACTGTAACTAAGGATGTCATAACTGTACAAACTAATGAGACATGGCAGATTATGTTCACACAGTAGGCAAATCAATCCTCCATAAACCTATAAAGCACCAGAAAATGGACCCTTTTCCCCTTTTCTGACTCATTTATCCATCAATATATAATATCAAACTTGGGACAATAAAAAAGATTCATAAAACACTGAAACAGATAATTTGATGCATGTCAGTATACACATATCAATAAAGCCAAGCAGTCTGCAAGGGAGGTTTGAGCACTTAAATAAAGAAAAAGATTAATATACTCCAGATGGTCCAGATACGATTGTCTGAAACTATGAAAGGGGATTTCTAACAGACATCTATGGGGGGAAAAAATTCAAATTATAAGACATGATTGATGATTGATTTTTCCTTTTCAGCCACGACTGATTGAATACCTAAACTCCAAAGTAATAACAATTTCTAGTTGGAAATTCAAAATAAAATATCCATCCCTTTCATTTGTTAATTTTTAGGGCATGAACGAAGCAATTATTCATTTGTATGATGTGCAATCATGCACCCGCTATCACTAAGTGTAATAAGGCAATTGATGATTGGGTCATTTGCTATACTTTCACATATCAGTTCATTGTACATTCTGAAACGAAAAAATCATATCTTAAAGACAAAGAAGCCACTGCAATCATATAGTGGCTTCAAAATATATATCATAGACACTGCTTCCTCTTCAGCAGATATATGACTGGTACAACATCACTTATCTACAGCACAACACATCTAAATCCCCACTGTGAGGAAGGCAACGTGTAAATTTCACTTCATCTAATCATATATAGTGCAAAATAGAAGAATCAAGAATCTAAACTCATGCTTACATGATCCTGGGAGTAACATTGTTGATCAACATATGATACTGTAGCCCCGACAAATTCACTGGGAGGACTCTCTACATTAATTATTTGATCAGCTCCCAGGTGCGAGTCCATTATTCCATCTTCTGCCAACAACGCCTCCTCCAGTGCCATCTGAAAGTCACTCGGTTTGCTTTTATACAGCCGGGTCTGCCCCTGGAATCTAAACAAAAATTAATTTAAATAAGCAAATGCTCAAAGTTCTTGCAGATATAATGACCATACACACAAGTTGACTACACACCTGTCCATGAATTCCATGAAGGGGAATATCATTCCCTGCTTGACCCATGCGTAGTCCTGCACATCACGTCAGCAATAATTTAAAGTTAAAGAGCATAACAAGTCAAACTAATGACTATATAGATATGGAAAGGAAGTTTACCCTCTGTTTTCCATTTTTTGAATACCCAAAAAACATCACACAGATTGCATTAGGAACACAACAGCTGAGGACGGATTTGGGAGCTTGTGACAAGGGATCAATCACTATTGCAGGCCAAGCTGGATATCTCTTCCCACATTTTGCCCAAACTATATCACCCAAAGCAAAATCCACTAAATTGTAGGTGTCTTTCCTCCTTCCAGCATTCCCGTTAGGCTTCTGCTCCACACCCTCAAAACTAAGTCCGGATGCATAACTCTCAGTTTTAATTAATGATGAACAATTCCCATTAGCTGTTGTTTTAATTGTACTAAATGAATTCGAATGCTTCCTGTAGTCAAATTCATTAAAACCCAATCCCGATTCCTCCTTCATTTCAGAATAAGGATAACACTTTGAACTTTTGAAGCCATAGTTGTTTTTCTTTCCATGTTTTACATACCCCATTCCACTTACTCCTGGCTTACGTTCAACTAGAATATTATCATCTTCAAAACTGGAGTCCGTCTCCTCCTCTTTGATCTCTTTATTCTTCCACGAATCAAGAACCGAATCATTGAACCTCGACGGAAGCATCTGGTTGCGACCTCGTGAAGACCGCAACAATGGCGGCCTAATCCCTTCTGAGCCACCGTCAAGAGCTAATCTATTATTCAATGGCAATGAATTTGAATTCGACTGAACCTCACCACCCCAATACGACCCTTCACTGCTCCAAGACCCTGAACCACTGCTAAAATCTTCAGCTTCACCTGGCATTCCAAGAGAATAAAACCCATTGATCCTCCGTTTCTTTGGAATCAAATTCGCCGCAGAGCCAGAGTCCCCAGAATCAAGTTCTTCTAGCTTACAACGCTTCAGCTTTGGCATTTCACTTTTCATAGTCCGCTTAATTATCATCTTAGAACCATCCGAAACGACGAAAACACCATCTAACCCTCCTCGCAGAAACCCTAATTTAACATCACATCGCCAAACTCAAAATCCAATAATTTGGGACACAACCTTCCCGGTGTAGGCACTATCTACCGCAATTATCAACCAATAAATCAATCTCGCATCCCCTCTGCACAACCAACAGCCACGAACCACGAAACCACGAAACTTCAATTGCAAACTCTGAATCTAAAACCAGAACAAGCACCAATCGAACAAAAAAGGATGAGTAACTTTTCCCAATTCCAAACAAAAAAAACCCAGAAATTCAAATTTTCAATTCGACCTTCAAACCTATCAATGCAATCGAACGTTAGAATCCTCTGAAAGCATGATGGATATTTTCAACAAAAGCCTCCGAGAAACATTACTTGAATTCGCAGAGAGAAAGCAGAAGAAGCTGTTTGTGAGTAATATAACACAAGGAATCGGTCCGTCCAAAAACAGACGTACGACAGAGAAAGTTGAGTTATATTAAATTTATATTATATTTTATCATATTAATATTAAATTTTTATAAATCATAAAGACCTTTTATTTTTTTTTAAATAAATAAATGTTTATACATGGTAGGAAATTGCAAATTATTAAATTAAATATCGATTAATATTAATATATATTAATAATATATTTAAATAAAATAAAATAAGAAAAAAAATTGAAAAGGCGCGTTCCAATAACGTGCTCTTGTTATCTCCACTCTCCAGAGATTAGGGAATAGGATGAGCCGCCGAAATATTGAACCTCAGAAAATGTTCGGTTTGGGAGTTTTCCTTTTTTCTGGGCTAGTCGCTACCAATAATTTTCAGTCTTAGGGGGGCACGTAAGATGGGCGCGAACTAGTTGGATTTGTAGGATTTTTCACTTTTATTTTTTTAATTTTTTATGTTGATTTTCCAGGGAAGGGTAACCTTGTTCAGATGTACTACCAGGGAAGAAGGTAGAAACTTCTTTGGTGTCAGATGTGGTAAAGAGTATTTAAAAAAAAAAAAATACTTCGAATTGAAAAGAGAATCACAATATGGTGATGTATACAATTCTTTATCTTTATTTTATAATTACATTAATAATTTTTAAATATCTTAATTATAATCTTAACAATTTTATTCTCAGGAAGTATTTTAATTTCAATGAAAAAATATATAATACATTTTTTGTAAGCATATAGACTTTTCATTTGTAACTCTCAATTTCTTCTACATACTCTCAACCATTTTTATATGATCGGATTTTTTGGAAATCAATACTCACAAAATCCGGTTAATATTAGCAAAAGTCATCTTGCAGACTGATCAATTTGGCAACTCATATAAGGGGGCAATATAAATAACCAATTAATCCTTGCCTGAAGCTTAATCATTTGAACACTTAATTTTCAAATAATCACTTGAGGTAATCTTCACTTGTAAAGACTCCAAGGATGTTCAATGTGGACAACATAATATATAATAAATTTGTTTTGTTAGATATAGAGACTATAATTTATTATTTGTAATTCATATTTTCTTTTTTTTTTAAAAATTATATTATGGCAACATGAGATATAGATTGTCAAATACTTTACTATCTCTTCCTGGTATGCGTTTTCAACCAATGATTAGATTTTCAAGTATCAATTCTCATAAAATCCAATTAAGATTGACAGCAATTACTTCATAGAATGGTCAGTTGTACAATTCATAAAATTATAAACCCTTAATTATGTTGCAAAATTCTAGATACGATGATATATATGCCATTCACATAATTTAAAATTAAAGAAGCATGAAAATAACAAGATAAAAATATTTAACATAACTTATCTTTCAGTCAACTCCATATATAAAAACAAAAAACAGATTCATTATGGAAATAGAAAAAGGAATGTAAAAGGCATAATCAATGTTTTAATCTCCAACCCAATCGAATCGAGACGAAGAGCAATAATACATATAATATTTTTTGATATTATATAATACATTTTAATACATATAGATTTTTCATTTACAATTCACAGTTTCTCTTTTACATGCCGACAAATACTCACTAGCCATTACAAACATCTGCTTAAATACAGTTTGTACGATTGGATTATTTAGAATAAATTCTCACAAAATCTATCTTATGTTAATGGGAGTTGTTTTGTGGATTGATTAATTTGACAACTCACATGTGCTAACACCATAAATGATCAATTAAATCTTAATTGAAGTATTTTAAGTAACCATTTGAGCATGTGATGATCTTTAATTAGTTCTCAAGTAATCACTTATGGTGATCTTTGCTAGAGGTATACATGGGTCGGGTGACCCATCCGACTCGATGAGTTCGGTCCGAAAAAATAGAGTATTTGAGTTCTTTTTTTTTGCCTGATAAAACTTTTTTTTATAACTCGATTAATAATTGGGTCAGGCTCGGGCCAAGGCAAAAAAGCCTGATAGGCCCGACCCAGCCCGATTATAATAATTTATTTTTAATAACATAATTATATATTAGAAAATATAATTATATCTAATTATTTTTAATATAAAAAATATTAATTTAACATATTAAATATTTTATATATTTAAATATCATATTATCTCTTTAAATATATATATATATTTTATTTTAAAATTTTATTTTTTATTAAAAAATTAAAAAAATTATATTTTTCGGGCTTTCAGGTCGTGTTTCAGGCTTTTTAATTTAAAATTCGGGCCGGGCCAATTTTTTTTAAAACTTAATCGGGCCAAACCGGGTTCGGGCCTTTAATTTTATATGATTTGGTCTGATGGCCCGACCCGAAACCCCCCCAGCCTGACCCATGTACACCTTTAATCTTTGCTTGTAAAGACCCTAAGGATGCTTATTATAAGCAAGATAATATATAATAAACTTGTTTTTTAGATATCAAGAATATAATTTATCATTTGTTATTCATTTTTTAAAAAAAAATTATATTGTGACAATATGAGATATAGGTTGGCAAATACTTTACTAGCACCTTTTGTTATCCATTTTCAATCACTATTAGCATGTTAAAGATGTTCAAGCATTAATCTTTATAAAGTCCAGCTAAGATTAATAGTAATTCATAAAATGTTCAATTTTATAACTTATAATAGATTGGCATAATAAATGATTGGTGTACCTTTAACTATGTTGAAAATTTTTAAATGCGATGATATGGAAGCATGTCAACATAATGAAAAATTAAAGAAGCATGAAAATAATAAAGTACAAATATTTAACATAGCTTAAGTTTTAGTCAATTCCACATGCAAAAATGAAAAATGAATTCACTATAAAAATAAAAGAAAGATTACAAAACATATAATCAATGTTTTAAAACCCGCCCAACTCAACTAATTCAACCAATCTGATTAGGAACCAAGGTAATAATGCATATCATAAACTTTTTTCAATGATATATAATATACTTTTTTTAAATATATAATAAAATTAACCATGGTTTGTATGATTAGATTGTTTAGTAATTAATTCCCACAAAATCCAGCTAATATTTATGGACATTATTTTATAGATTGATTAATTTGACAACTCACATAAGCTTGCACCATAAATAATCAGTTAATCCTTAGTTAAAGTCTTTTAAGTAACCATTTGAGCACATGATAATCTTTGATTAGTTCTCAAGCAACCACTTATGGTGATATTCACATGTAAAATTCTTGAGGATACTCGTTGTGGACAATATAATGTACTATAAACTTGTTTCTTACATAGAAAGAATATAATTTATCATTTGTAATTCGTAGTATTTTTCTAAATTATACTTTAACCATATGAAATATAGATTGACAAATACTTTACTGCCACCTCTTGCTATCCATTTCCAACCACTATTTTCACATTCAGATATTCAAGTGTCATTCCTTATAAAGTCCAACTAAGATTGACAACAATTATTTAATGGAATGGTTAGCTTTACAACTTATAATAGACTGACATAGTAAATGACTAGTAAAGGCTTGATTATAATGGAAAATTTGAAATGTGATGATTTAGAATCATGCTAACATAATTCAAAGTTAAAGAAGTATGAAAATAACAAGATATAAATATTTTGAAAATATTTAGCAAGCTTTATATGTGAAAATAAGAAACAAATCCATTATAGAAATAAAAAATGGAATACAAAAGGTATAATCAATATTTTGAAATCCCACTTATTCAATTAGTTGGACTGAGACCTAAAGCAATAAATAATTCAAATTTATCATTCAATCTACTTCAAGGATTAACTTGAGTCAAATGGATAGAAATTGGGATAAACTTGCAAACTTGTTTAGAATCAACAATCCAATTCACTTACCAAGACGAGTTTGATTTTTGCTAAAAAAATAAATTATAAATATGCAATTGGCATATTAGATAGTCAAACAATAGTCCTAGCATTGCATATTATATCACTTAGCTACCAATCTAACACTGTTTCTTGATTATAGAGGTGTGCATTATATATATATAGTAGTAAAGGTTAGTTATGTTTTAGATATTATATATTTATTACTTAAATATTGCATTATTTGTTATTATTTAAATAAAATGTTAATTTTTATTTATTATATATTTATATTCCCTTCATTCCCTTTTATTTATCATTAAAATAAATGTATAATGATTAATATTAATAATGATAATAAATAGACTCAATTTTAGAAGAAAGTATTTATAATATACTAATTTTTATTTTGCCAAAAATTAATTGATATATAAAATTATTGAGTATTTATTAGAATATTACAAGTAATATTTAAAAAAATACATTCTTATTTTTCTAAGATAACTTATAAATAAGAATTTTTTCCTAAAATAATGTTTAAAGAGAAATGAAAGCAATATTGGGAAAGTAAATTTAATTTAGATATTTTTATATTATATTTAATATATAATTTTATATATAAAGATAGAATAATAAATTGAACTGCCCAATTTGATTAATTGAACTAATTTGATATTAAGCCAATTGTTTTGTCAAATCTATGGTTAGATCGAGATTTAATATATTGTGTATAATAAATCTCAAATCTCATCATAAATATATTTAAAAAATCTCATAATTTTTTTAACCAAAAGTATACTTTCTTATTAATAGTGTTTATACATTTTTCTTTCAACACAAATAAATTTCTATAAATAATAAGAGTAAATTATGAAATTTTAAATAACTCCTATAAGGGTTAGAAATACAAATTCTCACTACTTTCCTAAATAAACTTGTATAGTATAAGTACTTATAAGTCAAAAGACTGAGTAAACCATTAATTACAATCCTTTTTTTAGCAAAATACTTAATTTAATTAGGAAGAAAACTTATAATATAAAATAATCATGAATTAATTCTACCTAGAATTTGGTTCAGATTCTAAAAGATTAGAATCTTTTCATTAATTGGTCATCCATATAACAATTGTTGATTGATCTTTAAATAATCAATATGCTTATAATGATTATTAAGTATGCTCATTACATAGAAGAAATTCATATGTTCTATATATCTTAATAAAATTGTAATTACTTTGTCTTACGTCATGCTTAACCATCATAAAGATTAAAAATGACTATAGACGATGAAAAAAGTTAGAAATTCATAAACCAAATCTTATATATACATATATATATGTATGTATATATATGTGTGTATGTGTGTGTGTGTACTTTCATCATTTTCTAGTCATATAATTGATTTTTAAGTTTTCCAATCATATTGTTAACAATTCTATTCCTTAAATTTATTTTATTTTCAATGAAAAATAATATAATTTTTTAAACATATAGATTTTTCATTTATGATTCAAATTTTTTAACCTATACTATATAGTAATATAAAATCTAACTAAGATTAACCAAAGATATTTCTTGCACTAACTAGTTTGTTAACTTATAATAGGTTAGCATTACTGATAATGAAGTAAGCTCAAACTCATAGGTTTTATGGGCCAGCCCATGAATAAGATGTGTTATAAGCTTGAAATTTTGGACATGTTTTTATGCAGGGTTAAATAAGTTAGCCTACACAAGCTAATATCTATATGATTTAATGGGAAAGGTCACTTACAAAAACCTAATTAGATTTTCCTTATATTTTAAACTTCAAATGGCCAAACTTAATCTTGTTTTAGTAATTCAAGCATCAACCAAAGGCTTAATTTCTACTAACCTAACTTAATTCTTCTTTAGTAATTTGTGCGAGCTAACTTTTGGGCTTTTACAAATTGACCATGACATAAAGTAAATGTTACACCTTGTTTAAAATATAATAAATTAAACTTATTTTATGGAAGAAAATAATTAGGGAAATTGATAAATCTCAAGAAATTAGAAATGAAAATATAAATTTTGCAAGAATTGAATTAGTAATATCAAATAGAATCATAAAATTTAGAATTTTGAGTTGTTATAAGTAAGTACATGTATATAGAAGAGATTTAAAGGAAGTTTCCAAAAATACCTCTAACTATTATGAGTAAAAATTAGCTACCAACCTTATTCCTCTTTCATGTCTTTATTTTCATCATCTTATCCCTACTTTATTCACTCTTCTTTTAAAACATTATAATTACAATTAAGGAAATTAATATCATTTGTTAAGTTAAATAAAATATCTTCTATCATGATATTAAGATCATTTTTTTAATTTTTTAAAATATTATAATTATAAAAAAATGATAACATGAAATAATTATTTCAAAACTGTTTGTGATATAACATATAATGCTAATTTTTTCCTAAGTTGCTTTGTTCACATTTATAAATTATTTTCAAGGGATGTGGCAGCACTTTAATTATAATTAAAGAAATATATTCAATCAAATTAATAAGATAATCAATCAAATAAATTCATTCAAAAGTATTATATTAACTATTACTTTAAATTTTTAATTATAATTTATTGGATATTGATATAAAATTGAACTCAATTTAAAATGCATTAAATTATTATTATTTTTAATTATTAATCATAAAATTACAGAGAGGAATAATTTAGGATATTTCATTGATTTGGAATTTTTCAAATCTTAAACTTTGAAGTGTTAATCATTAGAAAATTATCCCTTTTTCTATTTTTATAATAATTTGAATTAATTCATTGATTAAGATATTCTTTCATTTTTTATTCTATTATTGATTACTGATTATTGATACATTAATACTTTTAATAAAACATTCTTATTATATTATATTTTTAATTAATTAAAATATATTTCTTTATTTTATTTAAAGCATCATTTAAAATTTTTAAAATATTATAATTGAAGATATTTATTCAGTTAAATAAGTTATAACAATGATTAATCAACTAAATTCAATAATGATTTAGTTTATTATAAAAATTTAAAGCATTATAATTAATTTGGATTAATTTAAATTAATACATTGCTTTTGAAATTTTTCTAATTTTATTTTATATCATTATTGAATTGTATTCTTCTTATAAATACTAATGAATATTTTTTCCTTAATGAATATTTTTTCCTTAATATCGTATGATTCTCTATCTTGATTTGCTTGATTTTCTATTCAAAAGATAGAAGACAATGGTAAATATAATTCTAATAATTTTCTATATCATATCATCTTTTAGTCTTATTTGTTAACTTTCATAAGTTTTTTTTTAATTTTTTGATAAATCTAAAAAATATTAATTTGCATTCAATTAATGACATCTAACTACTAAAAAGTGTCACACCCCTATTAATTTATAATTTATTATAATTAATTTATTAGTAAATATGTATATATGCTAATAACTTAAACTACTATAGATATATTTTGGGGAAAAATTTAATTGACAAAAATAAAATTTTATGATGAAAACTAGTAGGATTAAGTTAATTAAAATTTATTATATAATTAGATATAGCTAGGTATGTATAAAAAGGATTTAGGGTAACTTTTTCTTATTTTACCTTTAGAATCTTTTAAAATTATTAATTTTCCCTTTCCATATGTAAAGGTCGATTACTCTTATTTTCTTTCATTTTTTCTCAACCATTCCACAACCATTTCTCATTTTATTTTTCCTTTCAATTTTCTCAACTCCATTTCCATTAATTTTAGGCAAAGATTAAGTTAAAACTCTTCAAGGGATTTTCATCTACTTTTTTCTAATTAGGTAATCTCCTAGAACTTCAAGCTTTGGTTAGTGAATTTCTAGAGTTGATTGATGACAAAGGGAAAAATTAGGGACTTAGCAAACTTATTTCTATTTGGGTGTGTTAGGAACAAATCAATCACTCTCCTTAATTCTTTTTCCATTATTTTTTCTACATAAGTAAGTAGACAATTTATTTATGTAATATAATAAAAGCTTAAATTAATAATTTTATTGCTAGTGATTTATATGTTAAATGATGATTTAATGTTGGAATCATGTTAATTGGATTAAATTCTTGTTGTCTTTAGTTGAAAATATTATTGAAAGATAGTTTGAATGGTGTTGTTGAGTTGAGAATTGTGTATAAATGTGTGAAATTAGGATTTAGCCATTGGTTTTGTATTTTTCCTATGAATTATTGAAAATTCTAGAAGTATAATTAATTATAATAGTCAAATATGAGCTTAAGAGTTTCTCCCTAGTAGTCATATTCAACTAATGCAGCAAAATATGGCAGTAAGGCCTTGCCTTTACTTGTTCATACCCGAATACAATAGCGGAATATAGCTTAAAAACCAATGTTTTAAAAACCATAGTCGGCTACTATATTTAAGTATCCAAATTCAAGGTGCTTTTTGTTTGCCTCTATTTAAATAAGATATTTAAATATGGACTTTGTTTTAGGAGTTTGATATTTGAGTACTATACTCAAATGCAATTGATCACTTTCACTTTTGGAAGTCCTTATTCGAGTAGGTTATTCTATTATAACTTGGAAATTCCCATTTAGTGGCTTATAATCAAGTACCATACTCATTACTAGATAGATAACATACCTTGGTCCTTTGATGGTAGTACTCAACCACTATATTTAAATACAAGTTTTGAGCTTCACTTTTAGAACCATATATTCGATTATAGTAGTCAGTTACTTACTATAAATTCCTAAAATTTTTCCTTTAAAACTAAATAAAGTTAAATAGCCTAGATAAGGGAATAAGAATAACTATGTAAGAAATTTATGAATGGAATATATGTTGATTTTGTTATATAATGTAGTATGTTATGATTATGAAATGATGTGTAGATTAAAAAGACATTCTATTAGTCTTTCTAGTATAAAGGCTTGTGTGACATTAAGGAGGATAAAATCTTATAAAATGTTATGATGTGATACAAAGTTGTATATAAGTAAATGAATAGATATGTATAAGAATTATTTAGTTTGTTATATATGCTACAATAACAAGAATTGATATAAATTATAATAGCATTAAGTATTCTTGGATATGCATAAATGTGTAATTGAATTATTTAGCAATGTTTCATTTAATAAGTTATTATGGTAATATGAATTGTTATCATGTATAAAGATGTTTGTTTATACAATGCTTTGAGTAAGATTATATGTATATGTATATTATATATATGTTTGTGTTAATGTTGAAATCCTAGATGAGATTGGAAATGTATGCATACATGTGAATTGTCATATAATTGTAAATAATCGATTAAAAGGTGATTGGAATTGTGATGAAATCTTAAAGGGATTGTGTATTGAACTCAGGGGCCATTTGATTTAAACTAGAGAAAAGGAATGAAATCAGGAAAGGGAATTAAGGGGAAAAGGAAAGGAATGATTCCTGATTACCTAATCTATTTAGTTTAAATAGGAAAGGAAATCAAGTATTTTTAATTTATTTTATTAATAATTATTATACTAAAAAATAATTTACTTATAATTATTATTAAAATAATTATTATAATTATTATCTTATTATTTTTATTTTATTTACTAATATTATAATTTTTATAATTATTTAATATTAATTATTAATATCTTATTAATATTATTTTTTTATTACTCATATTATTTCAATTATTATTAATATCTTAATAATAATTAATATTATCATAATAATACTAATTATTATTTATTTAATTATTATTTATAATATTTATTATTATTATTACTTTTTTATATTATTAAATATTTTATTATATTAATTATTATATTAAAGATAGGGAAGGAGAATGAGATTCCTTAAGGATTTAGGAGGAATCACCATTCCCTTAACTGAGGTAATCTCATTAAGGAAAAATGGAAAAAGAAAATGAATTTTTTCTGAACTAAACAAAAACAAAGGGAATGAAACTTTGTAATTCCCTTTCCCTTTCCTGATTACCCTCAACCAAACGGCCCCTCAATGTTAATGTATATTGAGTATTAATGATGAATTGAAAGGATGGTGATTTGATGTTATGAAATTATACTATATTTGGAAAATATTAAGAAGGGATAAAGTGGGATCCCAAAGTTACAAGATGGTTTAACTATTTTTATTTATATGCATGTGTAGTATCAAAATCTAGAGTTTCTTTATATGAGTATTAAAAATCAAGCTTTGGAAATTTTTACTTGTGAACAATGGTGAATCATGACTCTTTACCTAATGGCTCTTTCTTATAAAGATCAGAATAGTTCTAAACTTCTAATAAATGTGTTAGCCATGTTAGTGTTTAGTTATAAATACAATATTTTGGGCTTTGTAGGAAAGTTATAAATACTCATAAAAACTTAAATATAAATTATAATTATTATTATGAATAATTTGATAATAGATAAAAAAAATTAATTTATATTCCAACATTCATGCAATGGTGTCAAAATAAGATTAGATAAATTTGTAAAAAATAAGAAAATAGATTTTATGCCGATTATAGCCAAACAAGTCACAACACAAAGTTAAAGTCACACATTTATGGTATATGTCACAGTATTATAAAACAACATAACCAAAAAGTACTAAGATTCAAGTCTTTTTGATCGAATAAGTTTGTACATCTTTTAAAAAATTAATATATATTTTCTATTATAGTTTTTTCTCTTATGTGATATATTATTTTGTTTTTAAGTAAAAAAATATTTATTCTTTTGTTCTTCATATCCATGTTGACAAAATCAAGAAATGTTTTCATAAATGAGTTGTTTATATTATATCAAAATTTACAGTTCAAAAGAATTGTCGTTATTTTCAAAATAAGTTTTATATGTGTTTTAACATTGAAACATAATTATTAGAATATAAAAATAGATCAATTAGTCGAAACAAATTTTATTCTATTTCATACGATAAAATAGTTAATGAGAATTAGATAGGACATCTTTAATTGAAAATTTTATTATATTTTTATTATTAATTATTAATATTAATTTTTTAGTTATGATTGCATTATGTTAATTAACATATGTTCTTGACAAATTAGTTTCATATGGTAATTTATAAGATGTAACTATTGCAAAGATCAGTAAAAAAATTGATATTGTTTCATTTATTTTTAATTATTTATTTTCTCATTAACTCATTCGTCATCTATAGTAAAATGTTATTTTTTTACAAAATGTTTATTATGCATAATTTTATTTTAGCAATATTCTATCAATATTATTTTTTTAAAAATTTATAAAGATAATTATTTTATATAAAAAATTAACATAAAAATTCAATTTATTCTATTACATCAAATTCAAAGAATTTCATAAATACAAAAGTGAAAGATATATTATTCTTCATATATAGTTGATAGTATTAAGATTTTGTATATCTTTCTTATATTTTTATATTATTTTATTCTTATTTATTAAATTTTAATTTTTTAATTATTATTAGAAATTCAATAAAAGTAGAATAATATGTTTTCTGTGGGAGAATTATCTATATAATAAAAAAGAAAAATTAAAAATTATAAAAAATTATTTATTGTGTTGGCCAATATAAAACTACTACTTGCATATTTAAAATCAATTATAACTTTTCAAATTTATCTAATTAATTATTATTTAATATTTTATAAAATACATATATTTATTTATCAATATCTAATAATTTATAATAAAAATAAATATTAAAAATATGATATAATGAGAATATTTTTTTAAAAAAATATTAATGCATCAATAATATAAATAATAAGAAAAATCTAAATCAATGTATTGATTGGAATTAACTAACATGTAATTTATAGGATTAAATTTGGGTGCTTCATATAAAATGAAATGTACAAAACCCTAAGTAATACATGCTATGTTTAAAATATTTGCAAATATTTTAAATATTAAATTAATATAATCTATGCTCTATAAATAATAAAAATGATATCAAATTTTTAACAATATTATGCTTCAATAATAAAATAAAAAATATATAAATTTCCAAATCAATGCATCAATTCAATTTACTATAATATTTAAATTATATTATTAATTATGATTTGATGTATCTTAAATAAGTCAATTTTTTTATAAATATCAAATAAATACTAAAGAGCATAAAAAAAGATGTATAACAAGATTGTTTTTAAAAACACTAACATATCAATAATCAATAACAAGATAAAAATAGAAGAATTCCCAAATCAATACATTTATTCAAATTGTTGTAATGTTTTAATTTTTTTATCAATCGTAATTTAATACATTTAAAATATATTAATCAATAATTACAATTTCAAGAATAATAATAGTTAATCAATAAATATAATGAAAAATATAATGGTAGGAGGTGTTCAAAAATTTATTTAAATAGTAAGTATATAATGATTCTCACATATAAATTTTGACACATATTATGTATGATAAATTACGAGACATTTAATATTATCTTATAGAAAATAAGTGATAATTTTTTTAAATTGAATTTATATTTAAAAATTTTAATATTATAATTATAAATTTTTTATATCATAAATTATGAAAGCTTTTACTTTTTCTTTATTTTGTATTATTCTAAATATTAATTTTTTATTTATTTTAATACTTTACCAAGTTTTTTGTTTAAAATGTAATTGATAATAATTGTTTCATCAATATTTTTTATTTTGTTAAAATATATATTATTAAAATAACTTTAATAAAATTATTAAATTACTTTATCATGTGTCAGGCACGGATTTCATACTAGTTTATATTATAATAATATAAAATATAAAACTTCAAGTACATTACAAGCCATTCCTACTATTTATTCTCAACCATTATTTAAATGATTTCACTGTTTAAGAATTTTTGTTTAAAATGTAATTGATAATAATTGTTTCATCAATCTTTTTTATTTTGTTAAATTATATATTATTAAAATAATTTTAATAAAATTATTAAATTACTTTATCATGTGTTAGACACAGGCTTCATACTAGTTTATACTATAATAATATAAAATATAAAACTTCAAGTACATTACAAGCCATTTTTATTATTTATTCTCAACCATAATTTAAATGATTTCGTTGTTTAAGAATTTTTTTATCACAAAATCTTGCTAAGATTGATAAGAGTTATTTTGCGGATTAATAAGTTTACTAACTTAACATAGCATAATATATGATTAGTTAATCTTTAACTGAAATCTTCTTAGCAATCATTCGTGCAATGACAATTGTTGACTAGTCCTAAAGTGATCTCTTATGATCATTTATGCTTATAAAGATTCTTAAGGATACTTATTTTACATAAGATAATATTTAGTAAACTTATTTTTTGATACAAATAATTATAACTTATTATTTATAATTCACATTTTCTTCTTTTGAAACTTATACCATGACATAATCTAATAAATACTTTTCTGGTTAATCTTACCATTTGCATTCAACCATGATTTGCATAATATGATATTTGGGTGTTAGTCCTCACAAAGTCTAGCCATGATTTACAGTAATTATTTCATGTATTCATGATTCATAATAGATTGACATGATAAATGAGTAGTTAACCTTAAATTAAAACCTTTTCAATGACCATTTGGCCACATAGCAATCGTTGGTTATTCCTAATTCATCATTTTACTTATAAAGACTTTCGGAAATCAAGCATACTCATTGTATACAAGTTATATACTTATTCTTTATTTCTTCTTAAAGTTACATTTACTTAAAGGATGAAGAGTTTACAATTGATTAAATTCATTATGTCTTGCCATGCTTAACCATCATAAAAAATAGATATAACTATAAACAATGAAAGAAAATTAGAAAGTTATAAACCTAATATGATATGTTCACACACACACATATATGTGTATGTGTGTATGTGTATAAAATTTTCCATTTTATAATTATATTAATAATTTTTAGATACCCTAACTATATGTTTAATAATATTATCATTGGTAATTATTTTGTCTTCAATGAAATAAAGTATATAATGAATATTTTTTAAAATATATACCTTTTCATATATTATTCACTTTTTCTTGAAAATTTATAACCTAATAATAAAATATATAAATTAGGGAGTTAGTTGGTCTCCATAGAAAGTAACTTCCTATAGGAAATTGAACTTCCTAGGAAATAAATTTCTATATGAACATCTCGGAAAGTACTCAAAATTGTTTGATTAATATATAAGAAGTAACATTTTTTAAGAAGTAATTTTTTATATTTTGTTTAACTCAACTTTGAATATCTTAGGAAGTGTTAATAAAATTACTACTATATACTTCATATTATTATAATATAAACTAATAAATTTTAATTATTATTAATTAAATTTAATTAGAATAATTTTATCATTATATTCATAAATAACATAGAAAATAGAATTTACCTAGGGAGAAAATGGATAAGCAGAACTTCCTAGGAAGTTCTGTTTCTCATAATTTGTAAGATAATGACCAATTAAACAACTCCTCTATTTTTAACTTCCTAATAAATAGAACTTCTCATGCTATTAAAGCAAATTAAACAACCTTTAGAAATACTTTATTAATTACTTTTACTATTCATTATCAACCATGGTTTGTATAATTTGATTTTTTAAGAATTAATCCTTTCAAAATCCTGCTTATATTAATAAAAGTTATTTTGTGAACCAATCAATTTGACAAATCACAATAGGTTATTACAATAAATGATTGATTAGTTCTTAACTAAAATCTTTATAGTACCCTTTCACATATATGATGATTATTGATTAATTAGTTCTTAAGTGATCACTTATAGTCATATCAACTTATTAAAACTTTCAAGGATGCTTAATATGAATAAACTAAAGTATAATAAACTTGTTTTTTTTTCAAAACATATACACTATAACTTATCATTTATAATACACATTTTTTTCCACTTATATGATGACAATATAAGATATAAATAGGCATATATTTATTGGTGTGTGTCCTAGGAGCTAATCATAGAGATTATTACAATATTACACAATGTATTACATTTCGTTTTAGTAATATAATTATTATATTTTATTTTATTTCATTTCACGTAAATTATAACTTAAATATAATAATTAATTCTGGAATAACTTTGCTATTCCTAAAATGCCCCTAACATGTATAGTAACTGATGATTATGAATCATAGATATATGATATCAAGTTAATATATGAGTACATTGTTAGTGAACAATGTACTAGACTAACCCATTGTGAAAATACTGTATGGATAAACGTGTCATTAGTTATTCTCATATGATCACAAAATGCGTATAGTCATTTGACTTGAAGTCACTACAGTTCCCTACATAAGGAGTTACTTACTTTGATGTCATCTTATATCACCTTTAATCGGGATGGCGAATAGGACGTTGATTAGGTGTGTCACGAATCATGCAAAGGGAAGTAAGTGATATAGATGAGATTTTGTTACTTTTATAGAGAAATATCCTTTGGCCCGTTGAGGAAGTGAGATTTAGAAATATATAGTCATGCTTAATTAGATTAATATGTGATATTGATCATTTATTTTGCTCAATTAGATTAATATGTGATATTGATCATTTATTTTAAATCTACTCAGTATCAAAAAATATAAATTGAACATTGACGAGGATGACACACTCCATACCTCCAGTTCGATTTGGATATTATTACAAAACGGATTATGATACGAAAATGTTAATCATATGTTATATAGATGTCGAATCATACACATTCTTATTACTTGAGTAATAGTAATGTATTACTAGATACCGCTCACTATTTATAGCTCAAAATGAGTCATTATTAACGTAGTAAGAACTTACAGAGTCACACAAAAGGAGTAAGAATAAAATAATAATTAATTAGATTTTAGTTTGACTAAAATTTAATTAATTAGACTTATTTTTATGTATATATATATTATTAAGATAATATATATTTATTCACATAATATATATATATTATATATTATGTGATGTTATTTGATATTAAAGTAATATCAGATAATTACATTATTAGATATTAAATAATTATACTGGCCCCGGGGGAACCCCTTAAAAGAAATGAAATATGAATATATGAAATGAACACAGGAATAGGGATCGCAGGCGGACTGCTTAAAATTTTATTGCATAAAAGAAATGCTTACAAAGATTTTTCAGAGAGAGAACCAGAAAAAGAGCTTATATGGATGCTCGTCACTCGATGCCCTTCTGAACAAAAAAAGTCTGCTTAAATAAGCAGAAAAGTTCCTAAACAGTAGACTTCTACAGTTTTACCCCGTGGGTAAATAGGAAAATAAACAGTAAAAGTGCTATAGTAAAGTTTTCTTTCGGTCGCTGAAAGGAAAAGTGACGGAAAGCAGCAGCTTTGGTCGGGAATCCCGTAAAGTTGTCTTCCACCAGGAGAAGACTAAATGTCTTCTAGTGCCGACACTTTGATCTAACGGCTTAGGTTAGATCAGGAGAATCAGGTGGGCTGCTACGGTTGAGATCAATTCCAAAGCAGTCATCTTCATTTGATTGAGCATAGTCTTCTTCCTCTGAAAGGTTTTCAGACTTTGCTGGAGAGTTGGATGAAGCTTCAGATTTGGCTTCTGCCTAGTACGAATGTCTTCAATTTTAGAGAGCCATTCGTCTGGAGTGGATGTAGTTGCAAGGGTAGCCATAAAATTTGATATTGATTGGAGGAATTGGCTTGTTCCCTTCCTTATATCCTTATTGAACTCAGGATGGCGTTTGAACCATTTCTGGATCTGATTGACTTCAGCCATATGAGCAAATTTAAAATTACCCCACCATTTAACAGAGCTATGTCTTTGGAGGATAGGATAATTTCCTTCAGAGTTTTGGATTAATTTATATTCCCAGTAATAGCACCATGGGAGGCCTATTCTGAGGAAGAACTGTAAAAGAGCAGGAAAATTTCCATGAACTTCAGAATTGAAGTGATCACGAAAGAATTCCCAACCTTTTTTTATTTTTTGAGGAAAAATTTCTTCAACTGGTCCGAAGGTGTTCCACCATCTTACAAACTAATTGGGAATTTGATACTTGACATTACATTTGAAATAAATAAGCCAAGTATGTCAGTAGATTTGATTTTGAAAAAATAGAGTATTCATCCAGGCTTCTTGATAATCCCAGTATGAATATCCTATTAAATTGATATTTGAAAATGGTTTTGTAAATTTTTTAATTTTAAAAGGTTCCATACCCCATTCAGCAGAAGTAATAATTTTTTCAATCCGAAAATTTGAATGAGTTATGAGATCAGAATTTTCTGAGCTTTTCTTTTGTTCAATAACCACTGAACCAGAATCTTCTAAAATATGCTGATAGAATTCTCTGGTGTGGAGGAAAGATTTTGGGACAAAATGCCAATTTTTTGGAAAGATTTTGGGTATGAGCTCAATGGGATCACTTGGCCAATATTTTGGCTCAGTGTACAGCAGATTTTTACAAAATGGGTGTTTGACATATTTGGTATATTCTGGTTTAGATTTTTGATTAGCTAAAGCAATGGCCTTAGAATGAGTTGGAACAATAGATTTGGACGTTCCAGGTTTATAGGTTTGTTTCTTCTGCTTTTCAATGGATTGCAGAAGTTTAGATTGGCTTAGGATCAAGGATTGGGCTTCCTGGTCTTCTTCGGCAATGTTAGCCCAAGATTTTTTCTCAATTTTGAGGGGTTTTTGTATTGAGGTTGCAAGAGCTTGCAATACCTCAATAGGAAAGTCCTCATGAGATATTTGTTTAGATTTGGTAGAAGAGGGGGTAGCAATTTGTTTTGCTTTCTCCTTAGCGGTGGGTTTCCGCTTATTTGGATCTGGAGGATCTTTTTTGTTTTTTCTCATCACAGATTGCTGGATTTTCCATGCAAAAATTCTCTAGTTAGAAAATCAGGGAGAGAGTTTGAAGAACCTTTTAAATGTTCAATTTCGAAATCGAAAACACTTAAAAGACCTTGCCATCTAGCAAAAATTTGTTTTGAAGCAATATTTTGAACATCTTTTTGAAGAATAGATTTTGCTGAACTACAATCAACTCGAATAAGAAATTTTTGATTTAAGAGTTCAGATTGAAATTTTTGTACACACAAGACTATTGCTAAAATCTCTTTTTTAGGAGTGGAATAGTTTTGTTGTGCAGAATTCCAATGTTTAGATGCAAATGCAACTATATGCTCTTTGCCATGTAAGACTTGTTTTAAAATTCCTCCATATCCTAAATCAGAAGCATCTGTTTCAACAATTTTTGGAGCTGAAGGATTTGAAAGTTGTAGGCAAAGAAGGCTCTTGACTTGGGCCTTAACTTGTCTAATAATTTTAGTATGCATGTCAGTCCATGGGGGTGGACTCTTTTTTAAACGATCATGCAAGGGCTTTATGAGTTTTGAAAGGTTTGGGAAGAAATTAGAAACATAATTTAAACAACCCAAAAACCTTTGAAGTTGAGTTTTGTCAATCAACTGGTCAGGAAATTTATCAGCAAACTCAATTGATCTTTCAATTGGAATAATAGTTCCCTGATAAATATTATGACCAAGAAATCGAATTTTTATTTGGAAAAGAGAATATTTAGTTTTTGAGATAGCTAAACCATTTCTTTGGGTAACATCTAAGAATATATTGAGATGTTTGAAATGTTGATCTAGATTTTCTAAGAAAACCAACACATCGTCAATATATACTATAATGAAATTTGTAAAAGGATTGTAAATATCATTCATAATCCTTTGAAATTCTGAGGGCGCATTTTTTAAACCAAAAGGCATTACATTCCATTCGTATTGACCAAATGGAACAGTAAATGCAGTTTTATAACGGTCCTCAGGTTTTATCTGAATTTGCCAGAAACCAGATTTCATATTAAATTTTGAAAAGATTTTTGCCGAATAAAGTCGATTTAAAAGATCTTTTTTATTTGGTATAGGATATCTGATCCATTGGAGTGCTGTGTTTAAAGGTTTGTAATTGATTACAAGCCTTGGTGTGTCGCGCTCTAATTCAGCATTTTTATTAACATAAAACGCTGCACAAGACCATGGACTCTTAGATTTTCTAATGATTCCTTTAGATAGGAGATCATTGATTTCTTTCTGGCAATAATCCAGAAGTTCATGACTCATCTGGATTGGTCTTGCCTTGGTTGGAATTTCTCTTTCAGAGAAACCTTTTTCATAAGGTAAATCAACCATATGTTGTTTCCTACTCCAAAAAGCATTGGGAAGGTCAGAGCAAACATTATTGACTATCCTTTTTTCCAAATGTTTGATACGAGATTGGACAGTAGGCATTTGAAGCTGCTGTTCAATTCGCATAAAAGAAATTTCTTCAGTAAGGAAATTGATTTGGGTTTCCTTGCAGTCTATTAAATTAAATTTGTCGGATTTTTTAACAAACTGAAAAATGATTTTCTCGCCCAAACATTTTGTTGAAATTCCCTCATCTGAAACTTTATAAGGAATTAAAGCTTGAATGAAAGGATTTCCTAAAATCAATTTACTAGATAAATCTTTAACTAGTAAAAACTCCTAATTTATTTGAAAAGAAGAATTTACTATTTGAACATTTGAAAGTTTAAAATTTACTCTTAAAAAAGACCCGTTCGCAGCTTTAATTCTGGCCTTAGTTTTTTCAAAAAAACTTTGTTGGGACAAGGCCTTCTTGGATACAGTTAATATCTGCTCCAATGTCAAATAAGGCAATTATTTCCAGTTTCCATGCATCTTTTTTTAAAATTATTGAAATATGATATTTTGGAACTGAAATTCTGGAGATAAATCCTAGAAAATCATCATCATCTCCATTACTTTTCTCTTTTCTTTTTAAAGATAATGGAGAGTTAGGAGGGATTTGAAGAGAAGAAATAATTTCTCCTTGAAGATTTTGAATTGATTTAAGTTTTTGGATTTCTTTTTTGAGCAAATTTATTTCAGATTGTAAATCCTGTATGGAAACAGGCTTACTTATCTCTGACTTAAATTTGTTCAGAATACTTTTAAAATCATAAAACACAGGTTGAAAATTCAGTTTTGAAGTAGAAGGTTTTTCAAGATTTTTTGCAAGATTTTTGAGAAGAAATTCTTGTTTTTCTTTATCATTAGGATAGTCTTTAATGAGGTCTAACCATATTTCTTGTTCTTCGGAGCTAATCATGTTTACTTCAAAACTAGAAGTAGCATCTAAATCATCTTGAGGAAGTTTTTCTAGATGTTGAACTTCTTCTTCATTTTCTGAATCAGAGGATTCTTCCTGGGCAAGAAGGCAGACTATTTGGTTTAGAATGGTGTCATCTAAACCTAATTGTCTAAGCTTCTTATTGAGTTTACAAAACCGAGAGATGTGACCAGGTTGACCACACCTAAAGCATATGGGTTTAGCATCTGAGTTTTGTCTAGGCTGACTAGGAGGAATGTTTTTGCCTCTGGCTTTCTTCCTAAAATATTTGCTATCATGTTTAGACCTTTCTTTAGAGTGAGGTTCGGATTTTTCTTTTCGAGATTTATGACTCTTAGGTTTCATATTTTTAGTGCAAGGAAGGCCAAATTGTTCATAGAAAGATCCTAGTTCTTTTCTGTTTTGGGCTTTCTCCTTAACTAATTGTTGTTGGATTTTATCATTCTGACAGATTTTTATGGCCACTTTGTGGACATAACTCACTAACTCTCCATAAGTTAATCTGTCATAAGGGATTTCTTCACCATAAAGGCTTCTAATTTCTGAACGGACTTTATCTCCTAAGGTTAAAGGAAGTCCTGTTAAAAATTTTTCTTTCCAAAAGGACTGGTTACTATCTTCTCTGGTGAAGACTCTAGAGAAGAACATATCTTTATACCACCTAAAGTCTGAGAGGGATCTGCGCCTTAGGTTGGAAAGGAGTTCAGCAGATTTATCTCTCCAGACATTAGGATTTCCTAAGAAATGTCTAACTATGGTAAAGATTAAAGTTTGTGTAGCATCAGGAATTGTATTCCCATCAGAATCTAAAACAGGTTCTCTATTTTCATCACCTCTGATGGCTCCTAAGATTTAGTCCTTTTCTAAAGTTGTGAGATGATCATCCCACCAACCTTTGAGCTGTCCTGAAAACCCAGCTAGAAGGTAATGGCAGATGGTAATATCATCACATTGGTAACTAGATTGATAGGCCATGCAGACCATTCCCATTTGTTGAAGCATATTGATGATTTCATACTCGGATTTTCCATCTATGTTCCATTCATAGATGTGGCTTCCACTATAGGAATTTTAGATGATTTTGGGTTTTTCTTCTAAAACCATATCAGGAGGAGTGGCTCTAGGGTAATATAATTTCTGGGGTTGTTTCCAGTTATTTTCCCTAGGTTCTCTTTTAACAGGGAAAGCTTGATAATCTTCAGAAGATTCTGAACAGTTATCAAGGGCGCCTAAGTTTTTAATACTAGACTTGGCAGACTTTGGAGTATCAGAATCACTATTGAGGTCTGCTAATCTTTGTGTGAGTTCTGTAATCATTTGATTAACAGAACGCTTAGATTTAAGGATTTATTTTTCAGCAGGTATTTGATGAGGTTTGAATAAGGGATTTATAATTCTATCATGGGTTCTAGAGGTTGAAGGTTCACCTGCAGGGTTTACAAAAACACCAGAACCTATATTTCTAGCAAAAATATGACTATTTTTATCAGATACTAACTCAGTACCAATCGCTTGGAGATATCTGTTAGTATAATTGTTCTGCTCAATGACAGCAGTAATGTCTCTTGTGGAAACAGCGTCTCCTTCTTTGGACTCTATTGTCTTGAAGGGTGAGGCTACCACTGGTTTCTTTGGATCGGTGGTTGGAATCTGGAACGCCTTCTTTGGAGGAAACTCAGAAGAGATTTTTTCGCCTTGAGTTGTTGTCCATTCCGAAATACCATTAATAAATCCAATATTTTTGAAAGGAAAATCAATCTGGTTTTTTTTAGCATAATAGACAAACCAGTCAAAGAAATTAATATTTTATTTAATGAGATTTAGATCAGCATAAAATTCTTCTTGAATTTTCTGCCTTTTCTGTCCTTTGAAATTTTTGAAAAACCAAGTTCTTTGATGGAGGAGTTCATCAGAAAAAAACTCCTTTCTCAAAGATTTCTTGTCAATAATAAAATTGGTTTTCTGATTCATCATAAAATAATTGGATGATCAGGGCAGATTTGTGAGGCAGTAGGAGAGCCAATTGATCCACCAGTTTCACTTTCTGGATCAATTGCTTCGCCATCCTTCTCATCTTCAAGAGTTTGGCTGGTTTGACCATATACTAGTCTTGGAATTTGTGAACTATTATCAATACCACGTAAATCAACATTGATAGTAGAAACTGTTTGGAAGGATTTTCTTGAAGAAATTGATCCTTTTAAGGAGTCAGTTTCTGAAAATGGTTTCGAACTGATCCTTGCAGAACAAGATCTTCTTGGTCCTTCAACCAGATTTCTTTCCATTTTTTGAAAAGATTCAGATTCAATAAAATTACTAAGTCTATTTCTATTTTCAAAGGAAATAGAGACTGAACCATCTGGCATGGTTTCAATTCTCGAGATTATTTTTGCAGCAATCTCTTGGGGTTTAACAGCTTGCCTAAATCCCCAATTATCAGGTCAACTTATTCTATCCCAATTAGTTTCTAAAGGAATAGATAAGTTTACCTTTGTTGCATCAGTTTGAAAGAAGATTGTTTCTCCTTTCAGTGAAGGTGGCTTTACGCAAAGTGATGCATAAGAATTGTGCAATTTATAATGGATCCTGTAGATAATCACTACTAGAATCTGGCCAGGTTCCATGGTATAATTATACAACTTGACTTGAAGTTTTAAAAGTGCTTGGGGAAATTGTTCTGTATCAAGGACTATTTTCATATCTGGAAAATAGTTAAAATATATAGGTCCTTGAGACAGGCTAGTTTCAACTACTCCAAGAAGAGAATTTTTAAAATCTGTATCCCTCCCATCACGAAGACAGAGAAGGATCGCATTATCTAGACCTCTTCGGAGCATTGAAATAGCTGCAATTTGAATACAGCCAATATGTATATAATTATACCATTTTCGAAGCTTTTCAGCCTCTAGGCCAGAAAACAGTACAAAATTTTCATAATCTGGATTTACTTTGATAGTTTCTTCAGCAGTCTTGATTATATAATCAGTCTTGTTAAAAAGACTTTCTTTCCGAATTTGATAAAGATCTTGGTTTGGGATATTCAGCATTTCCCAATCATCAATTCTTTGGTTTATATTTTCAAATTTGATTTCTTCAGAGAAGATTGGTTTTTTGCCCAAATCTGAGCTAGATTTCATAGATTTTTTCGGCGAAAACCGACTTGAAAAAGTTCTAATAAATTTTTCTGCCATAAAAGTAGTGAAAAGAAGAGTAAGAAGATGAACAGTAAAATAAATGCAGGAAAATAAATAAGCTAAAGATATGCAGATGTATGACCAGGGGGTTGATATCTACCGTAAGGTTTCATAAAGATAAAAATATCAGCTTGTGTTGTTCATGAAAAGATCTAAGTGTTTGAATCTGGTTTTGAATAAAAATGTTTTCTAGAAATCAGTCCATACGTCTTAATTTTTACATTGTAGGTTAGAGGCAAAATCCCATTCAACGCCTTCACACGGCTAACAAGGATAACCAGAGCCTCATCCATCCCCCACATGCTACTATGCGTAAACTAAAAATTATCCAGAAACAGATTCAGAGCCAGAAGAAAACACAAAGTTCCCCCCATGAACAGCTTAAGCTAAATCACCATCCCTACTTCCCCCCAGGCTCTGATACCAACTGGCCCCGAGGGAACCCCCTAAAAGAAATGAAATATGAATATATGAAATGAACACAGGAATAGGGATCGCAGGCGGACTGCTTAGATAATATTAGATAATTATATTATGAGATAATATTAATATTATCTAATACTAGATAATTAATAGGTAAGTCTTATCTCTCCTCACTCTGTTTAGGATAAAGATAAGGTAATAGTTATTTAGTGTGATTAGGATTTTGAAGCATAATCCTAATGGGATTAGGATTGTGATATGCTTTAATTCTATAAAAAGACTTGAAGGCAGCACATTATAGAACACACATTGGCTTCAATCAAATCCTAAATCATTATAGAAAACGTCCAAACCCAATCCTAGTGAGAGAAACGAATCCTAGCAGCTTCGTGGAGGGAAAAAGTTGTTGTTCACTCTGTGTAGATACCGTAAAGACGATGTACCTTCTGACCGGTATTTGATTCATCTCGATCTCTTAAGGATTCATTCAGAAAGAATACGAGCACAAATAAGGTAAAATTCTAATATTGGTTTATGACTTTTGCATGGATCCTAGAAAGGTTTTGGATCAAAATTTTAAAATTCCGTTTCGTATATTGATCTGAATCCTAACAATATTTCATTGGATGCTTTTTGAATCCTTTTTCAACCATGGTTTGCACAATCAAAAGTTAGAATATGTATTAAAAATTCTAGTTAAGATTAATAACTGTTATTTCATAGATCATTTTGCTTTATAGTTAATAATAGACTAGCATAATAAATGACTTTTAACCCACTTTTTTAATAATTCTTTGATTATATGACAATCATTGATTAGTCTTTGTCTTTGCTTGTAAAAAACCTTCAAGTATGCTTAATATATACAAAATAGTTAACTATTCTTTATTTCCTCTCATAAAATTGTATTTATTTGTTAGTTGGAGAGTTTACAAGTCATTTTGTATTTCATTATGCTTGACTATCAAAAATATTAGAAATGACTATAAATAATGACAAATGCAATTACATACTAAGAGTGGGACAAAGTAAAAGAAATTCTAACATTAAATGTAATAATTACTACATTTCTTAATTAATATAATCACATTTAATAATTTACTATCTTCAAGTCTGTAAGTTAATTTTAAACTTTCAAGCTTTTAAAAGAATATAGAATTAATTTTCATATGATATAAGAGAGTCAAGATAGTATATTTATATGTGCAATATGTATTTGATATGAAATGAAAAAAGTTGATTTATATAGTTTTTGAAGAAAATTTGGAGAATCTTTTAAAATAATTTTACTTTTTTTAGTAACTAATAATTAATTGGCTCTTCCACTTTCTTTAGCAATCATAAATAAACTAACTTCTTAGTTATCTTAAGTGAATATAAATTAATCTTAAATTTAGAAAAAGATACATTTGTTTTAAAAATTTTTTATTACAAGATCCACTTATTTATGGTATAGTGTTTTAGAGGTTAATGGAGGGAAAGAGACTAAAAAATCCTTTTACATTAAGAGAAATTGAACTAATAAATGTGTTTATTGCATTGCTCTTTTCATGACAACTCCAATGTCATTGCACCTTATATATATGGATTGAAACTCATCAATGTGTATTT
This sequence comes from Sindora glabra, assembly GCA_020226215.1. Lineage (NCBI taxonomy): Eukaryota > Viridiplantae > Streptophyta > Magnoliopsida > Fabales > Fabaceae > Sindora > Sindora glabra. The sequence goes on along the minus strand of CM035235.1, from coordinate 47,760,342 downwards.
TTTTTAGCTTAAGTTTGTCATTGTTATGGTTCTTGTTGATTAGGACTTTATTCATCAAGTTATCAACTTTCTTAACCTTCGATACTAAGGCCATTAGGCCTGTTAAATAGGTTTGGTCCTATCTAGTCCATGAATTTAAGCAAATCAAACTACTCAAAATTTGGTTCATTTTAATTGTAGGCTTACACGAATTGATCTATGTGAATTGAAGTTCAAATAAACTTATTTTAATTGATCAATCCATGAACTTACACTTAAAGTATGTGAATTTGCAAATTAAATCAAACTACCTAAAATTTAGTCTATTTTTAAAGCAAGTTTATACAACCATTTTGCACCCTTAAGGATAACTAAGTAAGCTTTATAATTTGTTTAGGTAATTTAAATTCTTTTAGACAAGTAAAATTTACATGATGTTTAATTTTTGAAACTTTTTTACATTTTAAAAATATTTTAAGGAAATATTACATTCTCATGTATAATTAAAATTAAAAAAAATTACTTAGAAATGTGAACATTTGCAAGGATTTTTTTGGTCAAATATTCCTTTAAAATACTCCTATAAGACAGGTGAGTATTTTATATTTTTATATTACAAAAACATTATAATCATATTAAAAATTATTTTATTTTTATTAATGTACTACTATTACCCTTTTAATCTTGTACCACATTAACCACCATCTACCATTATTAAATTTTACTCAGCCACCTTCATTGTTTGATCAACTTTCCAATATTAATCACTCAATTTATGATAAGAATATTTTTTATAATGTAAAAATAATTCAAAGATATATAAGTTAATTAAAAACACATTAATATTGTAAGTTGGTAACATTTCTAAGGATCTTTTTAATTAAATTATACATGGTAATGTTGTATTCTTGAAGAATCACATTTGTAAAAATATTAAGATTTTTGTAAATGTATGATTACAAGAATCAAAGCCTTCTTATTTTCCATGATATTTATCCTAATTAAACTTACTTTTCATTTTCAATATTACCAAAAAAAACTTAGTTTTCATTATTTAGAAAAAATAAACATTCATTTCTTCTATTTATATGTGGTGGTAGGATTAAGTTTAGTTTTAAAAGATAGAGTAAACCTTTATTTTTGTCCTTGTGATATACACATTTTTCTCAATGTTATCCATGTGAAATAGTTTATATCAATTTTATCCTTGGCAAATATAATTTTGTCCGATCTTATCTTTAGTTAGTGTGTCATTTAGATGCCAAATGGAAAGTTGACATGAACAATTATATGCTTGCATGGCATAGCCCAGATTACTAATTATGTGAAGTTTAATAATGTTATAATGGCTTAACCCAAATTGTTGAATCTACTAAACCTAACGATGTGTGTCATTTTTCAATTCTTTCTACTTTCGTTTATTGTTAAAGAGAAAACTTTATAAAACTTTGCATTTAAAACTAAAAAGCCTAATAAGCCTTATATTTGTGGGAGAAAAATGCACTGAGCTTTGGTGAGAACTTTTTTTAGTTTTTCTAGTAAGGTGTGCTCAAATAAGTTCTTAAAGTTCTAAATTTAATTTTTTACTTATATTTTAGGGTTCAAACATTTTATTTTTATTGTTGTTTATAATTTTATATACTCATTCAAAGTTAGAGAATGAATTTTTAGTTAATAGTTTAGTAGTTTGTTTAAAAGTAATGATTTATAAATAAATTACCTTGTGTTTATAGGTTAGCAATTTAATTTTTTTTTCTATTTATGGGTTTTGATACTATTGGGTGTTAATTTATTATTCTACCATTAACAAAAAAATATTTGGTTTCTAGTTTGTTTTTGTTACAAATATTAAGTGGTAGTGAAGTTTAACCTTTGAATATGCATGTTAAATCTAATATTAAAACTAAATTATATTGGTATTAAAGTGCATCCCTATATATATTACATTGACCAATGTACTATTTTTCAATTTTATAGCTACATTTACTTCAATTACATAGAACCATTTTGATGATATCGTGGCAAGTTTTAATTAATTATAAAGTAAAATATGTTATTCTCCCTTATAGTTCATTGAAATTATGTAGACCTCATTTCTAATTTTAAATTCTATATTGCCCTCTTTTGATTAAGAAAAAGTGTCACACATAACTTTTTTTTTCTAATTAACAATGCTTAACATCGCTTAATCTATGATTTTGCTATTTTGTTATCAAAATATACTAAATTTACCCCTATCGATTATAAAAGCAAAAAAATCATTTATTCTTTCTATTTTCCAATGTTTTTACTTCTATTTTCTAATTTTACTCTTTTTTTCATAATTTCTTTTCACATTTTATAACTTAACGTTCTAACTACAAAGTTTTTAACTTTTAACAAAAATATTTAAAAAAAAGTTAGAATTTGCAAAAGAAGCTTCGTAAGGAAAAAACAAATTTGTGAAGTCATTTTTTACAAAGGAGGTGTTGCTTGACTTTTCTCGAGCTTTTAATGAATTCTTTGCTTGTAGCACTGATATCTTTGGTGAGCTGTAGAGGCTAGCTAGTTTGTTATCACTATAAAATGTGTAGAAGAATAAGGATGATGAGATTACAAAGGGGCTAAAGCTTAAATCATGTTATAAATTTTTACAAAGAGAGAAATTTTCTACTAAGGCTATTAAGAGTATTTCACTAAAAGACTTTTAGCTAATGATGATGATTTATATTGATGAGCTCCAGTCATCATTTGTGGTAGTGAAGTGATCCACTGTAACCAAGTTAAGACTACTAGTGAAAAATCACATTGATAATCGTGCGGAGTAGCAAGCCTGATGTGGTTCCCACTATGATTTCTTTTCTTTGATGTAATGAAAGGATGAAGTAGGAAGAAGAAATGGAAAGGTAAGAAAAGTAATTGAAAATGAAAAGATAAAAGGTAGTATTCCTTCTATTTTAAAGAATCTATGCAATTTCTTATTGTACTATCATCAACCTACCATTTTTTGTATTGTTATTAAATTACTATAATTGATTGGTTAGTTAACTATTGTTATGAGTTAGGAATAACATTTACATATTTACTTTCTCACTACTTATATTTAGCATTAGAATATAATGAAGTGCTTTTCATGACCTTTTAGTTAGTAAAATTTGTACTCCTATTGATATCATATGTAATGCATATTAATAATTTTCATATACAAGGATTTTACCTTTTTTAACATCATTTTAATGAGCTTGGTTTTGCTAATCTATGTATGCAATTGCTTATTAATCTAGAAATTCATGAAAAATGTGTACAAACTAAAGGAGCGCGTATTTTGTTAACCTAATATGGAATTTGTTATATTAAAATAAAATAAATAATTTATTTACATATATTTATATGGGTTAATATTAATTAATTTATTGGAATATCTATTTAAGTAATTAGTTTTAAGTTTTAACATTAAGCATAGAATAGATTGGGCCCTAGTTCAATGTGTATGTCCATGATAAGTTGAATCATGCATAAGTTCATTTAGGTAAAGGCCCCAATCTAGAGCCTTTCAAAGATCAATGATTTTTTATCACAAGTCTGGCTATATGAAGAAAAGAGAATTTATATAAAAAGGTTTAGTCCTTCTGAAAATTAGGATTTTGATATATCTCTCTTTCTCTTCTTCTTATCTAAAATAACCTAAGAGGTAAAATAAGTTGCAAACTCTACCTATCATCATAAAAGTTAATCATTGGATTATTAGAATCATCATCAAGTACGCACATAATCTAATTAATATATGGTTTATACTATTTTTATTGAATTCATATTTTCAATAGATGGTATCAGAACAATGTTGATAATATGAATTATCTGATTATAAGTAATTTTAATTAGTCTTAATAAAATTTATAAAATTCTTAATTTTCTCTTTTCCTTTTCATACATGGAATTATTGAAGTTTGGTTTTTTTTAAAACAATTTGGGTATGTTTTTGTTCTTATATACATCAGGAATATTATGCTGTTACTTGATTATATTTAAATTTTGTGATTATTTCTAATTGAGAGCATAAAAATTTTGAATTCTTGGAAATTTCATAGGTGCTTATTTGCAAAAAATTTTGAGCCCATTTCTTCATATTTATACATAGGTTAATGTTAAAAATAAAGTAGATAATTTTTCCTTGCATTGAAATAGCCTTAAAAGGCAATTTTTTGAAGCTTGGAAAGCTCTATTAATAATGTTAAAATATCATGAACCCGTACTAGAATATGGGTTAAAGATAACCTAATAATAGCAGTTTATAACGCAATATGCCATATGCTTGAAAAGCGCGTGTACCTCATGTGCTTCCTTTCCATCAAGTGCTACTTCAATTGGTCACGTGTGTGGGTGCCATGCACTCTAGAGCACGTGAACGTCATGTGCCTATTCTGACTAGCCAGTGCTAGTTAGTCAAGAGCATGGTTGTCATGTATATGAAAGCATGTGGGTGTCACATGCTGTGTTTTGACAAGTCAATTGCAGTTGGTCATTGCGCGTAAAGCCACATGCTTGAAAGGCCGTGAACCTCACATGCTTGAAACGCATGAACCTCACATGCTTGCTATTAATTAGTCAGTTATGGCTGATTTCATCATGCACAAAGCCATGCACTAGAGAGTGCGTAAGCTTCATGCGCTGGGTCTTTTAACTCATTTTTTACTAAAATTCTTAGAATTTAATTTTCTATTCATATGTTATTTTTCCAAAAAAAATTTAGCCAATAAATATTTATTATAAATTTTATAAAGTTTATATTGTATGGAAATACATTTTATTTATGAAATTTTAGCTTATAAAAATTCTTGAACATTCTTGACAATATTTTTGGGCTTAGTGAAGAGTCACTCTTTCTAGTTGTGAATTTAGTTGTGTTTGATAAATTATTAAATCATTAGTTATGTAATTTTATACATGTATAGATACTAAAATTATTTTATTCACACCAATGATAGATTAGGATTATAGTGAGACTATTTTATATGAAAATATTATTCTTTTAGGATGTTTAGGAAGATATTGCATTAATAATGGATGCAACCTATTGGTGTGACATTGCTAATGTAATTTTAAGGTTTAGACTCTTTTAAATAGGTATGTAACATTTATAATATTTCAATATTTCTTCTACCCTATTGGTATGATTATGTTAATTATATTATTGTGTAGACTCTTATACAAGCCAAATTATATGGCATATGTAATTTTTATTGATGCTACCTTGTTATATAATTGCTTGACTGATTTTATTTTAATTAGGAATCTTGTATAATAATTATATTGTGCACGCATAATTAATATTTTCTAATTATGTAGCATCATTTCTGGCTTTTTAATAACTATCTGTGGTTAGGACTCTTAATGGAACAAATTATAATGAATGGAAAGAGTCTTTGAACATGTACCTGACAATTTTTAAGGAATATTTGGCTTTTAGAGAACCGAAGATAGCTGATTTTTTGCCTAAGTCTAGTGCTAAAGATAAGACTTTATTACAAACAATAGTATAAGTTAAACAAAATCTATTTAGTAGTGATCAAATTCACTATTAAGAAAGGAATTAGAAAAAGTATCTCAGACAAGGACACTGCAGTGGAATACATGAAAGCTGTTGGAGAGAAATTCAATTCTACCCCTCTAGCTCTAATGTGTTTTGAGTCTAATAATCTTGAGACATCTTTAGAATTTTAGTGGTTGGATTCTAGTGCAATTATTCATGTTACAATTTTTTTGAAGGGGCTAAAAATCAACAAATCCCAAGTGAAAGAGAGAAAACAGTCTTGGGAGTAGTACAGAATAAGGTTGAAATTGAATACATAGGATTGGTTTCTTTATGTTTATCTTCTGAACATATATTAGATTTGAATAATGCCATTTATGTACCATCTTTAAGAAGGAATTTGATTTCCAATTCTATTTTGGATAATTGTAGTTATTTCTTTTGGTGAGGAAATGAAAAAATTGAAATTTATTATGATTCTACTATTGTTGGCACTGCTACCTTACAAAATACTTTATATCATTTGAATTTGAATGATTGTCCTGTTATGTCTTTTGATGTACCCATTAATGTTGTAATTGGGTATAAATGTCCTAAAATGAGTGAGAATTCTTCCATTTTATGGCATCGACGTTTGGGTCACATTTCTAAAGAAAGATTAGAAAGATTGATCAAGCAAGGTGTATTGTCAGATTTAGATTTCTCAAATTTTGAGACTTTTATTAATTGTATAAAAGGAAAATATCCTACTAGAACTAGAAATAAAGGGGCATAAAAATTCGAAAACATCTTGGACCTTATACATACTAACATATATGGGCCCATTACACCAGTAACTATTGGAGGTTTTAAATATTTCATTACATTTACAAATGCTCACTCCATATATGATTGGATTGAGCTTATACGTGAGAAGTCAAAATCTCTAGATGCCTTCAAAAACCTTAACGTAGCAATTGAATTAAAGACTAACAAGTTATAAAGTGTGTTAGATCAGATAGGGGTGGAGAGTATTATAGGAGATATATTGAGGCGGGCAGAAATCCTAGTCTATTTGCTCTATTTTTGCATGAACATGGTATTGAGGCCCAATATAGAATGCTTGGCACACCACAACAAAAAAGGTTGTAGAAAGGCGTAATTGTACTCTAATAGACATGGTTAAAAGCATGATAAGTCACTCCCTATTGCTAGAATTCTTGTGAGGTGAGGCCTTTAAAGATTGTGGTATATATTTTGAACTAAGTACCCAGTAAGTTAATTTCAAATACTCCATATGAGTTCTTTACTAGAAAATAACTCAGTTTGAAACATTTTTGAATATGGGGTTATAAGGTAGAGGTGAGATCATATAATTGCCATTTGAAGAAATTAGACTCTAGAATAATTAATGAATTCTTCATTAGGTACTATACTGGATCAAGAGGTTATAAATTTTATTATCTTACTCACACTACCAAGATCATCGAGTCTGATAAGGCATTCAATTTTGAGGATGACTTGGATAGTGAAAGTTTAATACCTAGGGCTATTAATTTACATGATGAAAGCATTATTTTACCTATACCTATTCTGACACCTTCACCTATTAGAGGTGATAATGCTGAAAATTCAAATTTGATAGAAGAAGAGCCTTATATGGGCTAAAACAAGTTTCTAAGCAATGGTACGTAAAGTTTCATGAGGTCATTAGATCTTTTGGGTTCATTAAGAATACTTAGAATCAATGTATCTATAAGAAATTCGATAAGGGTAATTTTATCATCTTAGTGCTCGATGTTGATGACATTTTATTAGCTAGTAACTCAATTAATTTTTTAGATGAGTTAAAATGCATGTTATCATGCCATTTCAATATGAAGGATCTTGGCTAAGCATATTTTATTCTTAGAATTCAGATCCATTATGATAGAACTTGTGGTATTTTGGATATGTCCTAAGCCAATTACATTGAAGGGGTGCTTAAAAGATTCAAAATGGATACTTGTGTATCCAGGCCAATGCCCATTAAGAAAGGTAATATGTTGTCTTGGTCATAGTGCCCTCAAATTGATATTGAAAAGGCTGAAATGGATAAGATTTCTTACGTTTCCATTGTTAGTAGTCTTATATATGCACAAGTCTGCACTTGTCCATATATAACTTTTGCTATTAGTGTGCTTGAAAATTACTTAAGTGACTCTGGGATGGATCGTTGAAAAATAGTTAAGTAGGTAATGAGGTATTTTCAAGGTACCAAGAATCATATGTTGACTTATAAAAGATATGATTCATTTGAGATTATTGGTTATTCAAATTCTGATTATGCCCTACGTATAAATGATCATAAGTTAATATCTGAATATATCTTTATGATGTTTAGAGGAGTTATCTCATGAAAAAGTGTTAAACAGACACTCATAACTACCTCAACTATGGAAGTAGAGTTTATCACATGTTATGAGGCTACTTGTCATATTATATGGTTAAGGAAATTGATATTTAGCATGCATTTAGTTGATTCTATATCATAACCTCTTACAATTTTCTATGATAATTCTTCTGCCATACACTTCTCTCAAAACTATAGGAATTTTATTTGTACTAAACACTTTGATGTTAAACTCCTGTTTGTTAGAGAGAAGATTGTTGAATCTCAGACTCACATTAAATACATCCCTAGTGGAGATATGCTAGCGGATCTATTAACTAAAGATTTACCTGTAGGAATATTTAAGAATCATGTAACTTATCTAGGTCTTGTTAAATCTTTTAAAGAAGCCTTGGTTTAGTAGGAGTCTGAGATATGATTATTTTATTTTGTTAATGTCTGATATCATTTATATAATAATTGCTCAATTTAGATATTGAAACATTAGTAATGTGTTTTATATATCATTTGTTTCCTTATCGAATTTAATGATTTTAAGTTATTTCTCTTCTGAGCTATTGTTGAAAGACTAATTTTATATATTCTATTCTTTTTAGATTATAAGATGTTATATTTAAACATCACTTGTCTCCTTATCAAATTCAATGATTCTATACGGTCTTATTTTCTAAATTAAGTTTATAACATAATGTATAATAATTGCTTAATTATTAATATTTCAATTATTTTATATAATTAATTAATACTATCCAAGTGAGAGATTTTTATATTAAAATAAAATAAATAATTTATTTAGATATATTTGTATGGATTAAACATAGAACAAATTAGACTCTAGTTCAATGTGTATGGTTCATGATAGATTAGCTCATGCATGATGTCATTTTTCTTACTAAAATGGCTTTTGTTAACCATTATAAAACAACCACCAACTTGATTCACTTTGACTCCAATTATAGCACTTTTCAACCTTAAACTACTCCATCCATAAACCAAAATCCACACTAATATTCATTCCTAAATTACATATAAAACTTAAAAAATATAGATCAAAACCCACAAAATTATAAGTAAACCCAATAATAATTTCACCAACATTCCTAACTTGTTGCAATTTTTCCAATCTATCCGATAAAAATATTCATAGTGTTCATCATTTGTTTTGTACTTAGGGCATATGAGAAACTTCTTACTTGGATTCCTTTTAATGGAAGAGGTAAAGAGAACATGTCTTAACCCATAATCATATATAGAATAATTGACTATGTTAGTTAGAGATAAGTTCCACTAAAATGGTTATCACACCTTCCATCTATCCTTATTGTATTGATATGCAAATGAAGACAACTTGATTTCCTCTTTAGTTGTTATGTTGTAAAGGCAAAATGAAATACTAAATTAAAATGACCTTCTCCTCCTTTGATATTTTCTTATAAAAATGGCTTCTTTTTTACTTTTATAATTTAAGACTTCATTAAGTTAGGGCATACAACTATAAAGAGATCTACATTAACTTTTCATTATGTATTTGAATAGCACATTAATAGAAGGATAAGATTGGTCAAAACATTTATCAAAGATAAAATTAATATACAAATTATTTCATAGGAACAAGATTGAAGTAAATATCACAAAGACAAAAATAAGAGTTTACTTTAAAACATAATAACAAAAGAAGTACGTGTGTATATATTAAAAAAAATAGAAAACTTTTTTTCAACTTAGTAATTAAATTTTACTTCTACTAATTTTGAAAATAAAAAAAAAGCTTTATGTATATAAAACTTGAAATCAATGCTCATCACGTACCTAATCGATTATTTTAATTAATATTACATAACTTTTAATTGAAAATTTTAAAACAAGAATTACAATATTAATTGTTGGCTTACCAATTATCATGTCAATTTTTCACACATAATTTTAAACTCATTTTTATGTATTTATTTAAATTTTATATATTTAATTTAACTTTCATTATTTATATACAAAATTAGATGAAAAAAATAATGTAGAAATCAACATTCAATGTCATTGTGATATATGATTAAAAAGTTTACAAAAACAATAACGTAATTAAGTGGATAATAAATGCTAATTCTAGAGTTTTACCTAACTTAAGACTCCAATTTCAAATTTTTGTGTTGGTGATAGCAGAATTCAACCATTTTAAAATTAAATAAAATTTTTAAAATTTTTCACTGTATAATATAATTAGGGTAATATTACAGTAGAGGTAGAATCTTTTGAAAAGTGTCTCCAAATTTCTACGGAGGCAATTTTATTCGGGCAGAGACTTTGTTTTGGTCCAAAGTTTCTATGGAGTGCTTATTTTGAGTTTTTTTTTCTTGAGCAAAATGGCCATTTATTTGGGCCAGATTATGATAAACCCAAAAGAGTCCAGATAAGTCTGGGCCGCCTACCCATAAAACCCCGTCCGCTTTCCATTCCATCCCTAGGTTCCCAGTTGTCGGCGGGTGCGCCTTCATTTCCGTGAGTACCCTCTCCTCTCTGTTATTTGCTTTCTCTTTTTGGAATCTGAATATCAATGCAGCTGCAGAAGTTTTGCTTATGAGCTTGTCGCTTTAATGTGCCTTTTCTTTTTAGTTGCCTTCCACAATCCTGTTCCTGGTTTTGTTTTTCCCTCAACCGAGTCAAACTGCCATGTTTCTCACCGTCGCTAATAAAGCTTGCGTTTTTCTCATTTGGGTTTTCATTTTTTCTCCTTGAATTGAAGTAGGCATGGAAATGATGGTGAACTAGTAAAAGGTATGAGCAGGAAGATTACGTTGGTAGTGACAATGTTTGAAGCTTAGGCAAAATGTCCACCCCTCCCAAAAAAAAAAAAATCTTTTTAGTGAAATGAAGAGTGCCCCAGTCATTGCTAAAGTATTGCAGTTTGACTCTCGCAACCTCTTCAGATATCAAATATCATGCCTTGTTTGAACTTAGCAGAAGGGTTGTAAGAAAAGGCGTGGGTTGCATTCTAGCATGGAATACTTAGACTTCTCCCAACATTTGCTTGTTTGTCTTTGCTTTAAACATTGGTTTGCTACTAAAGTGCGTCCTGCAATGAACACAACCTTTTTTCTGATCCTGACCACATATTGTTACTTTATTGGTTTTTTTTGTCTAAGTTATTTAAATGGTCTGTCTTATTGGTTACGTTTCATTGATGCTGAATGATATCTGATGGTGGCTCCTTTCTTGAATTTGAAGTAAATCAATACATTTATTTGTTTTAAGATTTTTTGGACATGCCTATGATAGTTACTTATTTCACCATCCAAGATAGTGCATCGTACTCTAGAAGTTTAAGGTTGTTCAACTACAATAATGTGATTTCTCGGGCTACATGACGACATTGTTTCCTGATATTGAAAAATTTGTGAGCTCTGCTAGCACCTTCCCGTTGTTTAATTTGTGAGGGTATGATACACCCTACAGCAACGTAGGCAGTTTAGGTAAGACGGAAATTTAGACTAGGTTAGGCAAGTGTCATCATACTAGACTTGTTGACCTAAACACGTGTATGTGTTTAATTTTTTTGGTGTCATTTTAACAGCAAGAGACTTAATTCTGATTCTCATTGTGATTGAATCTAATTGGGTTTGTGTGGTTTAGTTTGGTATTTCTGTTACGAAGACTGCTATGCTTCTTGTCTCAGTAGTTTTCTGTTTGTCGAACCACTAGCTAAGTTGTCTCCCTCCATCTTCTAACCGGAAGGCAATGTTCTACCCAGTGAATGATTTACTGGAGTAACTCTTTGATTTTAAAAGACCATCCTGAAAGTGGGTTGCCCATCCTTTTTTTTTTATTTGGTAGTCCCTGAATGATCCTTATTTTGTTCAGCACCTAATTAATGGTCCCTCTCAAAGGAGTAGGAGTTGTACAAGAACTTAATATATGTTGTCTACTTGTCTATGCATGATGGCCCTTGACTCCCTTGTATTTGTTGTACTATTGTGTGTCAATTTAGTTTCATGATTGGTAATCAAAGAATATACATAGGACCTCTGCTGCTTGATTAGACAAGGACGGAAGTCCTGGAGTTCAGTTTTAACCCGTCTATTGTTCAGCACCTTTTATTGTATTATTCCTAGTTCATGCCATACTGACTATTATAATAATTGGTAATTTCCATCTTAAAATTTCATATAATATTCAGCAATGATGTGTTTAAGCTCAGTGCTGAAACATCTATTTTTCTTTCGTGTTGGCCCTTAGACAGTTTTCTTACCATCTCCTTGGCAGGCATCAGTGATTCAATTTAATCATTTTCGATCTTTATGGATGCAACTTCATGATTTTCTTTTGTTGTTTATAAACTGAAGTGACAAGGAAATGATGGTGAATAGTAAAAGGTTTGAGCAGGAAGATTATCTTGGTAGCAGTAGTGTTTGAAGCTTAAGCAGATTATGGCCAGTACTGAAATTGGCAAAATGAAGAGGGCCCCTGTTCTTGCTAAGTTATTGCATTGTAACTTCCGCAACCTCTTCTACAGCAAAACCTGCCATGTCCCCACTTGGCAAATGGGTTGTAAGAAAAGGCGTGGGTTGCATTCTAGTATGGAATGATAGCCTAGACTTCTCCCAACATATGTTTTCATGCTTTGCTTCAAACACTAGTCTGCTATCAAAGCTTCATGCATTGATCAAAACCTTCATTCTGATCCTTGAAAGCAACAACCTGTTTGCTGCATGATTTACTTTATTGTCTTAATTGATTGATTCAACTATCGAATAAATTCTTTGACCTTGCAATATTAAAATCTCGATTGTCAACTCTTGGCCTTACTGATGATGTTGTTGGATCCCAACTGGAATAGGTGTCTTTATTATAAGCATTGTGATGCTTAATTTTTAGTTAATTGGTTGTAGACAGCGCATAATTCTTTTAGTGTACAAATAGTTGTGAGATTCTGACACAAGTGATTGTTAAGCTAAAGGTACAGATCTGAATAAGCCAGTGAGCTGCTGATGAGATCAATGATAACAGCAGGTAGATCATTTCTTGAAGAAGATGAAGGCATTGCTTTAAACTTTTGCTTACTATTGCATTCAATATTGTGGTTCTGAAGTACGTTTTTTCTTGTGCAATTTAATGATGTATAAAGTTACATGGTTTCTTAATACTATGGTTTGCATTATGTTTTACTTCTTGTGGACCACCGAAGGGATGGATTTAGTTTCTAACTTAACAGGGTACTATTCATCAATGTCAATTATTGAAAATATTGTAAAATATGGCTTTAAAAGTTTTTGTTTGTGATGCGTTGTAGATATATTGTATTCTGTTTTGAGAGTTTGAGTTTTGAATTGTCTCTGCAACTGTAATTTATCAGGTATGTAAAGCGTGCTTTAAATCTTCTGCTTCTGACTTGTGGACCATCTCATCCAAACACTGCTGCGACATAAATTAATGTAGCTATGATGGAGGAAGGCCTTGGAAATGTGCATGTTGCCTTTAGATATCTGCATAAAGCTTTAAAGTGCAACCAAAGGTTACTTTGTCCTGATCATATTCAGGTTTGTTTTGTTTCCTGATTTTATCAAAAGATAGAATTTACTTAATTATAATTGTTCTTCCTTGACGAACAAAAACTGTTCCATAATATATCTAAAGATAGTGTTATATAATTTTTTTTCTAAGTGTTATCACTGGGCTCCATATACCTGAAAATAAAACCTTTGTTAAAATAGCTAATTGCCTTTTCAAACAGCATTCATTGTTATATGCATTCTGTACACACAGCATTTTCCTTTTTTCTTAAGTGTACTACTTGAGAATGGAATTTTATATTATTATATGTAATCCATATTCTCATACTTTCTGATTTTGGTTGAGTTATGACAGACAGGGTAGAGGCAATCTGATATCAAGGAATGTGCCATTTCATTACACCTGTTGAATAGTTTTAAAAATATCTATATTAGATTATCCTTAATTTAGTTGAACTTTCCGGCTGGTGCTGAAGAAGAAACCTAGTGAAAGATAAAATAATATTCCAAACACCTGGCATGCATATTGCTTATCAGAAAACACTGGCCATTTCTGCATTTTACATCTGCATATTTCTTTGTTTTTTATTCTATGCAGACAGCTGCAAGTTACCATGCAATAGCACTTTCACCTTCTTTGATGGAAGCATGTCCTCTGAGTGCGCAGCATGAGCAAACGACTTTGCAAATTCTGTGAGCAAAACTAGGCTTAGGCTCAGATGACTTGTGTACCCGGGTATTTTGTCACACTTAAGTATATTGTATTGTTTTGCACACTCCTTCCTTCAGAGACTAAGGAAGCACCCCTGTAATAGAAAACACTTGTTGGTTCAGCGTTTGGACACTTTGTATCGTCATTATGATTATCCCTGTTTTTATCTTAACAGACTAATATTTAAGTGATTGAATCCAAGCCCCCCATTGACCTTCTTAGCTATAAGCCTGTAAAGTATCTAGTAACAGCTATTTATGTTTTGCTTGCGCAAACTTGATATATGGTGTGAATGCCTGAATGCGTCAGGATGCCTGTGCTTGGCTTGAGTACTTTGAGTCTAAAGCTTTTGAACAGCAATAGGCTGCACAAAAATGGTACTTGAAAACCTGATGCATTAATAGGTAGCAAAGGCCACTTAAGGTATACCAGAGCTTGTCTTTCGTTATTTGCATCTAATACTTAATTGGTTACTCGGAGTATTGGAAACCACTGATACTGAGGTATTTATGTATGTTTGTCTTAATGGATCTCATGATAGCAAGGTCCGCTAGGTTAATTGTATTTTAAAAATTTTATGGGAAATGATTGGAGTTGCTACATTCTGTGATGATGCTTGTCAGTGACTATAGTATAAATGTTTTTGGCTTAAATGCAGTTTTGATCCCCTAATATATGAATTGTGTGATTTTGGTCCCGCTTTTTCAAAATAATCTATTTTGATCCCTTTAGGTATATAATTGGTGCAATTTTGATCCCTCCATCTAAACTCCATCCAGAATTGTTGACATGTAATTTTATTATTTTTTTGCAATTTAGTCGGAATTGTTTGATTCGCGATTCGAATTGTACGGTTCGATTTGATTCTGGAAAAAAATGATGTGAATCTTTAAATGAATCGTTGAAACCTCTGAATCGTTGCGATTCGATCATGAATCGTGGGTAAATTGCACGAATCGCGTTTGCGAATCAAATCAAAGAGTCAAATCGTGCGTGTTTCTATTTTCCAGTAAGGGATACTTACGAAGCAGAAAAGCTTGAAATTTTCAGCCAATTGGGTCGCAGACAGAACCTAATTCGGGTTCTGTGCGACCCAACTCATAAAACTAAGCCCAGTTTGTATTTTTTTTCAATTTTTTTAGAAAAAAAAACTCATAACAGAATCATGTGCAATCCATTAGCCCTCATCCATCTTTAAAAAATCTTATTTTTTCAGTTTCAACTTTACCATAGTGCCATAACCCAGTCTTTGAAGATTTTATTTTTCATTATCAATGTTTATATTTTATTATATATAAGATAATATATACTATTTTTATATATTTTGTGAATCTTACCGATTCACGGTTCGCTTCGATTCACGATTCAAAATTTTAATCAATCGATTCACGATACGATTCACGATTTGATAACAATGTTTTTTTCCTTCTTTTCTTCACCATTCTAGAAGCTTCTTCCTTCCAACTTCCATAGTCTTGCTCTGCTGTTGCCATTCCATCCCAGAAGTTTTTGCCTTCCAACTTAAATATACACGAACTAATACATCAGCCTTGGCAATTCATTCAAAATGAAGATGAAATCAATTTGTGAATGATAAATAAGAAATATAAATTCTGGGTATTTACTGATTGGAAAGCTAAGAAGAAATTATAAAATTAGGAAACAGAGATAAAGAAGGAACCCTGCAGGTGTGAAATTTATCGCAAAACAGAGTATGAACAAGGAACCTTTCATTAATCAAATAACCAAAAGCAAATCCAAAAAATGTGATTAAATTAGGAATTGTTGCTATTTGTTTTTGTTTGAGTGTGAAATTTCAAACAAGGTTCAAACTTGTTCTTTGATCTTCTTTGCTAATTGTCCAGCCTAACAAAAATATGGATCACGGCTACATTTGCCTTCAAGTTCTGTCTGGTGACTCTTTTAACAACACGTCTTCTTTCGTTGTGGCTGCTGGGTCTAATTCAACAGTGATAACCTTGCTCTTCTTCAACCAACAACTGTGGCAAGAAGGAAGAGAGGATGAATATGATTGTGCAATCTTCGGAAAGAAGATGGATAAAAATGAAAAAGAAAATAAATAAAAAGTTTTAGTAAAAAAAATGGAATACTAGAGTATAGTGTCTGATTCTTACTCCACATGTGCTGGCACATAAGCAATGATTAAAGTGCTTAGTAACACATCAGCATTTTCCATCAACAATGGGACAGATTAGTAACAGGAGGACCAAAGTTGCCTCAATTAGATATTGATATTTAGAGGGACCAAAATAGATTATTTTAAAAAAGGGACCAAAATTGCACGATTCATATATTCGGAGGATTAAAATTGCATTTAAGCCAATGATTTATTATTCTTTTGGTGATCTTATGCCTTAAAGGAAGAGCACAGTTTGTCTGATAGTGAACAGTCTTCTTTATATTATGAGAAATGAACCATTGAGATAGATACAAAGGTGGTTATCTCTGGTTTATCTGGATCATAGTGCCACAATAACCTTGTTGACTTGTCAAAATTGGTATGCAAAAGGGTTGTGCATGTGTAATATATGTATCATCTGTTCACATTTCGTTTGTTCTGAACTACTGATTTCTGTAGTCATGTGGAACTTTTCGGTGTGTCAGATCTGCTTGACTACATAAATCCTAATAATGATTCCAAAGGGAGAGAATTGGCAGTAAAGAGAAGAAACTATATAAAAAAGGGATGGGCCATATTTGTTGGTAATAGTAAATCAGTCGAACTCATCTGTTTAATTGGCAACAATATTATAGTGATTTACCTTTTTACACTAATGTGTAAAACTCAGTAAAAGCCCAATCAGCACAGAACGGGCTTCAAGAATATTTTAGTTCATCATCAGAGCAAAATGCGATCATTAAATCACTAGTACAGCTATGATATACCTGATAGAAACAATGCTTCTTGCTTTGAAGCCTGTGCTGCATGAAGGTTCTGTGCCTGAATTAGGAAGTGGTGCAGATCTTGAGCAGGACACCAACTCTGCACCTGAGTCTGTGCAGCCTGTTTCAGGAAAAACCTCGAGTGGAAAGCTGAAAATGTCAGGTAAAATTTTTTCTGAAGTACATGCTGATGGAGAGGATGGATGGCAACCAGTTTAAAGGCCCAGATCAGCTTGCTCATATGGCTGCCAGCTGAAGCAGAGATGGGCTACAATTAGCAAAGTTTATAGTTATCAGAAGAGCAATGTGGAGGCTGATGCGGACTATTCTCCAGTAAAGATTAGTAATCAGAATAGTTTGTATTACTTTTTGAAGAAGCGAACAATATGTCATGAAGGTTATACAGAGAGTCATACTGTGATCATCATCCAAGGCACTAAATTTGGGAGGAAAATGGTTAAAGCTATTATATACATGGTCAAGTTCATTCATTCATCTGCTAAAGCTGTTGCAAAGACTTAAATGGTTAGTCTTGGAAATTGTCCTTCTTACAAGGAAGTAGCCTTGGCTCCACCAGGCACAGTCCAAGTTGCAGGTCTATAATCATCAAAGTGATATTCCTCTTAGCCATGCACTTGGTGATGGCGAACGGATAGAGGAAAATATTGAAGCACATGCAAATGTTAACCCGACCCTGAAAGAGGTAGAGGATATATTTGAAGAGCAGGACAAAAATTCTTTTTTTGATTCTGTGGATGACTCGGAAGAGGATACTAAAGTTGCCAAGAAAGAAGAAACTCAATCTGGTCTTATGGAAGACAAGTGTGACAGTGCTCAGGGCCCAGGTGCTGGAATCTGGTGATGCCGAGGCTTATGAAGCAGATTAAACTAGCTTAGTGATTGATGCAATATATGATCCTGTGGCTTCAAATCAACAGGAACTCGATGCAAATGGCTCTCATCTGGCAGTTACGATATTCAAGATAATTCAAATGCTGTTTCACAAGGGGAGGATTTGATGGTCATTGTATCATTAGTGAATGCAAGTGATTTGAGGGGCCCCTGTTGTAAGTTGTCTGCATCTGCAGCACCGTTCAACCCAATGCTAGCCATTGCACTTGCAGCGCCTGTTTCCATGAACATAACTCCTCTCTCCAGTACTGGTGCTGTTTCACCTATTGGACCCTGGTCAGTAAACATGAATATTCTCCCGGGACCTGCTACTGTGTTACCTGCGGTTAATCCATTGTGTTCCTCTCCTCATCATCCATACCCATCACCTCCACCAACACCAAATATGATGCAACCATTGCCATTTCTGTATGCTCCTTAAACTCAATCTCAACCAGTGCCAACCAGCACTTTTCATGCAAATCACTTTACATGGCACTGTAATGCGACCCTTGTGGTTGAACCAATCACCGATCCTATTTTGGAACCCCAAGTTCAGCATCAAGGTTCTTAAAGTCCAAATTCTGCTCTAGTTCTTCCAGAGGACATTGACAATATTGTAGAGTCCAGTAAAGAAGCCAAATTTCTAGCATCAGAGTTATGAAGATGAGATGGTTGGACTTGGTTCGGAAAGTATAAAGGAAAAATTTCTACGGAACTGAATATGCTGGTAACAACCCAAGTCATAGCATTAACTCTAATGACATTGCTGGAAATAATGAAAAGAAGGATGGCGAGAAAAACGTTAAGCATTTTGATTGGGGGTAGAAGAAACCAAAAGTAGACCCTGCCAATGCTGATAAGTTTACTGAGTTGACCTAAAGGCTTGCAGTCATTTAAAGTTATACACGACCGTGTAGTTAGAGGAAGTGATGCTACCAGGTGCATCAACGTCACTTCTAGTAAGGATTGTACGGCTACCATTTAACTGGCTGTTCCTTGTGGTTACTGATTACTGCTGACTAAGAAGAAGTAAGAGACCTTATAATTTTATATACAAATGAAGTGATATTTTGCCTTACTAACTTTGGAGCTGCACGGTCTTTTTGGAAATGTCCAGGTTAGTGGTTAGTCTTATGCTTTTAAACCAGTTCTTTGCTAAATTTTCATTAACTGCAGCTAACATGCTAAAATTTACTGCTTCCAGCTAAGGGAAATTCTTGTATACTCTGGATAAAATGTCGTTACTTTGGGCCAACAAAGAGGGTCAATTTTTTTCCATTTGTCAATTTTGTGGAGTCCAGTCACTTAACCCTAACCACAAAACTAAAAATGTTTTCTTTCTATTGGAATGGTAAGAATGCCTGTTATTTTGTTAAATTAAGATTTAAAAGAATTTCTTCCCCTTAATTGGGGTTCTAATGATTTTAGTTTTGAAGAATCAAAGTTGGAATCGATGAAACTTTTCTAATTCAGTTTTACTTGAGGGAATCCCATTAACTCGTGTAATCTTTATGGATGCGTCTTCCTGATGTGGACAACTCTATGTTTTATCGATTTGAATTTTGAGGTACTGTATCACCTACAAAACTATGGATGTGTTCTCGGATTCCTTTGTTACAGCAACTTAGTGTTTGACGAACCAAGCATGTGTTTAGTATAGACCCATGAATGTTGCTTATTTAGAATAAGTTAATGGACTGGTTCGCTTATTTGCTTGGTGTGCAGATTCATCACAGTTCAGTTCTGGGGTTTCAGAGGCACCATCAAGGTGGAAAATTTGGGTTCAAAATGTAGTTAGGCGAATTTTAATATGCTATTATAACAAAGTCCAACAAAACAAACCGATATTTTTGCTAGTCCAAACGGTAATTCTAAGATTGATTTCCATTTTGGCAAATGCTAACAACACCTATTGGAACTGTTGTTAAACAGCAAATGCGTATACCTAATTAATTATATTAAATGCTTTGTTTTCTGTTTTTAATAATATAATAAATGATTACATTAAATGCTTTATTAAAATAGAAATAAAACATTAAATGTAATTCTATTATTAAATGTATTTTCATTTATTATATTACTAAAAATATAAATAAAGTATTTAATTTCATCAATTGGAGGTATTCATTTAATATTTACCGACAGTTTCGGAGCTCTTATTAGCATTTTCCTTCTATGCTTTTAGTGCTTCTTTATCAATGGTCAATTGACTTGGTTCGGTGGTTCCTTTCTGCACAGTTCCTTTGTTTTTGTTAATTACGTCTGAAATCTTGTGAAGGAACATCTTGGAGCACTTCCTTTCTATTGTATGTTTGTTTATTGGTTTAACCCATTAAAAGAAAAGGCAAAAACATGTGTAAAGTTAAAAAAAATTATTAAACATAACATTTTTTATTTTTTATTTACAGATATATTAGTAGATGTCTTTAATTAGGAAAATATTTTCTCAGAAGTAATATCTTTTTTTTATTTAAGTTTTTTTTCACGCAATAAATAAGTTAATTTATGATTTATTTATTTACTCAATAAGTTATAAATTAATTTTTATAAGTGTTTTATGTACTAATCTATTGAAAAAAATATTTTAATTTAATAAATTATCTAAAGTAACTTATAATTTATAAGTTATTATTTTTTTAAAATTTATCTTTATTTTTTTATTAACTTTTGTAATATAATTAATTTAATTTTAATATTATTATATTCTAATTTTAAATTATAAGTATATGAAAATATATATGTAAATAAATAATATCATAATATATACTTAATTATATTTTAAGTAATTATAATTTTATTATAAATAATAATAAAATAAAAATTATGTAAGTAAATATATATATAAATTTATAAAATATAATTAATTAAATATTAAATATTATATTTTTATTTAAAATTTTTAATTGTATTAATATAATATAATTTTTAGATAAATATAAATTATTTTAATTATATATTCATTTCTATTAATATGTCATTTTATGTTATTTTATAATTTTAATTAATGTAATAGTTAATTTTATAAAATATTTCAATTAGCTTATCAATTATAAATTATTAGTTATTGGTTAATTCATTAATTATTAATTATCATTTTATCATTTTATGTTTGTGCGAAATGAATCCTTAAGAATGAAAGCCATGAATTCATAAAATTTTTAAATTAAATATATGAATTAGAAATACATATTTATATGAGTAGTGATAATAATCAAATTTAAAGGTAATATATTCTTATTAATAAAAAGTGCATTATTATATTAGCATTTGTGCATTTTGCATTCGTATCTCTCCACATTACTTGCTATTCTTTGATTATTTGGTATATTAATTCTCAATTTGAATATGAAATTGATATAAATTTATACAAATTGACTTTGTAATTTAATAATTGATGCCATAAATTCATGTTTCTTCTTTACTGTTATTAATAATAATACATGTGTATAAGGTTTTTATTTAAAAAGTTATGATTTTGAATATTTAATTTGCATTATTTTATTTCATATTTATTTATTAAAATACAATCAAGATTAAATTTTTAATTGATTGAAATTTAAATTATTAGTAATTAATATTAATTAATAACTATAATATTTATTTATAAAAATAATTATCTATTAAATTCAATAATAATTATATATTATTTATTGTAATGAGAAGATGTGAAATTGTGATTTAATAGTAAAGCACGTTAATCATATTAAACATATTAAGCTAGAGAATAAGAAAAATCATTAAAGTAGTGGTTTAGTAGTATTAAATCTCATGACTTTATTTTAGATGTGATGAGTTTGACTGAAGATGATATTAATTATTCCTTTTTATTTTTTATTTTAATATTACAAAGTTAAAAAAAGGATCAAACCTTGTATTAAAAACATAATAAATAGATCGTATAACAGCAACCTATGCTAAACTCAGTTGGAATCGTTGCTACCTGCTTGGCCATTTAAGTATGCATCCATTCAAGTGAAAACTACAAAATGGAGCTTCACTATCTTTAATAATTTTGCTTACACATACTTTCCATCTTTTACAAGTTTTTGTCAGAACTTATAACTTCTATCAAGGTCTTTTATACTTTTTTTAATTTTTATAAAATTTTACAATTTTATATGGCTTGACCTTACTTGTGAGAAGTAAAACTAGTAGCACTTGTAGAAATCAAATTGTAACAGAAAAGCTTTTAAAAAATTTACGAAAAGATGTATAAAATTTGCATATCCCTTGTGCATTTGAACCTTATAAAGTAAGTATGTGAACAGAATCCCTAATACAAAGTAGTATAATAGATGATGGAACAGACTCCGTATTTACTTGTCCATTTCACTTGAAACATTGGTTTTTTAGAGGATAGACATCCTCTCCTCTTTTAAGAACAGAAAAGGGTGATTTCCAAAAAGGGATATATATATATATATATATATATATATATATATATTGTGACATTAAAATGATGGATCCTAAAAATATAGCGGGTTTTAGAATTGTGTTTTGGATTAAAAAAAAAAAGAAGGAAGGAAAATGGGGAGAATTCAAATCCTTTTTAAAAAGGGTTAGGAACAAAAGCATGTATTCACATAGCATGACATGATCTATCACCAAGACAAAGCAATTCTGAAGTGGCCACAAAAGCTAGCATGGCATCATTTTAATAAGAGAATCCAGTGTTCAAATTTCTCCGCACTTCAAATGGTTTACAGCTTCCTTGTAATACCAAAAAAAGAAAGCAATCCTCAAATCCCTCAAAACATCTCCAAAGTGGAGAAAACTCAACAAAGTTTAGCTTTTCAAGTGCCCAACAAGTTCCCTTCATTTACACTCCTAACTAACGCAGCATGCGGCAATGTAATGTAACCATCAATCACATTCACCCTGCTTCATCAAAATAGTATTTGTTCAATAAAATTTTATAGAAACTCTTGTTGGAAAACAAAGAATAAGGAAATAAAGACATATGATCTATTTATTTATTATTTTAAAACTAAAAGGACCTGTTTGAAAATATATTTTGAGAATCTATTTAATTTTATAATTAAATTAAATATTTTTCTTATTTGCAACACTAACTATCCTCTATTTTTTATTTTCATATAATTTAAAAAGAATTTTTAAAAATATAAAAATAAAAATATATTCAAACACACTCATAAATTATATTTTTACACCAAAAGAATATATAAATTTTATTTCATGCACACTACAGTTGTATTTGCACACAAAACATTGTCACGTATCTCATTTTTACAAGTGCATACAACAAATAAAAAAAAAATGAAATATGTGACAATATTTTATTTATCGTTAATGTAAGTACAACCACAGCACCGAACATGAAATATAAATACTAACAACATACCTTAAGCTATAGTTTGGATTACTTGGTAGTTGGAAAAGGGGGCTCTCTAAGAGGGTCCATTTGGAAACTTTGAGGCAAAGAACGCTTCTCTCTTCTCTTCAAATAAGCCAATACTTCAAGAATGATAACTGCAACAATTACTATACCAAGAAGGAAGCCATAGCCTATCCTCCAATCAGTCCCAGAGCCTGCAGCTTGGATCCCCAACACTATGTTCAAGGCTGCAAAGAACAGTGTCATTCTTCCAAACCAACTGTGATACAAATTCCACAGCTTCCGATGTTTGGAATCCACGTTTGGCCGCAGGAAGAATGCCAATACCTAAAATCATTAAGTACATGTCACAAAAGAGGACAAAAATGCTTAACTAACATCCAAATTCAACGTGGATGTGTCTTTCACACTCTAATAAAGCATGTGGAGTTTAGAGTGAGACTAATTTTTTTGGGAAAAATAAAAAAAATTTCTTTCAATTTTGAAATGGTTGAATTTTGTTCTCTCTTATTTTAAAAATTTGAAAATCACCTCCTTAAACTTCATAAAATTTGGAATTAGCACCCATTATCAACTTAATTAATCATTTTATTAAATTATATCAATTTTATAACGAATTTTTTAAACAAGATTCATAATATTATAACATGTTGATTTGCTTTATTATTTTTCACATATAATTTTACAACTAATTTTTTTATTCTTTAATTAAAATTCTATATACCTAATTTAATTTCTATCAATTATATAACATGAAAATTATTTATGAAATAAATACTAAAACAAACTAACATAATATAATATTATAATTTTTATTTAAAAAGATCATAAAAACATGCAATTTGATGAAATAGTAAATTAAGTTGATAGTAGATGTTAATTCTAATTTTTGTATAATTTAAAAAGGTGATTTTTAAGTTTTTAAAATTAAAGAGAGACAAAATTCAATCATTCTAAAGTTAAAAGAGATATTTTATATTTTTTTTAGAGAATATGAATGAAGGAGTAAGAATAAGAAAATGGAAGTAATATGGTTGTCAATAGGATGATGAAATCTGGATTGTGACATTATAAGATAGTGCTAGAAAGTGAAATTGAAAATCTTATGCATGTAATGTGACCGCACACCTTAGTACTTAACATGAATGTAGGAACTTTTTTCCAACAAATTATTAAAAAAAAGGGATCTTTGAAGGAAAGAGAGCACAACAATAAAATTAAAACCTAAGAAATAAATACAATGAATTTTTTTTCATTTTCTTAATTTTTTCTTTTTATGATTTGTATAAAAATAAGATTGAAAAAATGGACTGAACAAAAGTTCAATATTCACAACATTAAGTCAAATTGAGGGCTAAAATGGAGAATGAGACAGAGATGGATTAATGGCTAACCTGAAGGATGCTTAAGAAAAAGACAAAGATGCCAATGCCTCTGTGAGTTGGTATATGAGCATGCAACTTGGAGTAGAGCTGCAATCCAAGAAGTAAGGTTGCCAGACCAAATATAAAGCCCACAAATTGAATTACTGAATGAAGATAGAACCACAGTGGATCCTTATGCCTGAAGTATCTTGCAATTATTGCTCCAACGGGCAAAATTAAGGCCCACCCTATTATGCCCACAATTCCATGGTTCCTCCTCATATGAAACAGGTCATTGGACACCGAAGCTTTGGAACCTGTGACAAGTATGGTCCATCAAGTTTTTCAGAGTAAAATCATATCATATCAGATTTTATGTCTATCTCTTGTAAATAATATTAAGATCACTATTGATCGAATGAGTAATCAGTGGCGGAGCTTCATTATTTTTCAAAAATTTTAAAATTATGTACTAAGATCCTATAATTATATGAAATACTTTTGATATATATATACATATATATATAAGTTACTTGACCTTCCCAAATTTTTTTTGTCGAAATCCGTTGTCAAAGATAGCCATATGATCCTCAAATACTATACGGAGCATCAAGCTATATATATATATATATATATATATATATATATATATATATATATATATATATATATATATATATATAATTTAGTTACTATGATATAGAAATCTGTTATTCATTTTTTTCCCCAAAAGGAGATAAACCATAGTAAAAGGTTAAAGTAAAGAAAAAATACAATAATGTGAGGGAACTACCGTGTTACAAGAGAAATAAAAAAATTGGTATAACAAATGATATAGGCAATTAGATTGGTCAATTTATTTGTACATTTTTCAGAATCTGAACATAACTAATGCCACTTTCATGTTAGATTTTAGATGAACAAATATCATTTTTTTAAATATATAAGAGTGGTTAAATTAGATTCTATCAAAAAACAACAGTTCATGAAATAAAAGAGGCAAGTGCAACATTACTCAATAAATGATTTTGCACCTGAAGCGAAATCAAACACAAGGGCTGTTTTGTCTTCATGCTTTGAGAGGTGGTGGTTTTGTGGAGCTTTACTGCCAAAAGCCAGCAAAATTGGCTGCTTCCTGAGTGGAGTTGAGGGCTGAAGCTGAAATGCCAAGTAAATCTCAGCCCCATTAGCGGCCACAGCAGCGTGCACATCCTTACTGAGTGGCAATTCCCCTTTGTCTACGATGACTTCTGATCTCTTCCTGCCTTCCAAATAGAACTGCCTGATTTTTGCATGCCCATGTTTGTTAACCCATCCCACCATTGCACTTGAACCAGCCATCATACCATTCCTTGAAAACCCAATTCCTACCCATCCACTGGTGTAGGGAGCAGATAATATGATTGTTGTGGCATGAGCATTTTGAAGGTACTGCAATGAAAAAAAACAACATAAAGTAGATACAAAGGAACATCCTTAAGAATCAAAAGAATGCTATACATTGGGAAAAAGCCTTTATAGTTGTGATTTATCGAATAATACTCAATATACAATTGTAGAATTCACACGAGTCTCGCAGTTATAAGTACTAGTAGATTTCACAGTTTTAATTGGGATGACAAGGCCTGTTACTTGGGTCACAAAAGCTAAATTCTCTCCTTTAAACCCACATCCTATCCACACTCACACACAAAGCCAGTGAGTCCCAATTCTGGGGCCCATCTGCTTTGTGTGTGTTTGTGGGTGAGGTGCGAGTTTAAAGGAGTGGTCTAAAGATTTTCCAGTTTCAAGAAAAATGATGGAGCTCATTAACCCTCTCATAATTTGTGAGACTCTTGTTAGTCCCACAACTATATGTTCGACTTTACTCTAATTGCTTGTTTTGTTGATTTGCAAACATATGCTAAACGTAGTTCAAGGAAATACAACTCACATACATTACATTGAAAGGCATGCACTAAAATATGAATTACAAAATTCTGAGTTTACCTCAGAAATGAGCCCAACCACAACGAAAGGACAGATCAAAATGAACCAAGTTTAAAAAATACAAGCTTTAGCTAAGTGAATGGGGTGGATCACAAAAACTTACCCTCAGTTCAAATGTATGCCACATAGGTTTGCATGTCATAACAAAGGAGGATATATTCTGATATGGTGATGGAAGGTAAATTTGATAATTTGTGTTCTTGCAACCTCCTTCTGATAGTAAACCACCACTGCCATTGTCATCTGCCAATGTGACTTTTTTGTAGTCAAAGACAAATATAATCAGAATCCATAGCCTCACAAAGAAGTGCAATTTCTGAGTCCAAGATCTCAGAGTTGCCATTCATAAACTAAGCCAAAAGCTGTCTGAGTCCAGGAAAAATGATGATTAGAGGCTACAAAACTCAAGAATAAGAGGAAGGAAATTTGATTAGGATGGCCTAACAAGGCAGTTGAAAGGTATCAGTTTCTTGGTTTTTAAGATTTAAATTTGGTGGTAGCTGGTGGGAAAAGTGGTTGGTGAAAATAAGAAAATTATCATCCCTGTTTATCCTCTGAAGTCCGAACTCAAGATCCAACAGCATTTTTTCCTCCTCATATTTTTTTTTAAATATCTTTTTTTATATTTTATTGGTAATATTCATTTATACTCCAACAGGTATATCAGAAGGTTAAGACTTCCAAGTGTGAGGAGCATTATAGACGTTTATAGGCATCTGGGTGTAGTGTCAGAAAAGAAATTAGCTTGGATCAGATCGTAACATCTAGTTTAGTGTTAACTTTGTGATGCAAAGTAGGATGTTTTAATTTGATGGAAAAAAGGGTAAATAAATTTGCCTTGTAATAAAACAAGATCTGCTTGTTCTTCCATTCATGGTGCAAATTTAATTTGTAGAATTAAAAGCTAATTTAGATAAAACTGATCTTGCTTTGAAGCTTGGATTATTATTATTATTATTTTATTATTAGATTATCTCATTACAGGTGAACTCTTTCTCCTAGTTGTAATTTAGACTTACCTTCTCTAAATTTTGGCGTATAATGATTCTTTTTTTTTTTTTTTATAACATTTGGACAAGATTTTTATCTGTATACTCTTGGTATATTATATATTTGTCTTTCATAAGTTCTTGATGATGGATTTGATCAAACAAAAGGCAACAAATAAATATTGAAATCTTCATTCTCCATTTATCGTTTTTGGATAAGCACAAAAAATAGGATTAAACTCCTAGAAAATTACTTGAAGAAGGCATGAATTGTCAGGAATACTGGCATATGGAAGATAAACTTTCTTTTCTCATGAGGTAGCGGTAGAAGGAAAGTGACATACAAAGAGATTCGCTTGTTTTCTAAGATATTTCCAGAGATTTTCAACAAAGAAAATGATGTCAAAAAGGGTCAAGGTATTTTCTTAATAGTAATGACTTGTATATCAGTCTGCTTGGTTGAATGAAAGCTAAGTAGAAAGATTCAACACGATATGCATCTGAATAAATTTAAGCATTGATGATTAGATGAGAAATGCTAGTCATGCTTCCTTAAATTCAAATCTTTCCTCACAATGGTATACACAACATAATTTGAATCAAACTAGCCCCATCTCTTTCTTCTAATTTAAAACAAGTGGACTAGTTGAGAGCTTTTGACTTAAATGATATATAATATTTTATTAAAACTTTACCTTCTTTTATATTCTGAATTTGATCTTGACACATTATATATATTCGTCCAATGGTGTAATAACTTCTATTACTCCCCCCCCCACAAAAAAAAGGGGGGGGGCAAGTAGGACTAGTTAAACTTTGGCTATGTCATGCCATCGATTCTTCCACTCAAATTTATGGTTACTAATTCTTGTATATAGATACACATAACAAATTTTTGCTTAGGTTTGTTAGAAGATTTATTGTCTTATACAAAATTTCAATATAAATAAAAGTATCTATCTTGTTATAGAACATGGTTTCTCAATTATTTTTTTTTTTAAAACATGTAAAAATATATTATCATTTTGTTACAAAGAAATTCTCAAAAACGGTAAATCGATCGTAAACATATTAGAGTTGCAAACATTTACAACAAATTGGACATTTGATATCTGTGCACCATCTTGAGGGAAAGTATTAGGAAATAAGTTATATGTCTAGAGAAATAAGTTATTAAGTCTTATTATAATTCTATATCTTGTAAATATTTTCAATATAAATAGAAATGACTGTTTCATTATAAATTATAATTTTTTAATTATTCTTTCACTTAATAAATAATAAGAATTAATATAGTAATTAGGAGCAATATGCTCCAACAAGAAGAATTAAAGAATCAATAAATCAAAAGGTTACAATATTCCATGCCGATCAAGCCATCATCATTTTTCTAGTTGAGCATTTTCAAGCACTTATGGCATCAAAAGTACTTAATCTTTTTGTTTCTTGCAGTTCCTCAGAAATCACTTACATTATGAGGCACCCTGAAGATATATTCCTCACCACTCTCCTCATCAAACTTGGCAACCCACTTGCTTCTCCTTCTGCTTTGACTGCCTGTAATCCTAAACTTCTTATCAATTTCATCACCATTTTTGCTTATCACAACAACTTGCATATCTTCCCCTGTAGGATGCTTCAGAGATCTCACTGCTACATTTTCATCCATCTGTCTTAAAAAGCCTCTCAGCCATTTTCTTCCGCCTGCCAAATTTCTAGCCACCACCACTGATCTTGCAGGATTAACATCCAGCAAGTTAAGAAATTTTGTGTTGTTTTCATCCTTGCAGTCAACAACGGAAAAGTCAACATTTCCGTAGTTGGGCAATAGCAAGCTGGGGTCTTCAGTCCTGAATTCTACTTGTTCTGTTAGCCCTGCATTGTGAATGACTTCCTTGGACTCCGCGAGGACCGGCTCCGGGAGAATGCAGACCAGTCGGCCGCTGGTTAGGCGGGCAGCCGCCGCCAGGGCTATTGTTGATGTGGATGCTCTATTTGTCACTTCAACTATGAGTTTTGCTTTAACTCCTGCAGCTAGTGCTGATACAAATTCATTGCTTCCTGGTTCCTGCATCGTCCAGGGACCCTGTTGTCTTCTGTAATTGTTGCACTGTCGAGAGAAATAAGACAATAATTAGATGCTTTCTATGTAAGTCAACATAGGATTCTTGATATATATGGTGCAATGTCCTGTTGTGTTAAGAGATCAGACATTCTATCAATAAATTAAGCCAATTTTGCCCTTTGATTCTTAATGTAAGATAACAGGTTCATCTCCTAGTGTATCAAACTAAGAAGTTATGCTTTTGAATCATCAACAATGTCAAAATATTCAGGCCATAGATTTTCAGTTAAAAACCTCATTTATTGAAAGGAAAAAATTCACGTAGAAAAACAGACAACTTGACATAGAAAAATAAAAATACAAATGAATCAACATGCATGATTAAAATGGTGTGGTCCCCATTAAAACTCATTAAGGCCCTGTTTGGATCACCGTGTAACATGATTATCTATCAAATACTATTGTATACTCTACCACATCATTCAAACAAGACTTCATTATTTATAATAGAAATTCACTTAAAAGAAAGTTAATAATAAATTAAAGGGAGAGGAGGGGGAAAAAATGATGAACCAAAACCCTTGCCTTGACTTTTCCAAGAGATAAGAAAATAAGATAAAATTAAAAAAAAAGAAAAGAAAAAGAAATAGAGGGAAATCAAGGAAAGATGAATACCAGTTGAAGAGTATCAAGGTAAGCACTTGTCGCAGCTGTTGGAGACCATTCCATTTCAAATCAACCAAGATGTTAAGATATATCCCAAACCAGCCAAGATGATGAGAATCCCAGAAATTTCTAAGATTTCCTTAATTCAAACCGACCAATATATAAGATCGAAACCCCACAAATATGCCAGATATATTGCAGAAGGGCAAGATTTAAATGTTTGGGGATATATATTAAGGAAACTGTAATGCAAAACGAGGACAGAAGAATACACGTTGCTTTGGTCCTGAGTTTCTCAGTATCTGCATGGTTTACGTAAAAAATGTGCTGTTTGCTATTATGGGATTGTCACACTACGCATAAACCGTGGTCAAAACGCAGAAGGTAAAAACATGGACCCTACATAGAGGATTTCTGTTGGCTGATGAATGTTAATTATAGTAATCACAAGTAGGCAACAATAATTGAAACAACAAAGATTAATCTAAAATCCTATGGCATTGTCTTGCCATATTATTTTCACATCAATATAATATAATGCTGGTCTTTGAATATTAGGCAAGGGTAGTCGACATAGATTGATAATTTGACACTGATGTTAAACTCAAAATTTAGTTTTTTTGTGTTAACTGCTTCTAAAATGCAATATTTATTAAGTACAGGCGTTGGTAGCTACAAATCATCGGTTCCTTTGCATCTAATCTATTCATTAAGGATGGACCTGACTACAAAAGTATGAAAATGCACCCATTAAAATATCTGTCTATTTATTAATCTAGCATTAAGAAAATAGTGTTATTAGCCCCGAAGTTTGGGTTAGGAAAATACCAAAACAGCAGTAATTGAGTCCAATAACTGCGCCAAATGAAGTCAGATTTGCAGAGCGACTCAGTTGGACATTTGGTATGCAATTTATATGGAAAGAAAATCTCTTGCAACCATCGGGGGTGTAGCTCATATGGTAGAGCGCTCGCTTCGCATGCGAGAGGCACGGGGTTCGATTCCCCGCACCTCCATCTCCATATTGTTTTCTCCTTTCTGCATATTCGCTGACGTGGGTTTCGATCTTCCATAAACATTTCATTTTTAGTTTGGTGAACAAGAACTGTATTTAATAATATATGAAAAGCAGGACATGTCATTGTTATGCTTCACAATTTTTGTTGAAAAATGCATACTCTCAAATATGCAGCCACCAATATAGTTTGTGCAAGAGCATGAAATTTATTTCATAAAGAGTTGTGTTGTGATACAACTTTTTATGCGTTTATTATACACGAAGTTTGCATAAAATTTTGTACGCAAAGCAGCAATTTTATTAAAATAAATCTCAACAATAGTTCTGACAATGATAAATTCACAAGTAACTTACTTGATATAGCCATGCAAAGTTAATTTCAAATATAATTTATTATGGCAAAATTGGTTGTGAATAAATCTATAATATGTTTGTTAAAATCACATTTAATAATTATACACAAACTTTGTATGAAATTTTGTACACAAAGCTGCAATTTTATAAAAATAAATCTCAACAATAGTTCTGAAGTTACTAATTTGACATAGCCATGACAAAGTTAATTTCACAAATAATTTATTTTGTCAAAAATGGTTGTGGATAAATCTATATTATGTCTGTTAAAATCACGTTTAATAATTATTTCTACCAACTTTTCAGATATTTTTGAGAAATAATTAATTAAACACGTACACAAAAACTAAAATCAAACATATGATTTTGAGAGGCAAAATTAATTATGTGGTTTAGAATTGATTCTGCCCTTTTTTTTATGGAATACCAAACGTGCCCTATGTACCATGCCAGAACTAAAATTATTGACTGTTGAAACCCTGGTTTATATCATATGAGCCATATTGCTCGTATAACCAATTTTTACCATCATTTTTATAATTGCACACGAGTATGACAATCGGCAAATTAACTTCAATTTTACTGCCTATACAATTGTGCACAAAATTTTATTAGTAAAATAGTGGAACTACCCTAATATCTCATGCACAATCTAAATTGTTCTTTCTTTATTATTATTATTATTTCTTCTTCATTTGTTAGATTTAGTTAAAGAAAACGTCAAGGATTTCCTGTGTCCAATTTTAGTTTAGTCTAAAAATCATCTAAGCTGGTTTTGTTAATTATTCAAGTGACCCCCTCCGAAAATCCTTATAAATATTTTGATAGAGTCATGCTATAATCATTTTGGGTGACATTAGTTGCACAGATGACTATTTTATATTAAGCTCACGCGATAAAGGATTGTGATTTCACAATTGCATGAGGCCTCACTTTATCAGTATCTACCCCAATGCGAGGGAGCCGGATGTGCTAATACTAATACCCTCCTCATCTCTTCATACAGAAAGTAACGAGCACAACTGAAGAATAACAGAAGTTTATTTGCTAATAATTAAAAGTGAATGAATCAAATCAGATCACATAAAAAATACCAGTCGGGAAACTAGCATAAGCAATGGTGATTATGACTCTCTCTAATTAGCAGCAGAAAACTATATATCCTATCCTCACTCTACTGTATTGATATCATGAATCAAAGAATCGCTCTCATAATTTCGATTACATTCTGAATAGTCCAAGATCCAACACTGCTCCTTTCTACTTGGTCCATGCAACGGTCTCAATTTCGGTTTGAGCACTTCTGTACAACTCTAGCCTCTTCGCAAGGGAGGTCCGGCGTTGCATGACTGCTGGATCCTCATCCAACAGTTTACCTAGTTGCTTCCCCTGCACGAAACAAAGCTTGATTAGAACATACCGGAAAGTTCTGCCCATTTTAACCTGCTTTTTCTATTATTAGTTTTCAAGGAAATCTTAACATGCACTGGAGAGAGAGAGCTTACCTCTCTTTTCCCTAACTCTGCAAAGAAATAATCAAGTAAGCTGCGCTTAGCCTCGCGCACTTGACAATAAACGACAGACTTGGGAATTGTGTTCCTGAGGCTTGCACATACCATATTCACATAGGACAAGACAGTGGTACCTGTTGGATTATCGGAATCTCAGTTAAGAGAAGAACCAAGCAAACAGAACCAAGAGTTTGAATTGATATATATTTTGCTATGTAATTGTTAAAGTTATAATAAAACCATTCCGGGACTTTTTCCTTCTCTTATCAACCTGAATTTTTGAAGACAACTGAAACAACAGTAACATATGGTGCACCTAGGACACACCATCTGCAGATATTCCCTTGTCTTCTATTTGAACTAAAGGTGAAAATTTTTTAGTTCTATTGCAATACTAAGAAAGTACCTAGTGACAATTCAACAGAAGATAAATAATCCACTCACACATTCTCTAGTTCAGGTTACTTACTAATTCGACGAAGATAAGCATCGTTATATCTATCAAGAAGTGAGACGGTTGGATTTCCACCCTTCTCAGCGTCTTGTGGAAGTTTACGGAAAAACTCAACAGTCAAGTAACTGCATTCCATGTCCACCAACAGCAAAGTGGCTTTCTTGCTTTCATCTCTCATCCTTTCCAATGACTCAATGGCTGCATGTCCAAGTTCTACTCTTAGCGTGGGATATTGTTTTAATTCCTACAACCAACACAAAATGCACCTACTTAGAAATATCCGAAAAGTAGGGTTAATCTCAAATGAAGAGAAAGCAGTGGTATTGGTGATAATCATGTAAAAAAGGAGTAATTCTGGAAAGATAATGCTAATATATCCTTCCTTGGATTAAAGTTCTTGCATTTACGCCTTGACGTAATAATCATATAAATATGATCTAATTATGAAAAAATAAGGCTTATATTATATATCCATCCTTGGATTAAAATTCTCATTTATGCTTTGACAAAATTACATTATTTCCAAGGTCTCTGTCTTCGGAATGGAGAAGAAAAAGAGATCTAACAGGGTTTCAATTCTAGAACTCTTATTACTTCAATACCATGCTAAATTTCTGAATCATCTGAAAGCTTAAACATGAAGGTTATATAAACAATATAGAAGTAAGCAGTTTGATACTTACTATTGTCTCATTAATGGACTTCTGAATTATATCCTTCAGAATTGCATGAACCTGAGGCATTATAGAAGCACATGTTAAATAAATATCATGTAACATTAAAAAAAAAATTACATATATGCAAACATAGAAATGATATCACAAGAGGCAAAGGATTTTGTATATTGCTGTTAATACAATCTCAGATAAATACAAGAAAAGCCCATGTGCAGAAACCATCAAAGCCTGATGACCATCCACAGGCTATACATTTCATCCTATTGCATTGAAGACGAGTGGTACAGAGGAAGATTAATAAAATCTATTCACGTTGCAAAAAATGACTTCATCTCTGGCTTTCCATATAATTATCTAGAATGTTTGTAAAAGGTTAGGCATATTTGCAAGGAAAAAAAAATGCAAGTCTTGATGTTAAAGGTGCTCATAAAAAATCTTAATTAAGCAAGCAAATCCCTTCATACAAAAAATAACTAATACAAACAATTTTTTGTGAAGCGTATGCAAATGAAACTTAATGGAAATGTCATTCACCTCAATAACATAACGATCAAGGATGCATAAATAAATAAGTACATACATACACAGTATTACACCCCACATGCAAATGGACCCTCAGAAAAATGAAACATAGAAAGAAGTCAGTTACATACTTCCATGTTTCTCACATATCATAATCAAGATTGCAACATATAACAAACATTAAAAGAAATTATCTTATTCTAAATAGAAATATACCGCATCAACGGCTGCCTCAGCAGGGCCCCTGACAGACACTAAGCAAGATTCAATAAGACGGCGATATCCTTGCTCAGGAGCAATGAGATGAGGTTGATATCCATCTGCTTCAGTAATTAACTTCCTCACATTATCCATTGAGAGATGTTTATCAAATTGCAGCCTTTTCAAAGCAGCTGGGAATTGATTATCAAATACTTGGTAAATTTTCTCCCCACCAGGTCGTCTGTGGACATTAAGACATTAAATTTAAGGTCAAATTGGATCTGTCTAGTGTTTGTTGGGTATAATGACAGTGAAAGAAGGAAAAGTAAGGAGGATGTACATTCCATCAAGATGTTCTTTGAAAATCTGATCAAAAGTTCGACAAATTTCCATTGCCATGTACAACTTTCCCTACAAAAGAGAGAGAATAAATCACAAATTCTTCATGCGCTCAAAATCAATAGATAAAAAAATACATATTTATAAATATTTTTCCAGTTTTTTTCTAGGATAGAGGGAGAAGAAAACAAAGCAAGTTTCTTACTCCAGTATCAGTAGCAACAGGCTTCCCAAGACGGCTCAATTCTGACTCTAGTTCAATAATAGTTTTGCTAATAAGTGACTGTAGGCTTGGGATTCGAGACTTGATGACAGTTTCCAAATGCTGAAAATTTAATCATGTTGTTACACACTTACGAAGATAGAATTGTTTGTAACTCCAAAATAGATGTGTAAAAATTACATATTCTTGTGTAACATCAAGGTTGGAATTGAAGATAACCATACCTTAGACAATACTTTTCCTAGATGCTCAGAACCCATTCTGCTAGCAAGATGCCTATATTCTGGGGTAGTGGCAAAGTACTCACGCTCTCTTTTCCGAGCAGCAACCATATCAACATTTTTGTTAATATCAGCTTGGGAACGATTAACAACACCAATCCAAGGGTATTTCAGTTTATATGCTTTTCCTTCAAGGATCTAGAAAAAAGAAGGGGAAGAAGAGGCAATAAGAAAAAGCCACTATAAATTTAGTACACTGTGAAAGAAAAAAATGGAAAACAAGGAACTCACAGGTATGAGGAAATTATCAATTATGTGACTTTAAACCTTATATCATTCATGCTAAAAAAAAAAAGAAGGAAAAAAAAAAAAAAGATCCAATGTTGTTCCTAGATAAGTGCAAGATGTTGTTATCCCCATCCTCCATTTCCCTCTGATCAAAGTCCAAGATAAGAAGAAAGATGATTTTCAATCTCCAAATAAGGATTGATAATGCAAAAAATTTCAAGAATTTGAAATGAAAATAATCGAATTTAATAACTTTCTTGAAATGTACCACTGCACTTCAATTATAAAAGAACTTGTCAAGCTTGAAGTTGAAATTTGTCGACGGATATGAATGAAGAAAGGAAATTTAGGAAAATGAAACTTTGTTTCAAGACACAACATTTCCGTAAAAAGAGGGGAAGAAACTACTTACATCAACAGCATCAGTGCCCTTGTCCATAAGATCAATCTTGGTCAACACTCCAAATGTTCTCTCCCCTGGAGAAGTGATAATTAAACAAAGCCGTAATAATTAAACATACAAAGAAAATCATTTTCAGAGGCAAGTGAATTCCAGCCAATAGAATTAAAGAAAAATATAACTAATATCGCATGTTGTTTGACCCTCGCTGGATGCAACAACATGCCAATGTGATAGCTTCTTCTCTGTATAATTTTAAGGGATGGGAGTTGCAAAATGTCTCATTTTTAGCAATGTGAAATTGGTCGTTGGGTTGAGATGAGAAAAGGCTTTTTCTAAGCCTGTTTTAGAGTATGCCAAAGAAACTTCCCGGAAGGTTGGAACCCTTTTAGTTGTGATAAAGATAGCTTTTCTCTAAATTGCTCTGTCAATTGGCTATATAATTTCTACAGTTCCAGGCTTTTGAGTGATTCTGCTCACGCATGTATTATGCATGATACTTAACCTTGTTTGCTTTGTGAACTTTAGGTGATGATAATGCATTAATGTGTGCCGACATGACAATTTGCCCTTTCTATGAATTGTTGGGAGAGAACCAAGGCAACTGAAATTTAATCC
Source organism: Sindora glabra (assembly GCA_020226215.1). Taxonomy (NCBI): domain Eukaryota; kingdom Viridiplantae; phylum Streptophyta; class Magnoliopsida; order Fabales; family Fabaceae; genus Sindora; species Sindora glabra. The sequence continues at coordinate 47,723,217 of CM035235.1, read as the reverse complement.
CAATCGGCTTGGAGTTTAACAAGAGTTAGGCTGACAGGGCTAAGCAAATGGCAGAAAATAAGATGTGAAAATTGTTGATTTTGTTTGCAGCATAGAACAAACTCTCCTGGCCTCTGCACAGATCCTACCCTCAATGTGCAGAACCCGATCAAGTATCATCTTAATGGTAAACTGCTGCTCAGAAATATAGTCTCCAACAGAGTCCTGGAGAAATTAATCTAATGTAGACTAATTTTCTAAGAAGATATATAATCAACCTCCATAGACAAAGTGAGCCTTTGCAAGTTGTTTTTAACTTCTGCACCTTCTTTACTATCAGGTTTTTCTAATGTATTAAATCACAAACACAGGACAAACAGATAAATTAACACAGCAAAAATAATTATCAAATAACTCCAAATAACAGAATTTTACCTCTAGGGTCTACTTCACGAGAAATTTTAATTGCATCTGAAGTGGCAAGATCTTGATTGGCAGGAGATATTGCCAAGATGATACAATTGGGCTGCAATTAGAAGCAGACATATGTAATGTTAACTGAATTATCAACTGCAATTTGTTTCAACTCATCATACAAATTAAAAATAAGACAGCTCTGTACTCTTTTGTTTACATGTTCAATGAGTTTATCTTAAACAACAGCATGCATGCATCTTATGTGAGATCATTTTCCTATTACTAAATCAGCATGATTTTGTTAAATAGTCATCGGACGAAAATGGAGTATCAACTATTGCTATGTGACAAATTTTATATAATGAGATCTTCTTTCTACTATTGGATCAGAAGAAGTTCGGTGGATAGTCACTAGATCAAGATGACTAAGTTAAGTTAAACTAGAAATTCTCATGAGTTCTCAACTGATGTTTTAACCCAAACCTAGAAATTCTCATGAGTTCTCAACTGATGTTTTAACCCAAACCATTCATCTTAATTAAATGATAGCCATCCAACTCCTCTCACTTTCTAGAAATGTTCTCATTTGTAACATCCTTTTTGAATGTAAGTTTGAATTCAAAATTTAAATGCACATTTACCTTTTCAATGTAAGACCTGACCATATCCTCAATGTCTGCCACAATGCTTTCTGGTTGACCCTCTACAATGTCCCAAGAAACATAATTCCATCAATCTTCTATTTATTATATAGGGCATGTAAATTCATATACGTTCAACTCAAATGCAAAAAAATTAATCTTTAAAACTCACCAATGGCAACTTTTGTAAGTCCAGGAAGATCAACCAGTGTCAGGTTGACAACTGCCAAGGTAAAGGAATGAATGAATGATATAAATGCATTTACAATTGGATTAATGCATTGTTAAACACATGTAAAACGTAAAAAAAGCTTGTGCCTCAAAAAGAACAATAAAAAATAAAGATAACAGTAGTCAATATGATGAGAATAGAAAATTTTTTAATACAAAAATTAGCTAAATTTATCCTATGATACAAATTTTTAGTTCTCACAATAGTTGATCGTCCACAATTTATCTCACCATGAGGGGAATAGATACTGAGATGGATTGGGACAGTGGAAATTGCCTTGGAGCGGCCAGTCTCTCGATCAGTCTCATCAGAAATCTCTTGCCTAACGGCAGCTACAGAACAGGCAGTTAGTATATATATAGTATTAGCAACACAAAAGTAGTAGTAAAGAATTAGTTAATTTACAGTTCTACAAATCATAATAAGAAACATATGACGAAAAATATACCAAATATATACTTGTTACCGGATTAAATTTTAAAAGTGATGTAAGAAATAAACAAGATATGTGTAAAAGGCAATAAATCCATAGCAGATACCAAAGTCAGTGTATCTCTTCCTTGGTTGGTGCATAAATTCAGCATATTCTCTTCCTTCGTCAATCTTATGGAGTTGCAAAACCAGAGGACGCCGAGTAACAATACCTGCACAGAAATCAGTTTCCATAGTCAGAATGACATTTCCAGAAAGAGAGAAGCAAAGAAATCACAACAATCTACATGATTAAGTAAATATCCAGTCAAAAGTCTCATTTACCAGATCCACGAGGTAAAAAGTCTTTTCCCACAATACTCTCTAGCACTGAAGACTTTCCAGAGCTCTACAAAACAGCAAATAACCGATAAAACCGAATTCTCCACAGATGTGAGAGCCAAAATGGTAGAATGGAACAGTGAAACTTATTCAGGAATAGCCAAAAAAATATTATCAGTGAAAAAAAATTCATAAATTTGAATAAATTTTTCATTGTGCGATCTTATCCAGAAGAACTCCTGGTGACAAGCAACCAAATTTAAGGCTCTTGCGATGAGGTCACCTGGTGAGGACAGATGATTAAAAAAATAGTTTCCAAGATATAATTAGCAACAGTTATATTTTATGAAATACTACGCAATGGCATATCAATTAGAATAGTGTCGACTTGACGTTTGAAGCATTTAATCTATGAAAATTTTCCAACATAATTTGTATATCAATAATCAAAATATGTATTTTAACATATTCATACGAGAGTCTCTGCTGTTTCATGCTGTTCAATACATACCTCAAGATCAAGGACAGAGAAAATCAATCACTAATCAAATTTAAGTCGGTGACTTGCTCAGCAGAGAATGATACTTCAATGCTGATTAGAATTGAAATTTTCAATTCACATCCGCATTACTCAGACTACCGAAAAGAAAAAACAAAGATCACATCGTGCGCACCGCGCAGATTTGAACTTAAAAATCAAATATGTGCGAATTTGACATAACAAAAATAAGATCGCAATGCAAACGGATTGAAATTCACCAGAGAACAGACAAATAAGAAACAAAATTGAAAGAGTAGCAGAAAACGTAGACGAAGATGAACGGAGATGAAATGAACCTGTCCTCCGACGACGGCAATGGAGGGAAGCGCGTCCCAGAGCGTAGGCAATGCGCTGCCTTCGCCATGATCGCCGAGGGCGGTGCACGCCCTCTGTATATTATTTACCAGCTGTATCAAATTCTCCATTGTAGAGTGATGGAGCGAGTGGACTTGGTGATCTTTGAAACTTTCCGCGACGTAGAGATTCAAATCGAAACAACGATCGAGAGAGAGAAATGTGCGTGGGAAGAAATGTGCGTGGGAAGAAATGGTTGGAGAAGGAACCGAGAAATGAAGGAACGTCGATTTTGGAAACTTTCCGTATGTTCGTTGAATTGACACACTTCAGTTATATGTTTATTGACAACACTGCCCTTCCTAATTTCCCAAAAAAAAGTTGAATTTATGGGGAAAAAGAATTGCTTTTAACTCCGTGTTTGGAACCAAAAATGAATTACTATGCATAACTTCAAACAATTCATTATAAATTGATTAAAATTTTCAATTTAATACTAGATGCTAATTCACATATTAATGAACCAATCTGATTTCTTTATTAATCTATAAAAAATTTTAAAAACAAAATGATAGAGTTTTTCTTTTTTTCGGATAAGATGATAAGGCAAATGGATTACTCCAAGTGAGCTGAATATATATGAAAAAATTTGAGCATTTATTACTTCAAGTTGGAAAAATTGAGAGAAAGGCCTCTGAAGTGAGCTAAAAAATGTTGTGCAGCAATAACAAGGGTGTGAAACAATGAGGAGAAATATAATTAGAAGTGAGTGGGTTTAAATTAAGTTAAATTTTACATAACATAAGGTAGACTTGTACAATTTCTGCATAATATTTTTTAAAAGTTGGCTTGTTGTCTGTTAGTTTATATAAATTTATTAATAATTAATAAGTATTCTTAAAAAATATTATTACAAATAGAATTTGGTTGAGTTAAATTTTTCTTTTTTATAAATCATTTGATATTTGAATTCGAGCCGAATCAAACTCAATATGAGAGTAAGCTCTCTTAATATTGTTTGCTCCATTTACAAAACACGAACTTGAAATCTTACTTAAAAAGTATTAAACTCATTGTTACTTGAATCAATAGTTATTAGTGAGTTAAATCAAATTTTAATATTATCAAACATAACTCAATTAATATGAAAAGTTATTAGAACTCTAATTAATAATAATATTTTAATTTAAATTTTCCTTAACTAATTAAAAAATATAAAATTCAAAATTCAAGTCAATTCTGATTCATTTTTAAAATAAATATAAATGTTATAATAATTTTATTTAAATAATTATAATATAAACTAAAATTAAGAAAATAAATGCATATTAAAATTTTTCATCCACTATTAAAAGATATATAAAATCTTTTAAATATTATATATATTTTTTAATATATAAAAATATAGGTCAACCTAATAAGTTAAAAGAATAGGCTTTGAATAATATGATCTAATTTATTTTATAAAAAGAGCTAACAATTTAATCCAAACCTATTCTATTCTATAAATAGGTTGGGTTAGATTGAAAATATGTTAGATATCTAAGAGCCTGTAAATCAAATAATTTACTTCCGCCCTTAGTTGTTGATTTGAAATAAATTTGATAATTTTTTATGTTTACTTTATATCTTAAAAAAATTTATTTAAAAGCAAATATAATATTTAATCCTTCATTTTTAAAGAAGGTAACAATTATATCTCTTAAATTTCACAATTAACACTATTTGTTTCTTATTTTTATTTTTATTATAATTATTCATCTCTCTATTTACTTATAATATTAAATAAATAAAAATGTTGAAATTAATTATTAAATATCACTTTAATAATGTTAAATATGTGCATATTTTTTAATTATATTTTTTATTATTTATTTTAATATTATGTGTGAATAGAGAAGCAAATAATAATTATAAAAACAAAAATGAAAAACTAGTAATACTAGTTAAGAAATTTAAAGATATAATATTCATTACTTTTATAAATAAGAGATTCAATATTATGTTTACTTAATTTTAAATATAAAAAAATTACATAAATTTTTAATAAATTTTATTTTAATCCTCTTACCGTGCTCTAACTTTGCACCTAGAAACAGAAATATATTACTGAACACATTTTTAACTTTTTTTCATAACAGAAATTAACAGAAAATGTTTTTAACCTTTTTTTATATCATGTATTAGGTAAAGTTCTTGAATCTTATATAACTTTCATAAAATTTTCCATTTAATTTACTATATATATTCATTGATCTATTTAGTAAAAGTAATTATAATTATCAAAGTACAATTATTAATAATAATTTATAAACTAGTTAATATGATAAATCTTACAATAATCACCTAACAAAACTTATCTTAATTTTGTCGGAGAAAAGAACGGTGGAGCTTCACCTGCACAGACCCATGAAACCGTTGGTTTTTTTTTTTAAAAAAAAAAGAACAAAGAAGACAAAGCCCATCTATGTCTAAACCCCAAATTGGTCCAAGCCCGGGTTAATTAGCCTCTTTTAAGACATTTAATTGGCGGATCAAAATCAAAATATCCTCTTCCCACTGTTGAGAATCAATGATCACTGGGAATTCGAGATTTAGCACTCTCCTTTTTCGTATGTTTATTTTTTTTCTACTAATTTTTGACAAAATAAAAATAAAAATTCTACTTTAAAACTCACTATTTTTTAATTTAAATTCACAATGTTAAATAAAAATATTATATTATATTTTTTTTCAAAATTTATCTTATCTTTCTTAAAAAATACACCAGATGAGTATAGCCCACCTTGACCGAATATACCTAACTTCCCATAAGGATACTAAACAAAGAGAAGTGTTGATTTACTTCCTTATATACCTTTCTTTTCTATTTACAACTTTTTATCACACATACACGATGCACTGTGCATAATATAACTAAAGTTTGACTGTTTGAGTTTATTTGGTGGTTCTAACACAATTAAACATGAATTAGATCAATGTATTCATATTATATTATATATAATATTTACAATTATAATTTTAAGCGAGTCTCTTGAGAGACCTATGATAAAATTAAGATATTGTTGTAAGTGAAGTTAAAAAAATATAAAATTAATTTCATTTTAAAATATATCATGTATTTAATTGTGAATGATTATTGAGAAAACATTTAGAAATATAGACAATGTTTGGATTTTTTTTATTTTTTTATTTTTAAAATTTATTTTAAAAAATTATTTTTTGTTCTCAAAAATTATTTTAAAAAAATTAAGATTAAAAGGTGGTTAATATTGTAAATAAAATTTTTCTATTTAATTAAAAAATTGATATTTAGAATAAAAAAATAAGTTGTAAAAAAATTAAAAGTTATTTTTATTTTTTTATTTTTAAATTACATATTTAAAGAATAATTTTTAAAAATAAATTTCGAAAATAGGCTAACAAATATGTTCTTCTGTTTTAAAAAAATATTTTTAAAAATAGAAAACAAAGAAACCATAAAGTCATTTCCCACATTAGGCGATGAGAAGCTTTGATAGTATGTTGAGAATTTTAAGTTCAAATCTCTATCGATAATATATATAAAAGAAAATATCATATACTTAATTTCAAATTTTTTGAATCAAAGGAAGTATACTGTCATATTTTTTTTTAATGGGAAGTTTAAAAGAAAGATTACTTTAACATTGCTTTTTAAATTACAGCTAGTTGTTGATGACAATTTAATTTGACTTAAATTATATATATAAGTGGGAGTGAAGTTATAAAAGATAAATGTAATTAATTTTAAGTTAAATTAGGTTGTAAGTCAAGTTATAAATTATTGGAATTATAAATGAGTATATTTAAAAGGAATAAAGCTGAGGAGAGAAGCGAGGAAAATTAAAAGTGTATTTGAATATATTTTTATTTTTATATTTTAAAAATTATTTTTTAAAAAAATATTTTTGAAATTGAAGAAAAATAAAGAATAGAGGATGATTTGTATTGTAAATAAAAAATTATCTAATTATAAAACTAACATTTAAAATAAGAAAATAAATTCAAAAAATAACTAAAATTATTTCTATTTTTTTAAGTTATACATTTAGAGAATAATTTTAAAAAATAAATTTTAAAATTAGATTATCAAATGAATTCTTCTATTTTTAAAAGTAAAAAAATATTTTTAAAAAATAGAAAATAAATGGACTTTGAGAGTTTAGTGAGAGATTCTCACACGAAAACAGTCATCTAACAAAATAGGAGGAAACTAATTCTGTCTGATATGAGGAAATATTCTGACACACCACTATAATGGTGTATTAGTAAATTTAAAATTTAAAATTTATTAATTTATATCATGTTATATAAATTGAATAAAATTTAATAACTTTAATATCAATAATGTACGACAAAATAATATATTTTAATCTACACTCTAATATTATTCCTCTTATGACGCCAGACTTCTAAACTCAAAAGGATTTTCGTGAAAATTTGCACCTAACCAATCAGATTACATTTTATATAAATAAATATATATATATATATATATATATATATAAACAAAGATGTTCAAATATAATGTTATTAATTTTTATTTTTAATGACAAAATTTAAACTCATAAAATATATAATAAAGTCAAATTTTATTTTTTAATAAAAATATTTTTCCAAAAAATATACTTATATATTATTAAGATTGTAAAAAAATAATTTATATACTTAATATTAAATGTAAAAAATTTAACGGAAGATAAATTTTTATTTTAAAAAATTATTTTTCTATATATTATTTTTTTCAAATAATAAAGTATAGAAATATATTATATTACTAAATCTTATTGAATATTAGTTTTATTTTTAATTAAATTTAATATATTATATAATAATAAATTAATTATTAGATTTAATGGTACATGTTAATGTACTATAAATTTTTTCCCATTATAAATTAGTGGAATTATAGTTGGGGTAGTTTGTACATACCTACATATATATATATATAGTTCTGAGCGAGAGCAAGGAACTATATAGCATATTCCTTACTTCCAACAGCTTAAATGGCATATTGGGCGAGGTAAGACAAGCTAACGCTTCGTTCTCTGCCCTACATTCTTATCCCATATATAACAGTGTCAAATGGCAGCATCTCCTGGATCTTTCTTCTTGGTTTCAAAAACACTGCCCTTCCCTCTGTTTCTGTCTTTCGTTTGAAATGCTGACTGAAATTCGGAAGCAAAAACTCCTCCCATGGACTCTGTTTCTCTAACACCCGAATTTAGATCATTCAGGTTTAAACCCCAAAACTATTGCCCAGCGAAAGCTCTATTTTCTGCTAACTTATCCTTCTTTCAATTCACTTACTTCAAAAAACTCAGACCCTCATCTATTTCTTCGTGTTATACAACTCCTTCCAACCCACAGGAGGGCCAAAACTCAAATTCCAACGGTGAAACTCGCAACTTTCTATCGAGCCCTGTCCGGGTTTCGTTACCTCTGCTACAAACTATCAAACAGTTGGCAGCCTTGCAAGCCCTGAAATGGCTTTCCAGTTGGAGAACTTATAGTGATGCACAGAAGGTTGTGGACGAATTCAATGGATGTTATTTGCAGAACGGAGGGCTCGGAGTGGCTCTGTTAAGCGTCACTGCGAACGCAAAGCTTAGGATTAGTCCGTTTGTGGCAACATTAGCGGCGAACCCAACATTTGTTTCTGGGTTATTTGCGTGGATTATAGCGCAATCAACAAAAGTGTTTTTGAATTTCCTTCTGGAGAGGAAATGGGATTGGAGGCTTTTGTTTGCTTCAGGAGGGATGCCGTCTTCTCACTCGGCCTTGTGTGCCGCCCTTTCAACTTCGGTGGCGCTTTGTCATGGCGTTGCAGATTCGCTTTTTCCAGTGTGTCTGGGGTTTAGTTTGATTGTTATGTACGATGCCATCGGTGTTAGGAGGCATGCTGGGATGCAAGCTGAGGTAGGAATTGCTTTTGGCTTTTTTTGGGATGATTGCTGTGTCTTTTGCAATTTTTTTGTATTGCTCCTGAGTGGATTTGAAATATTAATGAAGCATATTCTGATATCAAAATTTGATAAAAACGTTTGAGAAGATGTTTAAGAAGCCTTTTTGTTGTTGCATTACTTTTTCGGAACATGTCAAGGGTATAATGGGTGAGATTTCATCCCAATTAGCTTTTGAAAGTAAAAAATGCCAATTTGGTTCTATAGCGTGTAGCAGGTCATGGCAGCTTTGCACCTTTCGTTATGACCATATGGTTTTCGTGGAAAGATGTCATGAGATGCTTCTGCACATGAAGTTCTATTTGATACAAAGATGTTTCAAGTTGGTTGAGTTGAGTTGCCTCTATTAGAAGTATTTGTATGTCAAAGAAAATAGTTTTAGATCTTGAGATAATTGCATACTTCTTAGGAAATTCAAAAACAAGCTTTTATACTTGAGGGAATTCGGAATATCTGCTTTTTAGTGTCTTGAACCAATACGCATAAGTCAAGCCTCTAAATTTCAAATATTCTCCTTCATGAAAAGACAGAAGTTTTATTCTTCCTTTGAAATATTAATTAAACATAGACCAAGAAGATGCACAATGATATTATCTCATGATGTGCAATGCTAACTATTTCCATCTTTGTATGATACTATGATATTAAACGCTTGATAGATTCTCGAGGGAAAACGATGGCATGACTCAAATTATTAAAATAAGGAAGTAATCTGTCCCGATGTACATTTCAGGAATTTGTGAGAAGCCATCATTCATGACCTCATTCCTTTAAGGTTCCCTTTTATAAACTAGTTTTGTGATTTTGAATGAAATAATACTTCCCAATCCATTTCGGTCCCCCCCCCCCCCTTGCCTCCTTCAGACTTTTGGCATTGAATGCTGTTAGTTAACTGTTTCATGGTCTTGAACTCATGTAAAGTTAGTCTAGTTCTTTTATTTATTTGTTTATTTTTTGGGGAGAAAAAAAAGGTATTTTGAAACAGAGCTATTTTGATGTTGTTAATTGATTATAATGGACTGAGACTGTATCAAAGTTTTTGGTTGAATGTCGAATAAATAATCAATATCTTCAGGTGGTTAGCTCTTTTATTTTTTGGTCCAAAAAAAAAAAAAGAATTTTGGAATTGAGCTAATTTGATGTTGTTAGTTGATTATAATGGACTGAGAATGTGTCAGACAAACATGCTTTTAAATCCAATTTTGAATAATAATTAATCAACATCTTTAGGTAGTTTTATGGGAATCAGTGATAGAATCCTATACCTGTAATGGGCATTGTTGTCATTGATATTTGAAATTGATCTGAGACGACTAGTGACATGATTTGATTATCAAATTAACTGCTCAAGTGGATGCATGTATACATGACATTCAGTTTTTGGAACTGAATACCTTCTGTATGTGGTTGATGCCTAATATTTAACTTGATTCTAGTTAGTGCTGAAAGAGATTTCCTAGGACCATTTTGGAGTGGAGTTCATTTTATTCTACCTGATCTAAAATTATAATTTTTGGTTGTTCTGGTTGGCTGTTAATTTAAGATTTTTGGGTATGTTTTGGGGCCTCAACCGAGAGTTCTGCACACTGTCCCCCTTGAACCAACTTAGCTCTCAAAAATTGTTTATGTTTTTCAGTTTTAGTTGCATTTGTTTCACTCAATGGTTCATTTTGTTTTAACCTAACATATTATTTGGACTGCTTTACTCATTATGCATCGAAAATTGAGCCGTAAACACATACGTAATGAATTTGCCAATGTCTTGGGTTCTAAAACCAAATTATTGAATTAAACTCTCTAACTTTGTTGAATTTGATAGTATCTATAGATGAAAATGAGTTCCAAAAATTATTCCTCAAACTAATTTTTATGAATTGGCACACTTCATTCTTAGATTGCTGTCATTCCCTAGCATAAAGGACAAGGCTTAACTTAAATGGTCGAGGAGATATGTATATAATATTGCCATCCCTTGTCATCGTGTTAGATGCATGGCACTGATTCATCTTGTCTTCAGCAAGCATTCAGTCATTTAACCACTAATCCTTTTTATTTAAGAAAATTCTTTCACTAAAGAATTTTATGTCTTCCAATGACACAGGTGCTTAATATGATTGTTGCAGACTTGTTCAAAGGGCATCCTGTCAGAGAAAGGAAGCTGAAGGAACTATTAGGCCACACTCCATCTCAGGTGTTTGCTGGTGCTGTCCTTGGCATTGTGGTAGCCTGCTTTTGTTGTCAAGTTTGCATTGTAGTAACTTAGCTTGATCTCCTGCCAGTTTTTGGCGAAATTGTATTTGACGACATGCTATTTATGCAGCCTTGTGTTATATTATACGGCCTTCTCAATCATTGCACTTTATTCATCAAGATGTGTTATTAACAAATACATCGGAAAATTAAGAATGGAAACGAGAATTTTTCTACTTATCTAGGCTAGCCATTAAAATTTGGAGTAATGCTGCTCCCATTATTTTTCTTAAATAAAGATTATTCTTATGAGTTAATAGTTATTAATTTTTTATCTTTTAATTCTGATCCTTCCTTAATCACATGATTTTGAATATATTTTGTGAATTGGTTCGTCCTTGTAACCACTTTTTTGGATCTAGTTTGTCTCGCTTGCTTATAGAGTGAGATCTACTCTGTGTAGTTATATTAGCCTGTTTTTGTTCACTGTTGAGGTGAAGTTTTCCTTCATTGTGATGTGACTCTTTGAAGCTCTTTTACATCTTCAATCTTGGGTATTTACTTATGGGCAGTAACATTCTTCAACCTTGGTCAAGAGGAGCTGCTGATGGCAAGTCTCTTCTAGTTTTTCCCAGTTCAACTCAGCTACCATGGCGTCTTGAAGCTTTGATCCGTTTGAGATGAACTTTTTGTAGAAGATCTGATGGATAACTTCTTCCTGTTGAAGAACCAAATCCTTGGATATTGGGATGTGTTAGTTTAGACTTTTTTCTATCATTCTTTTTGTGATTTGACAAAAAGAATCTATTTCAGGAAGAAATTACAGCATCTTTCAAGGTTAATCGACATCAATCAAAATATTTGTGTTGGCTTTAAACACAATTTGTTGGCCAAAATAGTCCCAGTTAAAATACCATTGAGGTTACTAGTTTTAGACTTTTTGTTTCGTAAGCCTTCGCAAGTAATTCATTCAGCATACTGATTCCCAAAACCAAAATAGCAGTGAATTTTAATTTACTGGTTACAGCAAGCAGCTGTCTTTTTCCCCTCCTTAATGAGATAGTGACGTTACACCTGTTTTTCTCATGAGTCAATTTGGTCCATATTGTTGCTACTTGTGTGCATGGGCACTACGTAGTGTCATAATTTATATAGAATTATAAAGCCTGTTTGGATTTTGTTTTCAAAAACAGTTTCCTATTTTTAAAAACAGTATCGCTGAAAAACTTGTTTGACAATGTGTTGTCAAATTTTGTTTTTAAAAATTGTTTTTGAAATTCTTGTTTTAAAAAAATAAGTTTTAGATATTTTCTGAATTTGTTCTTTTATTCTTAATAGCAATTTTGTAAATAAATAAAACTTTTGCTTATTTGTTTTACTGAACATCTTCTATTTTTTTATTTTCTTTAAATTTAGAAATTAATTTTAAAAACGAAAGAATAGTTTTTAAAAATAACTTTTAAGAACAATTTTTAAAAGTTAAAAAACAATATATCTACTTTGTATTTTCTAAAGTGCGAAACCAGATGATAAGAATTCTGGAGTTCCGGTCTTCATCAAGAAAATTATTGACAGCAGATATTTGATTCTTTTTATGTCAATTGCAAAGGACACATTATGTGTCTTTCACCCTGCAACTCCTAAAACAGTCAAATTAGAGAAAAGTGTAAGGCATCAAAATCATAATACACAGAAGCAATGCAGACCATTTCATTTTGTTCATCATGCACATGGAAGATTATTATAAGACAAAATAAAATGTTCATCATTTATTTTTTTCTATTGTAAGAAACAACAATTACAGGGGGAAGAAATACCAAACTCCTATCTGTGTTGAGGACAGCTGGTGGATGATTTCTTTAGGGAAGATTCCTTAAGCAGTAGCACCACTTGTCCGATGAAAAAATTGCAGTTGAAGTCCGATGTCCTTTACCAGGACCTACAGTGCCTGAGGACAGGCCTGAGGGATGAGGATGACTTTTTAGAAGGCATCAAGAAGTTTGCAGACATGATTGGAGTGGGTGTTTAACATTTTGGTGCCGAATTGTCTCTGTCCTTAAAAAAAAAAATCTAATATGGATGATTTTCTATCAGATCAATTGCTGAATTGGAAAAATAATATATTTTACATCATTTGTGTGAAAGCAGTATTGAGTTTTTTAGTTTTAATGTAATACTAGAAGTTATTTTTCCTATTCTTAAGGAAAGTTTTTAATCAAACCATAAAGATTAGACTACTTGCTTGAGATAGAAGCCTCAATTTTGGAAACTATCTCCTGGCAAATGAGGGATTATTTATCCTTTAGGCTGTGAATATAGGTTCCTTTGAAAATCCTCTGTTGAATCTTGACCCCAAATATTCCTCCAAGAAATTTTCTCGACTGTCTGGAAGTGTTGGGGCCGAAAATAGTGCCTGATTTTTGCTTGTTGAGACGCAATCCAGATTTGTCCTTAAATTGATTAAGAACAGATTGAATTTAACTTCTCCATAATCCAAGTTGCACTTCAGAAGATAATGTGAATCATTACAAAAAAATCAACTGAAAATTTAATAAATAACAAGTAATTGAATAAGTATTTTGAAAATTTATAATTATGCACATCAGAGAAACCAAATTTGATATGATTCTTTAACAGCTATTGGAGTCTGCTTAGAAAATGAGCAGCAGATCATCAACATAGAATAAGTAGTTTACACTAGAGACATGTTTACAAACTCTGATTCCTTCAATCCGCCTGCTTTTGTTTATCTTAAAATACACCGTTCATGTGGGATGTTAACTTTTAGGAATGTACTTATAAGTGAGTCATTCAAAATTGTAATTTTTTTGGGAGGGGAACAAAAATTTTTTGAGGGCAAATGATTTATTTGAATTTCTTTTCAAAATTTTTTCATATAATTATCTATATTAAAAATTTTAAAGGCCAAACGCTCCTATACTTCAACTATGCTCCGTCATTGATTGATCATAACAATTTTATGATGTGATTGAATATGAAAATTGAAGTTAGTAATTTAATTATTAAGAAATTTAAATTTTATATGTTAAAATATTTTGTATGATAATAATTAAATAAAATTTATGAATTATTTAACCATTTTAAGTAAAGAATTTAAGTTATTAAATTTAACATTTTAAATCTAATTAAAATAAGTATTATTTTACAAATATCACTATTATTCTTGAAATATCATATTAAATATCATCTTTATTCACGAAAGCTAAGTCAGCTTATCATTTTCCATCTCTAAAATTTCAAAAACTTCAAAATTCTTAATATTTTCTAAATGATTTATCCAAACAACATTTCATATTGTTTTCTTCCTTTATGAACATTTCACATAAGCAACATACATGTGATTCTAAATTTGATAATTTAAGTTGTCAATAAGGGAAATTTTGCATTATGGAGAGAGAGCTTATATTTTTATTTGTATGGTATTATTATAGAGACTGCCAGGGAGAACATGCAGATTCCAAAAAGTCTACTTCCTCATAGGTCATTCATTTTGAATGAATAAGTTGTAGAAAACATTATGATATATTACTAATGTAATAATATATAAATATATTATTAAATTTTATTATAGATTAAATTTATTTTTTTAAAATCAAATAAAATATATTGTATGAAAATCAATCACTAACAGATCACTACACATATATACCATTGATGCAATATACATCATAGAATTTTCCATAAGTAATACAACTCTTTCATGTATTAACTTGGTTATTATTTCATTTTAGAAATCATATGTTTGATATAAAAGCATCAATTTATGTAATTGTGTGTGCGTATAACAATATTACGGACAGCCAAAAAACCTAGCGGTGGAAAAGAAACATGTACGGCAAGGGGAATTTTTGACACTTGACCGCAGAAGCTAGTTCTTTGTGTTCACTCAATTGGGATATTTCTAGGCCCTGAATTTGAATTTTTTTTTTAAGTTAACCTACATTGTGTAATTTTGTATGTTATATTTGACTTCAATTTTATCTCTCATATTTTCATAATTTCAGATAAGAGTGCATGCTCTTAAAAATTATGAGAAAAAGAATAGGAAAAAAAAAAGTATGTTCTATCAAAATATTTTCTTGATACATATGAATAGAAAATAAGTGAAAGCTTAATTTATTTTATTCTTAATTCTTCCACTTAAGATTCAATTTAAAGAGTAAAATAATTAATTTAATTTAATTTTTCATTCTCTAACCTTTCTATCTATAAAGAAAAGGATACATAATTAATAAGAAATTCCTTTCTTTAAAGGAAATATAATTAATAAAAAAATATAATTTATAATATATGGCATTGGTGAGTTTTTTTCCTTTTAAAATAATAAAAGCCACTTCTGCGAAGAGTTTAACGTTTTTCAAAAGAAATTATAGATTTTCTTAGACTTCTGTGATTGTCCAATAATTAGATTTACAATTCCCAGCAAAATCACTAATTTTCTTTTTTGAAAAACAAAGTTGCAGAATCGATGCTGCAGAACAAGAACTAACGAACTAACAGATACAGCGGTTAAGCAAGCATCCTACAGATCCTCCATCCTTGGAAGTAAGACCCAAATTTTAGCCCATTAACTATTTAAACTAGAGTTGGTGGGGTGCGCCCATTAACTATTTAAACTAGAGTTGGTGGGGTGCGCCAGGCCCTTGCAGTAGTGCAACGCATGGGCGACGCGTGAGAAACTAAGTAGCAAGCTACTTATTAGGCCCTCCCCCTTTAAAAATTAATTTAATATCATGTGAGCCAATGGCCCACGTATCAGATATTAAACTGATAAGAACAGATACTACACTTGATCTTAGCCAAAAGGCCGAGAAAGGTATGCTCTGACAAGCTGCTGCTCTGGGTTTTTATATCACGTTTTTCCTTGCTTCTTGGTTAACATTAGCGATGTGGGATTCAAGATCAGCGCGCTCTCCTTCGAGTACTCCCTCCCCGTCAGTGTGCTGCCAAATCCAATGCAAGAGGAGCAAATGGGGTCTGCTTAACGTCACAATTACAAGGCAGAAATAAGGGAGGCTTAAATATGATTCTTAATTCCCATCATCAATAATTTAAAAATTCGTTAAGTTTATTCATTTTAATTTTAATTTAAAAATATTAATTTTAGTCTCATACAAATTCAAAATTAAAGCGTTTTTTTTAATGTCAATTTTTAAGAGATTAAAATGACAATAAAAATACTTAGATTTAAGCATAAATTTCAAATTTATATTTGCGAATTTCTATTAGAAAGATTACAAATATTAATTAAATCAACCATCGATAAGTCAAAGTTGACATTTTTAATAATTTGGCGCCAATCTTCAAAAGCTTTTCTTTTCATTATTAAACTCAAGAAATTATAAATGCCCGTTAGATAATTCGTTATTTCTCATGTAAAAAGACAAAAGACAGAATTTTTTATTAAGGAAATTGTACCATACCATGTCATGTTTTAAAGATTAGAAAACACGCAAAATTCTAGATTTACAAATCCAGAACGTAAATGGGAAAACGTTTAATAAAATTATATTGTTCATATAATTTTTTGTCAATAAAAATTACTTCTGAAATTTTCTTTCCTCTCATGCTTGTTGATCCATATGTAATTTAATTGAGTATGTGGCCGCCTATTCATCTTAACAAAAAAAATGATAAAATTAATAATTTTATCCTTAAAATTTTAGAACACTAATAAAATAGTTACAAAATTATAAAGTTACAATTTCAATCTTAAATAATAATTTATATATAAAATATAATTTGTTTCTATAGATAATTTTATCTTTAAATAATACAAAATTTATATACATCAACTATTATTTAAAAATAAGATTATAATTTTATATAATTTAAAATTTATTTTATCAACACTTTATAAATTTAAGAATAAAATTAGTATTTTAACAAAAAATACTAACATAATTGTATTGGTTTACAATAACCTCACTCCAAGGAGAGAAAAGTTGACTTCCCAACGGACTAAATGTTTGCATAATTTCCCCCCTTAAGGTGCGAGGTGATTTTGAAATAGATACCTATTAGTACAACTCTTGTTCTTGTGAAATAGCCTATTTATCTATTTGATCGCTAAATAAAGGGACGTGAGTCTGCCTTTCAAACCTGTGTGAAAAGACAGCAACAGAATGAAAAATTCTTGATTAGATAATGAACATACAAATTCTATATTCACGGATTAACTAAGATTCTCTTAACACAAAAAAATCTTAATTGTAAATTAAATTACTTAATTGTCACCATAAGCCATTAGTCAAGAAGAAAGAAGCATCCATTGGAATAATTGTTTGCATTTTTGTGCCTTCAGCTCCTTGATGAATGAAATGCAAAAAAGGGGAAAGCATATAGTCTGACAACTAGAAAATCGCTAGTGTTTCTCTTAGTCTCTCCTTTCCATTATCGTTGTTATTGTTGTGCCATTGTTGTTTGTTGAGAGTTTCTTCTAAACTTGTCTTAGTTTGTGTTTCTCCTTTCTGCTTCCTCTCCATTCTCCACTCTTTCATATTCTCCCATCTCTTATTCATCTTTCCTTTCTTTTATCACAAATTTCATTTTCTTGCTCTGCAACATCTGTTTTTCCTTTCTGTTTTTCCTTTCTGCCTTCATCTTTTCCTCCCTACATTTATGTCTAATTCCCTCTTTCTCCATCTCACATTCCAAAGTCTTCCCTCTTGGGTTTTCAAACCTCCAATTCTTTACCATTGCATCTTACATCCTATGCAATTGTTCTTGCTTTCTAATTTAGTTTTATCCTTGTTTCTCTTTTGTGTAGTTTTCTATGTTAGTTTTATGTGTTTTTCCATATTTCTATGTATTTTTCTTTTGTTGTGATTTGCTTCTAGTTTTGTTTTTCTTTATTGGTGTTTGCAAATTTGTTTCCCTATAATGAATTTTTTTTTAAATATAGGAAACCAATAATTGGCTCAAAGTAAAAAAGAAACATGTACATAAAAGAGAATTTTTTATATGACAAAATTATCAATTTCATTCTAAAAATCATTTAGTGCTGTCAAAATAAATTTTAAATTATATTAAATGATCAATTTTATCTCTAAATAATCGTTCATATAAATAAATTTGTTCCTTCATATAAATTTGTATAAATAATTTTATTTATGAATATCCATAGAGGAACGAAATTATTTATATAAATTATTATTTAGCAATGAAATCAATTATTCAATAAAATTTAGAAACCATTTTGTTATCTTCATACAATTCTAAAAACAAAACTGGTAATTTTATCTTTTGATGCTTTTAGTTGCAAAAGCTAGCTCTCTCTACTCACATTTAGTAGAAAGAAAACAATTATAATTTTTGCTGCCTTAAGAATTAACAAATACAATTTTTGAATCCTATAAAATTAATATTTAAATAATAAAATTAATAATTATTTTATGATATTAAAATAAAACACATATTATGATTAAAATATATAAATATTTTTTCATGATTTGTTCATCAATTCATGTAATAAGAGTGCGTGCTTGTCACCTTTTTCTATTTCACCCTATATCTTCCATAAATTAAAGATGAATCAGTTGAGAACATGTTTTCTAGAAATGAAACGATGAATCTATTTGTTTATTGTTCCTAAAAATATTTTTTTTATTTTTCTTTTAAAAATAGAAAATCCTATCTAAGAAATTATTTTTGAAATCTATTCTTAAACATCATAATTCTAAATATATAATTTAAAAATAAAAAAATAAAATTTTAATATTTTTTAACTTTGTTATTTTATTCTAAATGCCAATTTTACAATTAAATAAAATATTTTCTTATTTTTTTATCTAAACACTATTTATTTTTTGTTTTTTAAAATTTGAAAATAATTTTTAAAAATAAAAAATAAATATTGAGAATATTTTTTAAAAATAAAAAACATATCCAAGCTGCCAAGCAAGCGCAATGTTGCTACAAATGTGACATCCTTTGAGTTTCACAAATTTTTATTAGAAAAATAATACTTTTGTTAACAGTTTCATGTTTTTGCATAAATTATAGATTTCCATACATACCTTTCTTAATAGCCATTTTTTTCACATAAAAAATTAATTTATATAGCAAGTTAAATTTGTTAAGAAGTTATTTCTTATATAAATTTTTAAAAAATTTCTTTAAGTTATTTGATTGATATTTAGAAAGTAACATTTCTTAAAAAATAAATTTTTATATTTTATTTGATTTAAATTTAAATTTTTAAAAAAATATTAATAAAATAATTATTATACTTTCAATATTAGTATAGTATATATTAATAAATTCTAATTATTGTTAATTAAATTTAATAAAAATATTTTTTTTAAAATTTATAAATAACACAAAAAATTAAATTTACTCACAAAAAAAGTAAATAGCAACTCTTCATATTTTATGTAAAATAAAATTTTTTGATACGTCTTATTTTTTTTAATTTATAAAATAATAATTAATTAAACAATTCATAATTTTTTTATTTCTCAATAAATAGTGTTCTTTATACTATTTTTGTAAATTAAACGATTCTTTATAATATGACATATAATATAATTATAACTAATTTATGATACATTTATAATAAATAATATACAGATATATCACTAAATTTAATATAACATACAAAATCTGACCTTAAAAATAAAAAAATTTAATAATACATTCATACGCTAGTATTTAGAATACCAAACTTTCTCCTGAATTGGGAATGACCAATCCCTGCCATCCACGTTTTACGTTCAGCATTTTCCCCCGTTCTCATATGCAATTCTCCCGCTGCGTCCCTCCACTTTCCTCCTCTTTCATCCAACGACCCCAACTACTCCCTCTCCTTTCTACTTTTGTTTCGGCTCTGTTCCCCCCCTCCCCCCCCCCCCCTTTTTTTCTTTTTTTTTTGGAGTTTCAATTCAGAAGGTTGTAATTAATATCTTTTAAAAATTTGAGAATATGATATCTCTCTTTTATATATTTTAGTAAAATCTTATATTATATATGCTTAGGTTAATAAGATATTAAATTGATAAAGGTGATGTTTCAAAGAGGCACAGGTATAACCTTGAACTTAAAAATTAAATAATTTTTTGAATAAATTAATTGAAGTTTGTTCTAATTGCACCTGATGCTTCCTCTTTTTTTTAAAAAAAATGTACTCATTTATTTTCTGAAGCCTTTCTGTTATTATGAAATATAGTAGCATTAAAATTTTAAAGTACCATCCCTTCTTTAATATTATTTATTAAAGATTATTTATTTATATTTTTATATACAAATATACTATTTTTTAAGAATAAAAATATTCTTTTATTTTGATGTATATCTGTGTTTCAATACCTATACATAAAAATATAAAAAATTAGTCTTTTACTCACGAGGAATGACTTTAAAAAAGGAAATGTTGTTATATTTACAATGATAGAAACGTATAATTTTAAAAAATGTCAATATAATTTATCCTAATAGTTTGATTAGGTTATATAGAAAAATTTAAAAACTCGACTTTTGAAACTGGCTTGATAAAAGAGGGACGGAGGGAGAAAGAATTATTTATAAACTACTTTTTTTTTTTGAAATTTGATAAATACAATTCTGATATAAACCAGTTACACCACTAACATTTTAAAACTTCTACTCTATCGAATGAAAAATAATCAGTTACAATTCTAATATTTTGAAATTCATCAAATATAATTTTTTTTTGAAAAAGAGAAAGAAGGAAGACATATACATCATCGAGAGTGAAAAAGTGCAAAAAACTAGTGTAAGTTTTTAGAAATTCAATATCATTAAATTTACTTAAAACTTTATAAATTTATTTGTTCTTAAAACTGCTTTAAATTTATGACATTTAAATTAGTTGATTATACTATAAAGGAGAAAGCTCTAGTTGGTGACAGCAAAACTGAAAACACAATTTTATGCAAAAAGAGCTACAAAAGATACAGTTGAACTAAGTAAAGGATGCAAAATTACACAACAATACGATTCACAACATATTGGACTTTTACATCCAACTTGATAGACAGCCCATAGCTCATAGACTAACCACTGAAATATGTGAAGAGCAGGCCCATATCTTGCCACCTAACATTTGAACTGAACAGGTACTAGGAGATACAACGGAAAAACAAATATATGACAAACTCCCAGCGCTCAAACGAAAGGCCCAAGTTGTAGCCCATAAATCATTTAAACTAGAATTGGTGGGGTACGCCAGGCCCTTGCAGCAGTGCAACGCATGGGCGACGCGTGAGAGCCCAAGTAGCAAGCTACTTATCGGACACTCCCCCTTGAAAAATTAATTTAATATCATGTGGGCCGATGGCCCACGTATCAGATATTAAACTGATAAGAACAGATACTACACTTGATCTTAGCCAAAAGGCCGAGAAAGGTATGCCTAACTCAGCAGCTGCTCTGTGTTTTTATAGCACGCTTCCCACTGCTTTTCGTATGATATGGGCGATGTGGAACTCAAGATCAGCGGGCTTCCTCATCTGCTGTACTTTATTCCTTCACCTCCTTCAAATCATCATATCAATCGATCAAATCAAATCAATCGATCATCAAATCAAATACTCCATATTTAGGACTGCAAGTTACGAAAAAAGAACAAGTAAAAAAAATCAAAAGAAATATATAAACAAATATTTTTTACTTATTGTTTAAATGTAGAAAAAATGTAAAAAGAGATAAAAAAATTAATTTTTTTATTTTAATTGAACAATAAAAAGTAAAAAAATTATTAAATGATAAAATTATTCTTATTGAAAATCAATAAAATTATTTAATAAATTTTTTAAAATAATAATTTTGTAATAAAATTTAAATAAAGTTTTATAAGTATTTATTATATTTCTTATTATAATTTATACGTGTATTTTTTTTTAATTTAATTCTAATTATTATAATTTAATAAATAAAATTATTAATTAATGTTTTAATTAATTAAAAAATATACATATAAAATTACAATTGAGTATTTATAATAAACATCCATGAAATTTCATCATTTTCTTCTTCTGTAATTATTAAACCTTTATTCTTTTTCAGCATTTATTTAGATTCTACTTATTTTATTAAAAAATATTTTTTATAAAAATGTAATTATAAAATACTAAAATAAAAAAAATTTACTTATTTAAAATTAAATATGAAGAATATGAAAAAAAAAATTCTAATTCTCAAGTTCCTAAATATTATGTTTTTTAATCATTAACGTAAATGATATATCACCCTATTATTAATATATATATATATATATATATATATATAATATTTAAAAAAAAATTGTTTTTCACAAAACCAACGAAATCTCAATTATATTTTTTTAAAAAAATAGTTTTTCACAAAACCAACGAAATCTCAATTAAAAACGTTTTGTTGGTATACGTCTTCAAAAATTTTTTTCCTTTCCGCATTAGAATTTCCATACCACCCTAACACAAAAAATAGAAAAAAAATATGTTTTTAATCTTCCTCCTTTTCACCTTTTTCCCATTTAGTATCTGTTTAACTTCACAAGTACATGGCAAGAGCAAGAAAAGCCTAAATATTGATTCTTAATTCTCATAATGAACGGACTAAAAATGAACTGAATTTAGTAATTTTAATTTAAAAATATTAATACTAGTCTCATAAAAATTCAAAATTAATATTCTTTTATTTTACATGTCAACTTTTCAAGAGACTAAGTTAACACCATATACATTTTAAATCAATCGCCAATAAATCATAGTTAACATTTTTAATAGTACTGTGATATTTAATATTATTTTTAAATTTCTTTTTAATATTTTAAGATTAAACTCAGAGTATTGTATACTAATTTTCATTAAGTGATATCATTTATTAACCTTATTTTTATTTTAAATTTATGAATAACTCTTAAAATTTTATAATTTAATTATTAGCAATTTTTAAATGAGTGAATATCAATATTTATATACGAAGGAAAAATTTATGAATTAAATTAATTACGAGGAATATACATACTTATTTTTTGTCTCTTGATTTGATATTGTATTTCACACAGTAGTTAAGAATCATCAGGATCTCTTACTTTCTGTCCATGACAATTTTTACTAAAAATCACATTTGAGAGGGAAGGTTTACTCTCTGTAAAAAAAAAATTGATTATGTTCTCTCTCTCTTTGTTTGTGAGTAATTTTCTCTTTTTATTTATAGGTAGTTATCTCTCTTTTACCCACTTTATTATCAATTATTCAAAAAATTAATTTGTTTCCTTTATCATCATTATTTAAATTAAAATTCAAAATTTAAATAATGATGACATGGGTCACCCGTTAAAGGTATCCCTACATTTATCATCTCCTAATCACACATAATAGAATGAACCACATCATGTAATATTCATCTTTCTTTAAATTTCATCCTCAATACATTTGTCGTGTCGGTGTAGGCATAACATCGTCTTAAGTGTTCTTGTACTTGAAATTCTTACACAAAATCAACACAAAACAACCTCATTTTTTATTTATTTATATTATGCCTCGAATATCCTAAATTTTTTCATATACACTTTCTATTTACAAATCTGATCCCTTGCAAGCTTTATTATAGCTCAGATTGTTATTTACATATGCGTAGCATCCACGTGTATAATGTTACCAAAATTAACTTTATAACGGACATGTTTCATACACCAATATAATTGTATACATGTTGGGAAGTCTTTCTTTTGCCCGCATATCACTTTAATTTGAAGCAACTATTTTCCTAACATTTTACCTCTTGGACCATATATATCATAATCATAGGATACATATTAAGGTAGTAAACAATGTATTATTTCTTCATGATATTGTCGAAGTCAAAAGGTATCCACGAAAAGAATTTTCTTTTTTAGGATTCGCATAGTAATGAATTAGGAATATTTCACTTGCTTCCTGTTTGCTGTCCTTTTGCACATATGGTATGAATCACATGTTACGGTATTTCCCTTATAGTATAAAGGCATATGTCAATTTTATTAGTAACACCATACAAACTTTAATTCAGGCGCACATAATACTTAACCTGAATTCTTTCATATCATTCGACTCCTTTTGACATCAGTATTTGAAAAATTCATTATCTAACTATAGGTATTGTGGAAGGTAGGAGAATCTACAAATTAATCCATATTCGTATCTCTTATTTGACTTTACCTTGTTAAGGCAAGATATTTTATTTTATGTTGCTTATTTATAAAAAAATAACATTTTTTATTTTTATGTTGGTGAACACATATCTTATCTCTGCTCATTCCTCATGAGCGTTAAAGGTGGTTGTTTATATGAGAGAACCAACCTTATCAACCTGTACGACATACTAGACATTTGTATACTTATACACATACTATAACATTTGTAATTGAATAAAACATACTTTACATTGGAATGTGCTTAATGGTGACCTTTTTCCTTATGTTATAGCATTTCTCACAAAATGGTACTTTATGTCAATATGCTTAATCTTGCTATAGTATTTTGGATCCTTTGTATAAACGATGGCTGCCTAATTGTCATAATATATCAGGATAGGGTTTGAATTTTCACCATATAAATTCCCAAATATTTTATAAATCTTTTCATCCATAAAGCCTCTTATACTACTGCAGAACATACTACAAACTTTGCTTCCATTGTTGATAATGCAATGCATGTCTACTTCCTGTTACACCATGATATGACGTTATTATTTAACAAGAATGAGTAACCTGATGTGGATTTTCTCTCATCTAAGTCTCTTGCCCAATTTGTATCAGGATATCCAACTAAGCACAAATCATTTCTTTGATAGCATAACGTGTAATCAACTATGCCTTTCAAAAATCTTAATATTCTCTTCATAGCTTTCTAATATTTCTGTCTGAGGTTTGAGTGGTATCTGCTTACGAGTCCGATCGCATAATAAATATCTAGTTTAATGCACATCATTGCATACATCAAACTGCTAACTACACTAGAACAAAGGATTCTTTCCATTGATTTCTTCTCAAATTTATTTTGAGAACACATTTCTTAACTCAACGGTTCACTTTTATTTATAAGGGTATACATAAGTTTGCAAGTTTTCATATTGAATTTCTCAAGGATTCACCATATATAATTTTCTTGAGAAAGAGAAACAAGTTTTTTGGAATGATCCCTAAAGATTTTAGCTCTAAGAATATAATCTGCTTCACTCATGTCTTTCATCTCAAAATTCAAGAATAGTCATTCCTTAATAGCTATAATTGAATTCAAATTATTCCCAACTAATAGTATATCATCCATGTAAATGGATAATATCACAATATAACCTTTATACTACTTGATGTAAACATAATGATCTTCCTCAATCATTTGAAAGTCATATGAGGTTATAGTTCGATGAAACCTCAAATATCATTATCTGGATGACTACTTGAATCCATAAATGTACCTTTGGAGTTTACAAACTTTCTTTTCCTTTTCTTTTTGTATGAAACCTGCTAGTTGTTCCATGTAGATTTCTTCATCAAATTCTCCATTGAGAAAAATGGTTTTCACATCCATTTAATGTAATTATAAATCTAGATTTGCTATTATGGCTAAAAGTAATCTTATTGAATTGAAACATACAACAAGTAATAATGTGTCCTTATAATTTATTCCTTCTTATTGTGTATACTCTTTTGCAATTAGCCAAGCTTTATACCTTTCGATTGATCCATCTACCTTTCTTTTAATTTTACGAACTCATTTATTCCCAATTGCCTTTCGGCCAGATGGTAAGTTAACTAGCTCCCAAACTTAGTTAGTTTTCATTGAATCTATTTTTTCCTCCATCACTTTCTTCCAATGTTCCTTAATAGGGTAAGTTAGAGCTTCTTAAATTGTTCTTGGTTCTTCCTCATCTTAAGGAATAATTATAAGAGTTAATCCCTCAATTGAAAAGCATCTTCTGGGTACATTTCCTCTTTTACTTTTTTATAGTGGGGTTCCCTATATTACACCATCCCTAAATACAGGGTTCTCACTCACTCTTTTAAAGCTTCCACTCAAATCAACAAGTACTCTTTGAAAGCTCCTACTCAGATAAAATGATAGGATTCAATATTATTCACTTGATCTTTTAGCTCATAAAAGGATACAATGCAATTAGGAAACTCACTTTCTAAAAATGTGGCATTCCTTAATTCAAGTTTCATCATTGTTCCATCCTCATTTTCGCTAACGAAAACGTATCCCTTAGATAATTTTAAAATCTTATAAAGATACATTTATTCCCTGTTGGACCTAATTTTTCATATTCATAAGAAGTATCATGGACATATATAACAGACCCCTATGGTCCAAGAATGCTCAAATCAGGTTTGCATTTTGTCCACAGTCCATAAGGTGTGGATGTAACAGACTTTGAGGGTACACAGTCAAGTATGAAAGTGGCTGTTAATATGATATCTCCCCAATATGAAAATGATAGGTTGGCTTGTGCTATCATCGATCTAACCATGTTTAGAAGTGTTCTGTTTGTTTTTTCAGCTACTCCATTTTATTATCGAGTGCCAGGGATTGTTAATTATTTTATTATTCCCTTTTCTTCATAGAGCTCTTTAAATTATTCAGATAAATATTCATGTCCACGATCAGTTTTAAATGCTTTAACGTTCTTATCCATTTAATTTTTAACTTCATTTAAAAAATATCTGAAGCATTTTAATGCTTCTGACTTATGTAAAATCAAATAGATATGATCGTATCGTAAGTAATCATTAGTGAAAGTGATGAAGTACCAAGCTTTGTGTCTTACCCTCACACTCAAAAGACTACATATATCAGAATGAATTAATTGTAATAGAGTTTTTACCCTAATCCTTTTTTCAAATGGTTTTTTGGTTATTTTACTAACTAGATAGTGTTTATATAAGGACACATCTAATTTTGAAATTAAATATAACAATTCTTCTTTTGTTAGTTTAATCATTTTATTTTAATTTTTATGTCCTAGTCTAGTATGCTAAATGTCCATATCAATATTTAAATTGAAAGTAGAAGCGACAAAGCAATCTTAAGCAACATTTTTAATAACATCCAAAATGATAAATTCATCAAAAATAAAGTCAGAACCATAAAGTACATTATCCTTAAAAATGTCAACAATATTATCATGAAAATTAATTGAAAATCTAAACTAAAATAAGGAACAAACAAAAACTAAATTTTGTTGAACATCAGGTGCATAAAGTACATCATATAGGATTAAGGTTGTTCCACCACACATATCCAATTTGCATGTACCAATGCCCTTAACCTCAATCCTTGTGTTATTTCTAACGTAAAGCCATATGTTTTGACTCAATAATCGATGGCATTCTATGTAGGATCCTCGATCCTTGTTCACGTGGTTTGTGGCACCTGAGTCTAATATCCATAAAGGATAAGAATCTGTTAGAAAAATAATACTAAAAACATATAAAAAATATGTAAGTTCAATATCTAATAATATCTTATTCTGTTCATTTTGTTAAGTACAATTTCGAGAAAAAATACCTATTTTCTGGTAGGCATAACATTTGATCTTCTTGATATCAAAATTCTTTACATCATGCTTTCCTTTCTTCTTTTTTGAAAGCTTTCTTACTTTTAAAATTAGGCCTAGGTTTTCTCTTTTGGAACTTTTTACCTTTATTGAACTTAAGCTTAGAATTGAAAGGTCTTGCTCCCTCTATTGTGTATGGTTGTCCAGAAGACCTATAAGCCTCTAGATGTTCATCTTCGAGTTCCAAATGTCTTGCCACATCATTGAAAGTAATAATACTTTCTGATAAGCAGCAAGTACATGTCCTGCAACTTTTAGTTCGTAAATCATATTTAATATTTCATGTAAATGTTATTTCATTAGCGAATTAGGCCAAAGCCTATAAGTGTCAAATTTTATTATGAGTCTCCTCAATTTGATGGCAAAAGTAGCATTAAAATTTTCTTTTAGGGCAATCCACATACCCTGGGCAGTTGGATAATCCCTATACTCACATATAAAGTCATCCACTATTGGACTTAAAAATGTAATGTGTGCGATACTATTCTTTTTCTTCCAAATAGTATATGCCTTAGCATCCCTTCTATGCTAGGTTGTATTCCCATGTTTAAGTTCTATCATGGCATGGTTTAAGGTTTTAAGAGCATCTTACTCTTCTAAGGTATAAAATATTTTATGATGCCATATATCCCAGTTATCCCCATTCAGTTTGTTACCTTTGTTCAATTTGATAATTATATTCTTGTTAGCCATTCTGCTAAATCATAATACATGAACATTTCTTAAGAATATACAATGTTATTTATTTGCATAGTTCTTGCATAGAATAATAATGACACTGCTTAGTTTATGGTTAAGAGTTTGCATTTATCATACCTCTATCAAATATTTGCCTAAATATTGTCATTATTTTCTATCGAGATTGTTCTCATGCAAATATCATATGTTATATCGCTCTCAGAAAGAATCATAGTCTAAGAGCTCCTACTTAAATGTAAAATTTCACAAGGTAAATGTATATAAAATAAAAAGATTAAATATTCATCAAGCAATAAATAAGTTCAACAAATCATATCAAGTTCAAAAAGTAATCTTAACAAACAAAAAATATAAAGACATGTAAAAAAAATTATAAATTTAATAGTTAATGTTTCTATCCTAACTTCCTAATTTGGATTTAAAGCCTTCATGTCTTTAAAAGTATTGAATAATTTTAGTGAATCTTTTGTAAAGTGAACTGGTTCAAATATGTGCACATTCATGGTTTTGATTGAACCCTTCAGGTGTATCCTTTTCTCTAGAGTGTTGTGCCCAAAATGTCTTACACTCTTCATATTTAGGAATTATGACAACAGGATTGTTTTACTCCAATTTGCTTTAACACAGCGAACTTCCTGTAGCCTTAATTCTTCCATGTATTTTTTAAAATCAATGTATTTAATGATTCCTAGCTTATAAGTTTTACATTGCCATAATGTCCTTTTAATTGGTGTCCATAAATTATCATTTGGAATTTCTTTTAACAAGGTACGAATCCAAAAATGATTGGGAAACACTTTTCCCTTATGGTTGAGGTTTACTTTTAGGACTTTGACTTTGTGTAGGAAGGCTTCGATAGGATATATTGTATGTACATTTCTTTGATATAATAAGTGTATCATTTCTTTAAGGTCTTTAAGGGTATTTATCCAATCTGACTCTTTAGGGTCTTCTCTTACACTTTCCACAAAACCATGTGGATTATATTCCTCCATAAACCATTGTTCCATGTCTGTTTACCAAAAATAAACATAAAATACAATTAAAATGCATCATTATTGTCACTTTTTAAATAAAAATAGTGTCATAAAAATTTTAAAAATATACAAATCATATACTAATGTGTAGATCTTAAATTTAGAAATTTTTTGGATCAAACCATGCCTCAAAAGGACATTGGACATGCCTACACGCACAGTCACAGTGGTTAGTGCAAAAAAAATCAAAAAAATTAGAAAATTGAAATTTGCCCACTCTTATTGCCAGCATGTGACATCCACGCACTACCACGTGTAGCTTTCCGATCACTGGAGCTAACCATTCAGGAAGAACTTTTTTCTCTTTTTCCATTGGTATATGACACGTGGCATTTGGGGCAAAGGATGGTCCACACATGCCCTTCCCAAGAATTAGGGGAAAGAAATATTTTATTTATTTAAGTGAAACAATATATCATTTTTTCAATATATAAAACAAAGTGTCATTTTGGTTCTATTTCAAATGGTCCTGACATCCAAAATAACGTGTTGTTTACCAAAAGACCAAAATGACTTGTTGTTTAAGTCATCCCTGACCTCTAGACTAGTCAACCAGGTCGACCTAACCTGGTTTGCAGATTCAGTTGGATTTGTACAACCCTACATGGTTCTTCGGCTATAACTTTTGATCTAAAGCTTTATTTTAGGTGATTTAAAAGCTAAATTTTTCAAAATTTTATGCTCTATAATTCTAGACTAATTTTATGGTTTAAAAAGTTCATTATCCAAAGGACCCATTATTTTATGGTTACGAGCATTATGGAGTTTTTTAATATTCTTGCTATTTTCTATCATTTTAGAAGTGTTTTATGGACGTTTTATGCACTCTTATGAATGTAGAATTCATCTTTAACATTATTTTGTCAGGAACAACAAAATAGTAGAAGATAAAAAATTTACATCTAATGGTTATCTTCCATACCATAAAAGCAAAAATAAAAAGTATGCTTTTGACAAAAAAATATCAGTCATATATATAGTCAATAACAAATTTGTACAGTATATCTTATATAATACATGCCTTGCATTTAATTACATTTAATACACATAGGAAATTACAAATACCAAATGAACCAAGCTCTAATACCAATGAAGAAAGTATTTATGAATTAAATTAATTGTAGAATATATATATATATATATATATTTTATCTCTTGATTTGATGCTGTATTCCACACAGTAGCCAAGAAATCTTGCTTTCTGTTCAGGATAATTTTAACTAAAAATCATACTTTGAGAGGAAAGGTTTATTCTTTGTAAAAAAATTTCTGATTACGTTTTATCTCTCTTTATTTGTGAGTAGTTATCTCTTTTTGTTTATAAGTAGTTATCTCTCTTTTACCTGCTTTGTTATCAATTATTCAAAAAACTATTTTATTTCTTTTATCATCATTATTTAAATCAAAATTTAAAATTTAAATAATGATGACATGGGTTATTCATTATAGGTGTCCCCATATTTATCAATATATATAAATTCTATTTTAATTATAAAAATTAAAATTTATAATTTATGAAAAATAATTTAAATAAATGAGAACATATAATATTTAGCCTTTCATTTATAAAGGCAATACTTATCATATCTCTCACATTATATTAGTAGCATTATTAATCTCTTATTTTTATATTTATTATAATTATTCGTCTCTTCTTTCACCTCTAACACTAAAATAAATAGTTAAAAATGAATAAAATAGAAAAGAAAACATATATTTGTTATTGTTAAAATAGAATTTAATAATCAATTCTAATTTTTTATTTAATTTAATATTACAAGTGAAGAGAAAGATCAATAGTTATAATAAAAGTAAAAATAAGATACTAATAATGATATTTATAAAATTCGAGGGATATAATAATCATAACCTTCATAATTAATAAATTAAATATTATGTTTATATATTATTTATTTAAATGAGGAATATATATTAAATGATATAATGTTATATTTTTTCTTTTACCATCAATAATGTCAGAGAGATTAGAAAATTAGTAATTTTTATTTAATCATGTATATTTTATTATCTCTTTTAATAATTTAACATTAAAATATTATTATTTTATATACTTTCAAATAAGAATATATTTATATAATTTATTATTAATTAATATTATTAAATATAAAATAAATTACATATAAATAATTATTATATCATTAATCAAATACTCTATTAATTAATTATTTTTATCACCATACACCTTAAATTAAATTATAAATTAATTCTATTCCTTCACTTCCACAAAATGTTTACTTCAATTTATTATGATATTATATTTTAATTCATTTCTACATTATTTTTTGATGCGACTCAAGAACTAAAATAAGTTAATTTAAATACTCCAGAGGATCCATTATAAATTTCAAGTGGGCTTATTATAAGAGCACAGGTTAGGAAGATCAAAGAAGTTTTAAATGAACTTATTCAGGACACTTAAACTAAATAAAATTCTCTTCAATTTGATCTTAACACCAATCATGTCCTTAAAATTTTTTGGATTGAAAATGGAATTGTTAAAGAAATTTTAGGCTAGAACAATACAAATTAAGGAGCTCAATCCGAGGATTATATATGGTAACACTCAAATTAAGCCGAATTATGTTATTTTAGACTAAAAATAATAATTTATAATCAGGTAATGTATTTGCACGAATTTTAGTCATATTTTTAGATTTTTCATTTTTTAAGCTAATTAGTCATATTTCTAGAATTTTTCTAAGTTAAGTAGTCTATAAATATCACATCTTTATATTTTTTATAATCAAATTTTTGTTGAATAAAAATTATTTTTTTTTAAATTCTAAATTTGACAGGAGTTCTCTCTTTAGATCTTTATTGAACTTTAAATTTATCAAAACTTCATCTGCGACGTCGCTAACACTTCAAACTTTATTTTCTTAAACTCAAGAGTTTAAGTGGATCACCATTCTTAACATTTTTAAAATGAGTATATTTAGATTAATCATGGGTTCATAAATTCCATTCCTTCTTGAGTTCGCACCATTTTCCCCTCCATTCTCAGTCTTTTTTTCATTGTGAATCGTGAAGCATTTGAATACTTCCTTGCTATTATTCTATTGGTAGTAAATTTAATCAACAAATTTTGAAGGTTGATTCTTCAACCTAAAATCATTAAAATTGTTGACCTGGAACTGACGGGCACGGCATGACGTGTCATTTGTAACGAATTGGAAACGAAAACCCCAAATATAGGTGTCCCTTTTACCTGATTGTAGTCACAGCACGGGCTTCTAAATACGTGTAATATTTTATGCAAAATCTTTTGGTTTTTTTTATGAAAAATATAAAATAATAAAAAATTTACTTATTTATCATTAAATATATATTTATTTTTAAAGTATTTTAATTATTATAATTTTATGCATTATATTTTTTAAATTATAAATATAAATAATATATCATTCCTTTAATATTATATTTGTAAAAAAACATTTTTGTTATGAAAATATTTTTAATGATATAAATGGAATATAAAATATTAAAAAATTTTAAAAATAACATCTGAAGTTATTATACTACTAAGAATTAAGAATACCGACTGCAGTATGTATTTATACAGAAATAATTTAACTCTGTGGTAGTACTAAGATTTTTACTTGTATTTTAGCAATAAGACTTTTATTTGTATTTTAGTAAGAAAAAAATATTTTAAATTTTAAAAATATTCAAATATGATATCAAAATAATTTATGTGTTAAAGTATAAATGAAAGACTCTTAAAATTTCAACATCATAATATGATGACTGAAAATATTTTCTATTTTTACTCTTTTTAATAAAAGGAAATTATTTATATTATTTTGCTTCGTAATAAACTACTTACTATTATTAAATTTCAAAATAAAAAGAGTTATGCTTCAATATAGGTAGGAAAATAATTGAGAAAATTGAGATATAATTTCTTAGATAATTAATGTAAAATTCTTCGTTGAGATTATTACTACATATATATATCAATTACTTTATTAAATTTTAATAATTTTAATTTGATAATTACAATAACTAGTAATTTTATAATTATAATAAAATAATTAATATATTGCAATAATTTTTTTACCTAAATCTTGTCTAAGAGAAAATATGTACTGACATTTAATTTTTTTTAATTTCTAGCATAATAAAAAATGAAAAATAATGGAACCTACGTCTATAAAAAAATTGCTGCGAATATTGAAAATAAAATTTAAAATTAAATTTCAAAATTTTTTATATTCATTAGACTAGGTTTACAAATTTATTCAATTAAATTATATTTAATGATTAAATTTAAGAATTAAATTTTAAATTTTTATTTTCAATACATATAATATTATTAATAAAAATATATAGAAATGGCTACAATTTTTTTAAAAAAATTTCTATAAATTTGTTCGTATTGTTGAAATTATTTCACAAAATACTTTTTTTAAATTTAAATCTGATTTATAATTAATATAAATTAATTTTAGATAATTACTTTCATTTCTGTGTTATTAAATCAATAAAAAACTATTAAAATTAAATTATTATTATTAAAAGTTTCCAATTATTATTAATTTTTAATAATATATTTTTATATATGTAATTTTGAAAGTTGCACATTATTTATATATGATTTGAATCATTAGTACTATATCTATTTGAGTTATTTTCCATTTAAAAAAATTAATAAAGATCAAAATAACATTATTGTACGCTCTTTTACAGAACTTTCAAAAGAAAATTGTCTAACTTAAAGCCTTATCGCTCAGACTTGATAAAATACTGAATTTTCATTTTTATTTACCAAAAATTTGTCATACTTTTACTTGTACAGCAGAAAAAGAGTTAGAAAAAGACCCACCAAAAAATGAAGCAGTTTGTGCTAAACAAGCTTGAAAGTATGCCAAACTTTATAGGAGCTGCCATTGATATATAAATATTCCATTGAGAAAACCGATCTTGATAGTTCCAAATCATTCCCATTGATATACTAATACCCCACTGAAAAAACTGACCTCGATAGTTTTGTAATTTTGAATCATCTTCACTGAGATACAAATATTCTTGGATGATCATTTTATACCATAAACAATTACGTTTAAGTATTTTATTAAATTTGAGAAAGATAGAGTTTTAACTAAAGAATTTTTCTTCTAAAAAGTTCTGCAAAAAAGTATGTAAAATGTTGTCGTTTTAATTTCTATTAGTATTTTTGAATAAAAAATGATTCGACTAGGTAAAATATTAAGGGTTTAAATCACAAGTAAATAACGTGTAACTTTTAAAATCACAAATAAATAAAATGATAAAAAATGAAATCTTTTATGAATAAAATATAATTTTTCCTAAGTTATACTTTATCAATTTTATAGCTATTGCCATCTGGCTTACTGTGTTTGATCCAGCATCTTCCTTCTTCTACTTGTAATATTCATGCTCTGCTCTTCTGGCTGAGTTTTTGCAAAGTTGAAAGAAGCATCCATTGGAATAATTTTTTTATTAATACTAGTATTTTTTATTAATATTTTCATCAATTTTTGTAATATTCAAATCATTTATATTGTCACCAAAAGCCATTAGTCAAGTTGAAAGAAGCATCCATTGGAATAATTTTTTGCATTTTTGTGCCTGCAGCTCCTTGATGAATGAAATGCAAAAAGGGGGAAAGCATATAGTCTGACAACTAGAAAATCGCTAATGTTTCTTTTAGTCTCTCCTTTCCATCGTGGTTGTTATTGTTGTGCCGTTGTTGTTTGTTGAGAGTTTCTTACCGAGTTTGTCTTAGTTTGTGTTTCTGCTTTTTGCTTCCACTCCATTCTTCACTCTTTTATATTCTCCCATCTCTTATTCATTTTTCCTTTCTTTTATCATAAATTGCATTTTCTTGCTTGCAACATTTGTTTTTCCTTTCTGCTTTCATCTTTTCCTCCCTACATTTTGTGTCTAATTCCCTCTTCCTCCAACCCACTTTTACCCCATTTCTCACTTTTTCAAATCCCTCTTTCTCATATTTCTTATTTTAGTTTTCCTTTTAATTTATCCCATCTTGATTCCAAAGTCTTCTTCCTCTATTTTGCCTCTTTTTTTCATTTTTGTTTTTCCTTTTTATGATTGCTCACCGACCATTCTTCAACCTCACTCTTACTTATGTGATGAAAATTATTTAAGTTACTATTAATTTTTCTTCATATCTATTATGGGAAGTTATCCTTAGCAAACAATCTAGCAGAAAGCACAAATTATGCCTTAAGTATTTGCCTGATGAAGATTCATTAGTCATGGGTTTCAGTTTTTGGAGCATTTATCAAATTTTCAATTTCTTATTTGACTTTCTTCATTAAGATTTCTTGAGTTTTATTATTATAACAGCTAATATGTTTACTTATACATTGAGAGAGGATTTGTATCTTGTGGATTGGGTTTTCAAACCCCCAATTCTTGACCATTGCATCTTGCATCTTCTGCAGTTGTTCTTGCTTTCTAATTTAGTTTTATCTTTATTTTTCTTTTTTGGTACCACTAGTGGCACCTTAGAATTCACCTTTTTATGTTAGTTTTATGTGTTTTCCATATTTCTATGTATTTTTCATTCGTTGTAAGTTGCTTCTAGTTGTGTTTTTCTTTGTTGGTTTTTGCAAATTTGTTTCCCTATAATGATTTTAAAAAAAATAGAAAACCAAAAATTGGCTCAACGTGAAAAAAAAAAAAGAAACATGCGCGTAAAAGAAAATTTTTTATATGACAAAATTATCAATTTTGTTTTAAAAATTATTTAGCGCTAACAAAATGATCTTTAAATTATATTAAATGACCAATTTTATCTTTAAATAATTATCCATAAAAATAATTTTGTTCCTTCATATAAATTTGTACAAACATTTTCATCTATAAATATCTATATAAAAGGACAGAATTATTTATATAAACTATTATATAGAGATGTAATTACCTATTCATTATAATTTGAAAATCATTTTCTCATCGTTATACAATTTTAAGAAGAGAATCGGTAATCTTGTCTTTTAATGCTTTTAGTTACAAAAGCTAGCTCTTTCTACTCACAATTAGTAAAAAGAAAATAATTATAATTCCTAGTACCTTAAGAATTAACAAATACCATTTTTGAACCCTATAAAATTAATATTTGAATAATAAAATTTATATTTGAATAATAAAATTTATAATTATTTTTATAATATTAAAATAAAACAATTATTATAATTAAAATATATAAATATTTTCTCATGATTTGTTCATCAATTCATGTATTAAGAGTGCTTGCTTGTCACCTTTTTCTATTTCACCCTTTATCTTCCATAAATTAAAGACGAATCGGTTGGGAACATGGTTTCTAGAAATGAAACAATGGATCTATTTGTTTATTGTTTTTAAAAATAATTTTTTATTTTTATTTTGTTTTTAAAACTAGAAATTGCTATTTAAAAAATTATTTTTGAAATCTATTCTTAAAAATCATAATTCTAAATATATAACTTAAAAATAAAAAATAAACTTTTGATATTTTCTTAACTTTATTCTTTTATTCTGAATGTCAATTTTATAATTAAATAAAATATTTTCTTATTTTTCCATCCAAATACTATTTATTCTTTGTTTTCTTTAAATTTGAAAATAATTTTGAAAAATTAAATTAAATTTTGAGAATATTTTTTGAAAATAAAAAATGAAAAACATATCCAAACAAGCCCAATGTTGCTAGAACTGTGACATCCTTTGAGTTTTCGCAAATTTTTATTAGAAAAATAATATTTTTGTGAACAGTTTTATGTTTTTTTTGCATAAATTATAGATTTTCATACATACCTTTGTTGATTGTCATTTGGATCATATAAAAAATTAATTTCTAATAGTAAGTTAAATTTGTTAGGAAATATTTTTTTATATAAATTTTTTGAAAAATTCTCTAAGTTGAGTAATACTTCTCAAAAAATAAATTTTTATATTTAATTTAATTTAAATTTATATTTTTTAAAAAATATTAACAAAATAACTGCAATGCTTTCAATATTAATATAGTATATATTAATAAATTTTAGTTATTATCAATTAAATTTAGTAAAAATAATTTTTTCCTTGAATCCATAAATAACACAATAAATAAGACATACTTAGAAGAAAGATAGATAAGTAACTTTTTCATATTTTATGAAAAATAAATTTTTTTAAAAATTCTTATTTTCTTTAATTTATTAATAATGATCAATCAAATAATCTGTAATTTTCTTATTTCTCAATAAATAGAGCTCTTTATACTATTTTTGCAAATCACATGATTCCTTATAATATGACATGTAATATAATTATAATTAATCCAAAATAAAATTTATCATACACATCTAATAAATTATGTACTAATATACTATCAAATTTTATAATTAATATACTTTAATCAAGCAAACAAAACCTAATCTTAAAAATAAACAAATTTAATAATAAATAAATATACTATTATATTATATCGATTAATAGTATATCAAACTTTCTCCTAAGTACAGGGACTGACTAATCTCTGCCCATCCACGTTTTACGTTGAGCATCTTTCCCCCGTTCTGAAATGCAATTCTCCTGCTGCTTCCCTCCACTTTCCTTCTCTTTCATCCAACAAACTAGGGGCGAGCACAATTCAATCTTTCGAATAAAATCGTCCGACTAAATTTGTATATCATCATTTTCAATCGGTTATAGATTTTTGCTAGTCGGAAGTGGACTTCATGTTATTAGAAAATTTAGTTAATCAGTCGATATCGGATGCAATAAATTATATCCGATTTGAACCGTTCTTAACCGCCTTCATTTTTATTTGTGATTTCCAATGCATCAGTGAAAATATAAAATATTTTCCTGGCACATCTTTCTTGTTTTTACTGCTGCTCTCTTTATTTTTCTGTATCTTTATCTAGAATTTGAAATGATTTCCAATTTCTTTTATAGGAATTTGTGTTTGAAACAAATATTTTTTGGTGTTTTTTTAATTTTGATGACCCATTTAGCTTAAAAGCTAAGTCTTCCACCTTGTCCTTTTGTGTACTTTCTTCATTAATTTAGCTTTTAAACTTATCTTATTCATTCTTTCTCTTTTCTTCTGAGTTCATTTCTTTTTAGCTTTTTTTAATCGTAAATTTTTATTTTTTTCCCCAACTCGTCTCTTGCCTTATTTTTCTTCTTTTGTTTTTTTGGTAACCAGATCAACTTGCTTCGAATTCATGGTACAGTTGGAAACAAACGATGCAGGTTTACAGGGTTACAAGAAGTCTTTTATCTTTCTGCAAAAGACGCTCACTACCAAATCCTCTATCATTCCTTTTCTATGTTTTGGTGAGTAGTATTGCATTGAATCTTTTGTTTCCCTCTTCATTTTTTATGTAAAAAATGATATAGCTATAAGCATTAAATTTATACCAATTTTTATGAAACTTAGTTGAATATTTATTCTTCATCTTTTGTTTTGGCTATGAGTTTCTATTTTTGAAATATAAAACCACAAAATCCGATTGACACTTTCTCAAACCGATTCAGTCCGAGCACTTCGGTTTTCTAAATGAATTGGTCGAGAATGGATTGAAGAAGCTTCATCTAATTTTGGAGCTGTCGGATTGAATTTTATATCAAAATCAATGAAATTCGACTGATGCTCAGCCCTACAACAAACCGAACTACTCTATCTCCTTTCTCCTTTTTGCTTCTGCTCTGCTCCCAACTCCTCTTTTCTTTAAGTTTTAATTCAAAAGGTTGTAATTAAATCTTTTAAAAGTTTAAGAATATAATATCTCTCTTGTATATATTTTAATAAAATCTTATATTATATATGCTTAGATTAACAAGATATTAAATTGGTGAAGGTGGTGTTCCAAAAAGGCTCGGGTATAACCTTGAACGTAAAATTTGAATAATTTTTTGGATAAATTAATTTAAGTTTATTCTAATTATACATTATGCTTCTTTTTTGTAAAAAATATTTCTATTATTATGTAATATAATAGTATTAAAATTTTAAAGTATTATCCTTCTTTAATATTATTTTTTGTAATTAGAAGATCATTTATCTATATTTTTATATATAAATATACTATTTTTAAAAAATAAAAATATTCTTTTATTTTTATGTATATCTGTGTTTCAATATCTACACATAAAAATATAAAAAATTAGTCTTTTACTCATGAGGAATGACTTTAAAAAAGGAAATGTTGTTATATTTATAATGGTAGAAGTGTATAATTTTAAAATATAAAAAATATTAAATTTAATTAGGTTAAATTTTAAGAAATGTGAATATAATGTATCCTAATTTTTTAAGAGTTTGATTAGGTTATATAGAAAAATCGTAGAACTCGACTTTCGAAACTGGTTTGATAAAAGAAGGACGGAGGAAGAAAGAATTATTTATAAACAACTTTTTTTTTTTTGGGAATCTGTGAAATACAATTCTGATGTAAATCAGTTACACCATTAACATTTTAAAACTTTTACTCTATGGAATGAAAAATAATCAGTTACAATTCTAATATTTTAAAATTTATCAAATATAATTTTTTTGAAAAAAGAGAAAGAAGGAAGACATACATTATTAAGAGGGAAAGAGAGTGAAAATGTGAAATAAGAACTAGTGTAAGATTTTAGAAGCTCATTATCACAAAATTCACTTAAAACTTCTATAAATTTATTTGTTCTTAAAACTGCTTTAAATTTATAACATTCAAGTTGATTATACTATAGGGGACAAAGCTTTAGTTGGTGACAGCAAAATTGAATTTTTTTTGCAAAAACAGCTACAAAAATTATAAAAATATAGTTGAATTAAGAAAAGGATACAAAATCACACAACAACGCGATTCACAACATATTGGGCTTTTACATCCATCTAGATAGACAGCTCATAAACTAACCGCAGAAACAACTTAAAAACTTAGGAGAGGAGGCCCATATCTTAGACTAAACATCATTTGAACTGATTTGGTGGGGTGCGCCAGGCCCTTGCAGTAGTGCAACGCATGGGCGACGCTTGAAAGCCCAAGTAGCAAGCTACTTAACTAGGCTCTCCCCCTTAAAAAATTAATTTAATATCATGTGGGCCGATGACCCACGTATCAGATATTAAACTGATAAGAACAGATACTACACTTGATCTTAGCCAAAAGGCCGAGAAAGGTATGCTTAATTCAGTGGCTGCTGCGTGTTTTTATAGCACGCTACCCATTGTTTTTTGTATGATGTGGGCGATGCGGGACTCAAGATCAGCGCGCCCCTTCATCTGCTGTACTTTATTCCTTCACCTCCTTCAAATTATCAA
Organism: Sindora glabra; assembly: GCA_020226215.1. Lineage (NCBI taxonomy): Eukaryota > Viridiplantae > Streptophyta > Magnoliopsida > Fabales > Fabaceae > Sindora > Sindora glabra. The sequence goes on along the minus strand of CM035235.1, from coordinate 47,682,594 downwards.
ATCAATCAATCATATCAATCGATCATCAAATCTAATATTCCATATTTACGTTTGCAATCAGGGAGACAAAAATACGAGAAAGGAATAAGGAAAAAAAATCAAAAGAAATATATAAACAAATATTTTTTTCTTATTGTTTAAATGTAGAAAAAATGTAAAAAAAGATAAAATATTATTTTTTTATTTATTTTAATTGAAAATTAAATATAAAAAATCATTAAATAATAAAATTATTCTTATTTGAAGTCAATCAAATTATTTAATAAATTTCATAAAAGAATAATTTTGTAATAAAAAATTTATAAGTATTTATTATAAAAAATTTTATTATAATTTTATATGTGTATTATTTTTTCAGTTTAATTCTAATAATTTTAATTCAATAAATATAATTATTGATTAATTATTTAAAAAATATACATATAAAATTAATAATAAATATCCATGAAATTTCATCATTTTTCTTCTTTTATAATTATTAAATTTTTATTCTTTTTCTGCACCTACTTAATGAAAGACGTTTTGTTGGTATACGTTTTCAATTTTTTTTTATTTCCGCATTAAAATTTCCATACCACCTTGACACAAAAAAAATTATTTTTAATCTTCTTCCTTTTCACCTTTTTTCTGATTTAGTATCTGTTTAACTTCACAAGTACATGGCAGGAGCAAGAAACACTTAACTATTGATTCTTAATTCTCATGATGAACGATTTAAAGATGAATTGAATTTAGTTATTTTAATTTTTTTTATAATAGCGAGAGTAGTTATATATACATGCGTATATCAAAAATTAAATTTAAAATGTAGTAGAAAATACAAAACCTTTAAGAAATATCAAATATCACTTAAACTACAAGTTCTCAACTTAATTATTTTAACTTAAAAACATTAATATTAATCTCATAAAAATTCAGATTTAATATTCTTATATTTTATATGTCAACTTTTTAAGAGATTAAATTAACATTGTATACATTTTAAATTTATACAAAAGCTTATAATTGATATTTGTGACTAAAAATCTAATATTAATGTTAAAAGTTCTATTAAACTTTGAGGAATATCGAATATCGCTTGAAATACAAATTCTCAATTTACTTATTTTAACTTAAAAATATTAATACTAGTCTCATAAAAATTCAAATTTAATATTCTTTTATTTTATATGTCAACTTTTCAAGAGATTAAATTAACACTATATACATTTTAAATTTATACAAAAACTTATAATTGATATTTGTGACTAAAAATATAAACAAATAATTTATGTTACATGGATTACAAAATTATTTAAATTAATTTCCAATAAATCATAGTTAATATTTTTAGCCGTACAATTATATCTATTATTATTTTTGAAACTTTTTTTTAATATTTTAAAGTTAAATTTAGTGTATTATATTATAATATTTATTAAGTGATATCATTTATTAAGGAAATTTTTTATTATTTTTATTTTTATTTTAAATTTATGACTAACTTTTAAAATTTTATAATTTAATTATTTGTAATTTTTTAAATGAGTAAATATCAATATTTATATATAAATCCTATTTTAATTATAAAAATTAAACTTTCCTATTTATAAAAAATAATTTAAATAAATAAGAATTTATTTTAAATAAATGAATAAAAATATTTAGCCGACAATAACCATCACATCTCTCAAATTTTGTTAGCAGTGCTATTAATTTCATATTTGTTATAATTATTTATCTCTTCTTTCACTTATAATCCTAAAATAAATGGTTAAAAATGAATATAATAGGATATTTGATACTATTAAAGTAGACTTTAATCATCAATTTCAATATTATTTATTTATTTGAATATTATGAAAAGGATAAATAATTATAGCAAAAATAAAAATAAGGGATTAATAATGATACTTATAAAATTTGAGAAATATAATAATTACAACCTTCATAAATAATAGATATATATTATTTATTTAAACTAGGAATATATATTAAATAATATAATATTATAATTTTTTTACCAACAATAATGTCAAAGAGATCAGAAAATTAGTAAGGTTTATTTAATCATGTATGTTTTATTATATTTTTTAATAATTTAAAATTAAAATATTATTATTTTATATATTATTCAAATAAAAACTTATTTATATAATTTATTATTAATTAACATTATTAAATATAAAATAAACTATATATAATTAATTATTATAATAATTATTCTATCCTTAATCAAATACCCAATTAATTATTTTTATCACTATACACTTAAATCAAATTACTGTAATCCTTCACTTTCACAAAATGTTTGCTTTAATTTATTATGATATTATATCTTAAATCATTTTCTACATTGTTTTTCCCCTCCATTTTCAGTCTTTTTCCATTGTGAAGCATTCGAATACTTCCTTGCTATTATTCTATTGGTAGTAAATTGAATCAACAAAATTTTGAAGGTTGATTCTACAAACTAAAATCATTAAAATTGTTGACCTGGAACTAAAAGTCAGGGCATGACATGTCATCTGTAACGAATTGGAAAGGAAAACCCCAAATATAGGTGTCCTTTTTACCTTATTATAGTCACAACGCGGGCTTCTAAATACGGGTAATATTTTGTGTAAGACTTTAGGGGCCGTTTGGTTCAGACTGAGGAAAGGGAATGGAATCAGAAAAGGGAATTAGGGGAAAAGGAAAGGAATGGCTCCTGATTACCCAATCTGTTTGGTTCAAATAGGAAAGGAAATCAAGTATTTTTAATTTACTTTATTTATAATTATTACATTAAAAATAATATATTTATAATTATTTTTAAAATAATTATTATAATTATTATCTTATTATTTTTATTTTATTTACTAATATTATAATTTTTATAATTATTTATTATTAATTATTAACATCTTATTAATATTATTTTTATTAATACTCTATTTTAACTATTATTAATATATTAATAATAATTAATATTATTATAATAATTTTAATAATTATTATTTATTTAATTATTATTTTTAATATTTATAATTTTATTAATATTATTAATTATTAATTATTAATAATTTAAAAATATTATAATATTAAAAAAATAATTATTAAAAATATTATAACATTATTAATATAATTGAACAATATTATAATATTTATTATTTATATAGTATTTAATAATATTATAATATTTTTAATTTATTAAAAATTAATATTATTAAAATAATAATTAAATAAATAATTATTATTATATATTAATAATATTATTAATATTTATTTAAAAAATAAATAATATTAAATTTTAATAAATTAAAAATATTATAATATTATTAATATAATTAGATAATATTATAATAATAATTATTTATTTAATATTTAATAAAAAATATTTATTTATTAAATAAATATTAATAATATTATTATTTATTTTTATTATTCATCATAATTATTATTTATTAATATTATTAATTTTTGATAACTTAAAAATATTATAATATTATTAACATAATTAAATAATATTATAATAATTATTTATTTATTATTATTTATGGTAATAATTATTTATTTATTATTTATGGTAATAATTATAATAAATAATTATTATTTATTTGTTATTTATTATTATTAATTATTAATATTAAAAATATTATAATATTTAAAATAACATGTATTAAAATACTATAATATTATTAATATAATTAAATAATAATAAAATATTTATTATATATTTAACATTTAATAATATTATTAATATATAATGATTATTTGATAATATTATTAGAGAAGATAGGGAAAGGGAATGGGATTCCCCAATGAGTGAGGGGGAATCACCATTCCCTTAAATGGGGTAATTCCATTAAGGGAAAAAGGGGAAAGGGAATGAGTTTTTTCTCAACCAAACAAAAACAAAGGGAATGAAATCCTGCAATTCCCTTTCCCTTTTCTGAAACCCCCGAACCAAACAGCCCCTTAATCTTTTGGTTTTTTTTATGAAAATTATAAAATAAAAAATAAAAAATTATTTATTTATCATTAAATATAAATAATTAAAAATATATATTCATTTTTTAAAATATTTTAATTATTATATTTTTATGTATTATAAATATATATCACTCCTTTAATATTATATTTGCAAATAATATTTTGTTATGAAAAATATTTTCAATGAAATAAATGAAATTTAAAATACTAAAAAAAATTAAAAATAACATCTGAAATTATTATACTATTAAGAATTAAGAATACCGACTGCAGTATGTATTTATACGGAAATAATTTAACTCTGTCGTAGTACTGAGGCTTTTTCTTGTATTTTAGCAATAAGACTTTTATTTGTATTTTAGTAAGTAAAAAATTAATTTTTAAATTTTAAAAATCATTCAAATATGATGTCAAAATATAAATGAAAGTACTATTGAAACTTCAGTGTTATAATATGATGAATGAAAATATTTTCTATTTTTACTCTTTTTAATAAAAGGAAATTATTTATCAATTTTTTTTGGTAATTTATCAATTTTGAAGAATATACATACATTAAAAATTTTGAATTTTATAACTTTTAATGCAATAAATACTATAGCTATTTTTTTTTCTAATATTGCATATAAAAATAGGTGTTATAATTAAAATATAAATTATGAAGAATAAATTCCATTGGTTGGTTCAGAAAAGAAGGACACGTATATAACCATTAATTTTATGAAGGAAAGATCACGACCTACTCACCCAATTACTTGAATGTTCCGGAACTTGCTCTTCGGCTTAGCACGACTAAAACAAAAATTTATAAAATTATATCATCCATTGTGTTATTGAATTAAATTATTAATTATTTACATTATTTTGCTTTGAAATAAACTACTTACTATAATTAAATTTCAAAATACAAAAGAGTTACGCTTCAATATAGGTAGGAAAAGAATGGAGAAAATTGAGATATAATTTCTTAGATAATTGATGTGAAATTCTTCGTCGAGATTATTACTACATATATATCAATTTCTTTATTAATTTTTAATATTTTTCATTTGATAAGTATAATAACTAGTAATTTTATAATTATAGTAAAATAATTAATATATCGCAATAATTTTTATTGCCTAAATCTTGTCTAAAAGAAATTGGATTCTTTCCTTTTTCTCATACTTTTTACCATGTAAGAGGAAAATATGCACTGACATTTTTTTTTTTAATTTCTAGCATAATAAAAAAGGAAAAATAAATGAGCCTAGGTCTATAAAAAAATTACTGCAAATATAAAAAAATAAAATTTTAAATTAAATTTCAAAATTTTTATATTCATTAGGCTAGGTTTAAAACTTTATTCAATTAAATTGTATTTAAAAATTCAATTTTAAATTTTTATTTTCAATACATATAATATTATTAATAAAAATATATATAAATAACTACAATTTTTTTTAAAAAATTTCTATAAATTTGTTCATATTGTTGAAATTATTTCACAAAATATTTTTTTTTAAATTTAAATCTGATTTATAATTAATATAAATTAATTTTACATAATTACTTTTGTTTCTATATTATTATATCAATAAAAAATTATTAAAAGATTTTAATTATTATTAATTTTAATAATATATTTTTATATTAAAAATAAAATAAATTTAAAAATTTTTATTCACAAAATCGTAAACTTCATTGCTTGCCTCTTCTCACGAATTGACGTCAATCTTATACAAAAATTATTTAAAAAGAAAAGAAAAAATGAATTAAGCTGAACCAGTCAACCAGATACATCCTCCACCTCAGCTCCACGTCCGAGCCAAGCGGTCAAACGAACACAACAAGTTGATTGGATAACAACACAAACACTCAAACGTACGTGTCCCCGCAAGCAGTTGTCTTTGTCCCCTCCTTAATGGGACAGTCATGTTACACCTGTTTTTCTCACGAGCCAATTTGGTCCATATTGTTGCTACTTGTGTGCATGAGCACTTCGTAGTGTGAACGTGTCATAACTTATACAAAATTATTCTGTTTTTAAAAATAAAATTACTGAAAGCCTTGTTTGGTAATGTGTTGCCAGATTTTGTTTTTAAAAACTATTTTTGAAAATTGTTTTAAAAATAAAAATAAATTTTAAATATTTTTTGAACTTATTTATTCATTCTTAATAGCAATTTCGTAAGTAAATAAAACTTTTTCTTATTTATTTAACCAAATATTCTTTATTTATTTAACCAATGCCCTTAACCTTAATCCTTGTGTTATTTCTAACGTAAAGCCATATGTTTTGACTCAATAATCGACGATATTCTATGTAGGATCCTCGATCCTTGTTTACGTGATCTGTGGCACCTGAGTCTAATATCCACAAAGGATAAGAATCTGTTAGAAAAATAATACTAAAAACATATAAAAAATATGTAAGTTCAATATCTAATAATATCTTATTCTGTTCATTTTGTTAAGTACAATTTCGAGAAAAAATACCTATTTTCTGGTAGGCATAACATTTGATCTTCTTGATATCAAAATTCTTTACATCATGCTTTCCTTTCTTCTTTTTTGAAAGCTTTCTTACTTTTAAAATTAGGCCTAGGTTTTCTCTTTTGGAACTTTTTACCTTTATTGAACTTAAGCTTAGAATTAAAAAGTCTTGCTCCCTCTATTGTGTATGGTTGTCCAGAAGACCTATAAGCCTCTAGATGTTCATCTTCGAGTTCCAAATGTCTTGCCACATCATTGAAAGTAATAATACTTTCTGATAAGCAGCAAGTACATGTCCTGCAACTTTTAGTTCGTAAATCATATTTAATATTTCATGTAAATGTTATTTCATTGGCGAATTAGGCCAAAGTCTATAAGTATCAAATTTGATTATGAGTTTCCTCAATTTGGTGGCAAAAATAGCACTAAAATTTTCTTTTAGGGCAATCCACATACCCTGGGCAGTTGGATAATCCCTATACTCACATATAAGGTCATCCACTATTGGACTTAAAAGTGTAATACGTGCGATACTATTCTTTTTCTTCCAAATAGTATATGCCTTGGCATCCCTTTTATGTTAGGTTGTATTCCTATATTTAAGTTCTATCATGGCATGGTTCAAGGTTTTAAGAGCATCTTACTTTTCTAAGATATAAAATATTTTCTGATGCCATATATCCTAGTTATCCCCATTTAGTTTGTCACATTTGTTCAATTTGACAATTATATTCTTGCTAGCCATTATGCTAAATCATAATACATAAACATTTCTTAAGAATATATAATGTTATTTATTTGCATAGTTCTTGTATAGAATAATAATGACACTGCTTAGTTTATGGTTAAGAGTTTGCATTTATCATACCTCTATCAAATATTTGCCTAAATATTGTCATTATTTTCTATCGAGATTGTTCTCATGCAAATATCATATGTTATATCGCTCTCAGAAAGAATCATAGTCTAAGAGCTCCTGCTTAAATGTAGAATTCCACCAGGTAAATGTATATAAAATAAAAAGATTAAATATTCATCAAGCAATAAATAAGTTCAATAAATTATATCAAGTTCAAAAAGCAATCTTAACAAACAAAAAATATAAAGACATGTAAAAAAATCATAAATTTAATAGTTAATGTTTCTATCCTAACTTCCTAATTTGGATTTAAAGCCTTCATGTCTTTAAAAGTATTGAATAATTTTGGTGAATCTTTTGTAAAGTGAATTGGTCCAAATATGTGCAGATTCATGTTTTTGATTAGACCCTTCAGGTGTATCCTTTTCTCTAGAGTGTTGTGCCCAAAATGTCTTACACTCTTCATATTTAGGAATTATGACAACAGGATTGTTTTACTCCAATTTGCTTTAACACAGCGAACTTCCTGTAGCCTTAATTCTTCCATGTATTTTTTAAGATCAATGTATTTAATGATTCCTAGCTTATAAGCTTTACATTGCCATAATGTCCTTTTAATTAGTGTCCAAAAATTATCATTTGGAATTTCTTTTAACAAGGTACGAATCCAAAAATGATTGGGAAACACTTTTCCCTTATGGTTGAGGTTTACTTTTAGGACTTTGACTTTGTGTAGGAAGGCTTCGATAGGATATATTGTATGTACATTTCTTTGATATAATAAGTGTATCATTTCTTTAAGGTCTTTAAGGGTATTTATCCAATCTGACTCTTTAGGGTCTTCTCTTACACTTTCCACAAAACCATGTGGATTATATTCCTCCATAAACCATTGTTCCATGTCTGTTTACCAAAAATAAACATAAAATACAATTAAAATGCATCATTATTGTCACTTTTTAAATAAAAATAGTGTCATAAAAATTTTAAAAATATACAAATCATATACTAATGTGTAGATCTTAAATTTAGAAATTTTTTGGATCAAACCATGCCTCAAAAGGACATTGGACATGCCTACACGCACAGTCACAGTGGTTAGTGCAAAAAAAATCAAAAAAATTAGAAAATTGAAATTTGCCCACTCTTATTGCCAGCATGTGACATCCACGCACTGTCACGTGAAGCTTTTTGATCATTAGAGCTAACCATTCAGGGAGAACCTTTTTCTCTCTTTCCATTGGTATATGACACGTGGCATTTGGGGCAAAGGATGGTCCACACATGCCCTTCCCAAGAATTAGGGGAAAGAAATATTTTATTTATTTAAGTGAAACAATATATCATTTTTTCAATATATAAAACAAAGTGTCATTTTGGTTCTATTTCAAATGGCCCTGACATCCAAAACAACGTGTTGTTTACCAAGCAAGGGGCCAAAATGACTTGTTGTTTAAGTCATTCCTGACCTCCAGACTGGTCAACCAAGTTGACCTAACCTGGTTTGCAGACTTAATTGGATTTGTACAACCTTAAATGGTTCTTCGGCTATAACTTTTGATCTAAAGCTTTATTTTAGGTGATTTAAAAGTTAATTTTCTCAAAATTTTATACTTTATAATTCTAAACTAATTTTATGGTTTAAAAAGTTCATTATACAAGGGACCCATTATTTTATGGTTACGAACATTATGGAGTTTTTTGGTATTCTTGTTATTTTCTATCATTTTAGAAGTGTTTTATGGACGTTTTATGCACTCTTATGAATGTAGAATTCATCTTTAACATTATTTTGTCAGGAATAACAAAATAGTAAAACATAAAATTTTTACATCTAATGGTTATATTCCATACCATAAAAGCAAAAATAAAAAGTATGCTTTTGATAAAAAATTATCAATCATATATATAGTCAATAACAAATTTGTACAGTATATCTCATATAATACATGTCTTGCATTCAATTACATTTAATACACATAGAAAATTACAAACACCAAATGAATTAAGCTCTGATACCAATAAAGAAAGTATTTATGAATTAAATTAATTGTAGAATATATATATATATATATATTTGTTTTTTATCTCTTGATTTGATGCTGTATTCCACACAGTAGCCAAGAAATCTTGCTTTCTGTTCAGGATAATTTTAACTAAAAATCATACTTTGAGAGGAAAGGTTTATTCTTTGTAAAAAAATTTCTGATTACGTTTTATCTCTCTTTATTTGTGAGTAGTTATCTCTTTTTGTTTATAAGTAGTTATCTCTCTTTTACCTGCTTTGTTATCAATTATTCAAAAAACTATTTTATTTCTTTTATCATCATTATTTAAATCAAAATTTAAAATTTAAATAATGATGACATGGGTTATTCATTATAGGTGTCCCCATATTTATCAATATATATAAATTCTATTTTAATTATAAAAATTAAAATTTATAATTTATGAAAAATAATTTAAATAAATGAGAACATATAATATTTAGCCTTTCATTTATAAAGGCAATACTTATCATATCTCTCACATTATATTAGTAGCATTATTAATCTCTGATTTTTATATTTATTATAATTATTCGTCTCTTCTTTCACCTCTAACACTAAAATAAATAGTTAAAAATGAGTAAAATAGAAAAGAAAACATATATTTATTATTGTTAAAATAGAATTTAATAATCAATTCTAATTTTTTAATTTAATTTAATATTACAAGTGAAGAGAAAGATTAATAATTATAATAAAAGTAAAAATAAGATACTAATAATGATATTTATAAAATTTGAGGGATATAATAATCACAACCTTCACAATTAATAAATTAAATATTATGTTTATATATTATTTATTTAAACGAGGAATATATATTAAATAATATAATGTTATATTTTTTCTTTTATCATCAATAATGTCGGAGAGATTAGAAAATTAGTAATTTTTATTTAATCACGTATGTTTTGTTATCTCTTTTAATAATTTAACATTAAAAGATTATTATTTTATATATTTTCAAATAAGAATATATTTATATAATTTATTATTAATTAATATTATTAAATATAAAATAAATTACATATAAATAATTATTATATCATTAATCAAATACTCTATTAATTAATTATTTTTATCACCATACACCTTAAATTAAATTATAAATTAATTCTATTCCTTCACTTCCACAAAATGTTTACTTCAATTTATTATGATATTATATTTTAAATCATTTCTATATTATTTTTTGATGCGACTCAAGAACTAAAATAAGTTAATTTAAATACTCCAGAGGATCCATTATAAATTTCAAGTGGGCTTATTATAAGAGCACAGGTTAGGAAGATCAAAGAAGTTTTAAATGAACTTATTCAGGACACTTAAACTAAATAAAATTCTCTTCAATTTGATCTTAACACCAATCATGTCCTTAAAATTTTTTGGATTGAAAATGGAATTGTTAAAGAAATTTTAGGCTAGAACAATACAAATTAAGGAGCTCAATCCGAGGATTATATATGGTAACACTCAAATTAAGCTGAATTATGTTGTTTTCGACTAAAAATAATAATTTATAATCAGGTAATGTATTTGCACGAATTTTAGTCATATTTTTAGATTTTTCATTTTTTAAGCTAATTAGTCATATTTCTAGAATTTTTCTAAGTTAAGTAGTCTATAAATATCACATCTTTATATTTTTTATAATCAAATTTTTGTTGAATAAAAATTATTTTTTTTTAAATTCTAAATTTGACAGGAGTTCTCTCTTTAGATCTTTATTGAACTTTAAATTTATCAAAACTTCATCTGCGACGTCGCTAACACTTCAAACTTTATTTTCTTAAACTCAAGAGTTTAAGTGGATCACCATTCTTAACATTTTTAAAATGAGTATATTTAGATTAATCATGGGTTCATAAATTCTATTCCTTCTTGAGTTCGCACCATTTTCCCCTCCATTCTCAGTCTTTTTTTCATTGTGAATCGTGAAGCATTTGAATACTTCCTTGCTATTATTCTATTGGTAGTAAATTTAATCAACAAATTTTGAAGGTTGATTCTTCAACCTAAAATCATTAAAATTGTTGACCTGGAACTGACGGGCACGGCATGACGTGTCATTTGTAACGAATTGGAAACGAAAACCCCAAATATAGGTGTCCCTTTTACCTGATTGTAGTCACAGCACGGGCTTCTAAATACGTGTAATATTTTATGCAAAATCTTTTGGTTTTTTTATGAAAAATATAAAATAATAAATAAATTATTTATTTATCATTAAATATAAATAATTAAATATATATTTATTTTTAAAATATTTTAATTATTATAATTTTATGCAATATATTTTTTAAATTATAAATATAAATAATATATCATTCCTTTAATATTATATTTGTAAAAAAAAACATTTTTGTTATGAAAATATTTTTAATGATATAAATGGCATATAAAATATTAAAAAAATTTAAAAATAACATCTGAAGTTATTATACTACTAAGAATTAAGAATACCGACTGCAGTATGTTTTTATACAGAAATAATTTAACTCTGTCGGAGTACTAAGATTTTTACTTGTATTTTAGCAATAAGACTTTTATTTGTATTTTAGTAAGAAAAAATATTTTAAATTTTAAAAATATTCAAATATGATATCAAAATAATTTATGTGTTAAATTATAAATGAAAGACTATTAAAATTTCAACATCATAATATGATGACTGAAAATATTTTCTATTTTTACTCTTTTTAATAAAAGGAAATTATTTATCAATTTTGAAGAATATACAAACATTAAAATTTTGAATTTTATAGCTTTTAATGCATTAAATATTATAACTATTTTTTGCAGATAAAAATATGTGTTATAATCAAAATATAAATTATGAAGAATGAATTCCATTGTGTGGTTCCGAAAAGAAAGAAACATATCTAACCATTAATTTTATAAGGGAGAGATTATCACTTAATCATCCAATTACTTCAATGTTCCGGAACTACTCTTCGGCTTGGAACGGCTTAAACAAAAGTCCATAAAATTATATCGTTCATTGTGTTATTAAATTAAATTATTTATATTATTTTGCTTCGTAATAAACTACTCACTATTATTAAATTTCAAAATAAAAAGAGTTATGCTTCAATATAGGTAGGAAAAGAATTGAGAAAATTGAGATATAATTTCTTAGATAATTAATGTAAAATTCTTCGTTGAGATTATTACTACATATATATATATCAATTACTTTATTAAATTTTAATAATTTTAATTTGATAATTACAATAACTAGTAATTTTATAATTATAATAAAATAATTAATATATTGCAATAAATTTTTTACCTAAATCTTGTCTAAGAGAAAATATGTACTGACATTTAATTTTTTTTTTAATTTCTAGCATAATAAAAAATGAAAAATAATGGAACCTACGTCTGTAAAAAAATTGCTGCGAATATTGAAAATAAAATTTAAAATTAAATTTCAAAAATTTTTATATTCATTAGACTAGGTTTACAAATTTATTCAATTAAATTATATTTAATGATTATATTTAAGAATTAAATTTTAAATTTTTATTTGCAATACATATAATATTATTAATAAAAATATATAGAAATGACTACAATTTTTTTAAAAAAATTTCTATAAATTTGTTCGTATTGTTGAAATTATTTCACAAAATACTTTTTTTAAATTTAAATCTGATTTATAATTAATATAAATTAATTTTAGATAATTACTTTCATTTCTGTGTTATTAAATCAATAAAAAAATTATTAAAATTAAATTATTATTATTAAAAGTTTTCAATTATTATTAATTTTTAATAATATATTTTTATATATGTAATTTTGAAAGTTGAAAAAATTTTATATGTAATTTTGAAAGTTGCACATTATTTTTATATGATTTGAATCATTAGTACTATATCTATTTGAATCATTATTTTCATCAATTTTTGTAATATTCAAATCATTTATATTGTCACCAAAAGCCATTAGTCAAGTTGAAAGAAGCATCCATTGGAATAATTTTTTGCATTTTTGTGCCTGCAGCTCCTTGATGAATGAAATGCAAAAAGGGGGAAAGCATATAGTCTGACAACTAGAAAATCGCTAATGTTTCTTTTAGTCTCTCCTTTCCATCGTGGTTGTTATTGTTGTGCCGTTGTTGTTTGTTGAGAGTTTCTTACCGAGTTTGTCTTAGTTTGTGTTTCTGCTTTTTGCTTCCACTCCATTCTTCACTCTTTTATATTCTCCCATCTCTTATTCATTTTTCCTTTCTTTTATCATAAATTGCATTTTCTTGCTTGCAACATTTGTTTTTCCTTTCTGCTTTCATCTTTTCCTCCCTACATTTTGTGTCTAATTCCCTCTTCCTCCAACCCACTTTTACCCCATTTCTCACTTTTTCAAATCCCTCTTTCTCATATTTCTTATTTTAGTTTTCCTTTTATTTTATCCCATCTTGATTCCAAAGTCTTCTTCCTCTATTTTGCCTCTTTTTTTCATTTTTGTTTTTCCTTTTATGATTGCTCACCAACCATTATTTAACCTCACTCTTATTTATGTGATGAAAATTATTTAAGTTACTATTAGTTTTTCTTCATATCTATTATGGGAGGTTATCCTTAGCAAACAATCTAGCAGAAAGCACAAATTTTGCCTTAACTATTTGCTTGATGAACATTCATTAGTCATGGGTTTCAGTTTTTGGAGCATTTATCAAATTTTCAATTTCTTATTTGACTTTCTTCATTAAGATTTCTTGAGTTTTATTATTATAACAGCTAATATGTTTACTTATACATTGAGAGAGGATTTGTATCTTGTGGATTGGGTTTTCAAACCCCCAATTCTTGACCATTGCATCTTGCATCTTCTGCAGTTGTTCTTGCTTTCTAATTTAGTTTTATCTTTATTTTTCTTTTGTGTAGTTTTTTATGTTAGTTTTATGTGTTTTCCATATTTCTATGTATTTTTCATTCGTTGTAAGTTGCTTCTAGTTGTGTTTTTCTTTGTTGGTTTTTGCAAATTTGTTTCCCTGTAATGATTTTAAAAAAAATAGAAAACCAAAAATTGGCTCAACGTGGAAAAAAAAAAAGGAAACATGTACGTAAAAGAAAATTTTTGATATGACAAAATTATCAATTTTGTTTTAAAAATTATTTAGCGCTAACAAAATAATTTTTAAATTATATTAAATGATCAATTTTATCTTTAAATAATTATTCATATAAATAATTTTATTTCTTCATATAAATTTATACAAACAATTTCATCCTTAAATATTCATATAAAAGTATAGAATTATCTATACAAACTATTATATAGAGATGTAATCAACTATTCATTATAATTTGGAAATCATTTTGTCATCGTTATACAATTTTAAGAAGAAAATTGGTAATCTTGTCTTTTAATGCTTTTAGTTACAAAAGCTAGCTCTTTCTCCTCACAATTAGTAAAAAGAAAATAATTATAATTCCTAGTACCTTAAGAATTAACAAATACCATTTTTGAACCCTATAAAATTAATATTTGAATAATAAAATTTATAATTATTTTTATAATATTAAAATAAAACAATTATTATAATTAAAATATATAAATATTTTCTCATGATTTGTTCATGAATTCATGTAATAAGAGTGCTTGCTTGTCACCTTTTTCTATTTCACACTTTATCTTCCATAAATTAAAGACGAATCGGTTGGGAACATGTTTTCTAGAAACGAAACAATGGATCTATTTGTTTATTGTTTTTAAAAGTAATTTTTTTTATTTTTTTTTAAAACTAGAAATTGCTATTTAAAAAATTATTTTTTAAATCTATTCTTAAAAATCATAATTCTAAGTATATAACTTAAAAATAAAAAAAAACTTTTGATATTTTCTTAACTTTATTCTTTTATTATGAATGTTAATTTTATAATTAAATAAAATATTTTCTTATTTTCTCATCCAAATACTATTTATTCTTTGTTTTCTTTAAATTTGAAAATAATTTTGAAAAATAAAAATAAATTTTGGGAATATTTTTTGAAAATAAAAAATAAAAAACATATCCAAACAAGCCCAATGTTGCTAGAACCGTGACATCCTTTGAGTTTTCGCAAATTTTTATTAGAAAAATAATATTTTTGTGAACAGTTTCATGTTTTTTTGCATAAATTATAAATTTTCATACATACCTTTGTTGATTGTCATTTGGATCATATAAAAAATTAATTTTTAATAGTAAATTAAATTTGTTAGGAAATAATTTTTATATAAATTTTTTGAAAAATTCTCTAAGTTGAGTAATACTTCTCAAAAAATAAATTTTTATATTTTATTTAATTTAACTTTATATTTTTTAAAAAATATTAACAAAATAATTGCTATACTTTCAATATTAATATAGTATATATTAATAAATTTTAGTTATTATCAATTAAATTTAGTAAAAATAATTTTTTCCTTGAATCCATAAATAACACAATAAATAAGACATACTTAAAAGAAAGATAGATAAATAACTTTTTCATATTTTATAAAAATAAAATTTTTTAAAAATCCTTATTTTCTTTAATTTATTAAATACTAATCAATCAAACAATCTGTAATTTTCTTATTTCTCAATAAATAAAGCTCTTTATACTATTTTTACAAATCACATGATTCCTTATAATATGACATGTAATATAATTATAATTAATCCAAAATAAAATTTATCATACACATCTAATAAATTATGTACTAATATACTATCAAATTTTATAATTAATATACTTTAATCAAGCAAACAAAACCTAATCTTAAAAATAAATAAATTTAATAATAAATAAATATACTATTATATTATTTCGATAAATAGTATATCAAACTTTCTCCTAAGTACGGGGACTGACTAACCTCTGCCCATCCACGTTTTACGTTCAGCATCTTTCCCCCGTTCTGAAATGCAATTCTCCTGCTGCTTCCCTCCACTTTCCTTCTCTTTCATCCAACAAACCGAACTACTCTATCTCCTTTCTCCTTTTTGTTTCTGCTCCGTCCCCCCCCCCCCCCACTCCTCTTTTCTTTAAGTTTTAATTCAAAAGGTTGTAATTAAATCTTTTAAAAGTTTAAGAATATAATATCTCTCTTATATATATTTTAGTAAAATCTTATATTATATATGCTTAGATTAACAAGATATTAAATTGGTGAAGGTGGTGTTCCAAAAAGGCTCGGGTATAACCTTGAACGTAAAATTTGAATAATTTTTTGGATAAATTAATTTAAGTTTATTCTAATTATACATTATGCTTCTTTTTTGTAAAAAATATTTCTATTATTATATAATATAATAGTATTAAAATTTTAAAGTATTATCCCTTCTTTAATATTATTTTTTTGTAATTAGAAGATCATTTATCTAAATTTTTATATATAAATATGCTATTTTTTAAAAATAAAAATATTCTTTTATTTTTATGTATATCTGTGTTTCAATATCTACACATAAAAATATAAAAAATTAGTCTTTTACTCATGAGGAATGACTTTAAAAAAGGAAATGTTGTTATATTTATAATGGTAGAAGTGTATAATTTTAAAATATAAAAAATATTAAATTTAATTAGGTTAAATTTTAAGAAATGTGAATATAATGTATCCTAATTTTTTAAGAGTTTGATTAGGTTATATAGAAAAATTGTAGAACTCGACTTTCGAAACTGGCTTGATAAAAGAAGGACGGAGGAAGAAAGAATTATTTATAAACAACTTTTTTTTTGGGGGGGAATCTGTGAAATACAATTCTGATGTAAATCAGTTACACCATTAACATTTTAAAACTTTTACTCTATGGAATGAAAAATAATCAGTTACAATTCTAATATTTTAAAATTTATCAAATATAATTTTTTTGAAAAAAGAGAAAGAAGGAAGACATACATTATTGAGAGGGAAAGAGAGTGAAAATGTGGAAAAAAAAAACTATTGTAAGATTTTAGAAGCTCATTATCATTAAATTCACTTAAAACTTCTATAAATTTATTTGTACTTAAAACTGCTTTAAATTTATAACATTCAAGTTGATTATACTATAAGGGAGAAAGCTTTAGTTGGTGACAGCAAAACTGAAAATTTTATGCAAAAACAGCTACAAAAATTATAAAAATATAGTTGAATTAAGAAAAGGATACAAAATCACACAACAACGCGATTCACAACATATTGGGCTTTTACATCCAACTAGATAGACAGCTCATAAACTAACCGCAGAAACAACTTGAAAACTCAGGAGAGGAGGCCCATATCTGAGACTATACATCATTTGAACTGATTTGGTGGGGTGCGCCAGGCCCTTGCAGTAGTGCAACGCATGGGCGATGCTTGAAAGCCCAAGTAGCAAGCTACTTAATTGGGCTCTCCCCCTTAAAAAATTAATTTAATATCATGTGGGCCGATGACCCACGTATCAGATATTAAACTGATAAGA
Source organism: Sindora glabra (assembly GCA_020226215.1). Classification (NCBI taxonomy): domain Eukaryota; kingdom Viridiplantae; phylum Streptophyta; class Magnoliopsida; order Fabales; family Fabaceae; genus Sindora; species Sindora glabra. The sequence continues at coordinate 47,664,836 of CM035235.1, read as the reverse complement.
ACAGATACTACACTTGATCTTAGCCAAAAGGCCGAGAAAGGTATGCTTAATTCAGCGGCTGCTGCGTGTTTTTATAGCACGCTTCCCATTGTTTTTTGTATGATATGGGCGATGCGGGACTCAAGATCAGCGCGCCCCTTCATCTGCTGTACTTTATTCGTTCACCTCCTTCAAATCATCAATCAATCAAATCAATCGATCATCAAATCTAATATTCCATATTTACGTTTGCAATCAGGGAGACAAAAATACGAGAAAGGAATAAGGGAAAAAATCAAAAGAAATATATAAACAAATATTTTTTTCTTATTGTTTAAATGTAGAAAAAATGTAAAAAAAGATAAAATATTAATTTTTTATTTAGTTTAATTGAAAATTAAATATAAAAAATCATTAAATAATAAAATTATTCTTATTTGAAGTCAATCAAATTATTTAATAAATTTCATAAAAGAATAATTTTGTAATAAAAATTTTATAAGTATTTATTATAAAAAAATTTATTATAATTTTATATGTGTATTATTTTTTCAGTTTAATTCTAATAATTTTAATTCAATAAATATAATTATTGATTAATTATTTAATTAATTAAAAAATATACATATAAAATTAATAATAAATATCCATGAAATTTCATCATTTTTCTTCTTTTATAATTATTAAATTTTTATTCTTTTTCTGCACCTACTTAATGAAAGACGTTTTGTTGGTATACGTTTTCAATTTTTTTTTATTTCCGCATTAAAATTTCCATACCACCTTGACACAAAAAAAAATTATTTTTAATCTTCTTCCTTTTCACCTTTTTTCTGATTTAGTATCTGTTTAACTTCACAAGTACATGGCAGGAGCAAGAAACACTTAACTATTGATTCTTAATTCTCATGATGAATGATATAAAGATGAATTGAATTTAGTTATTTTAATTTTTTTTATAATAGCAAGAGTAGTTATATATACATGTGTATACCAAAAATTAAATTTAAAATGTAGTAGAAAATACAAAATCTTTAAGAAATATCAAATATCACTTAAACTACAAGTTCTCAACTTAGTTATTTTAACTTAAAAACATTAATATTAATCTCATAAAAATTCAGATTTAATATTCTTATATTTTATATGTCAACTTTTTAAGAGATTAAATTAACATTGTATACATTTTAAATTTATACAAAAGCTTATAATTGATATTTGTGACTAAAAATCTAATATTAATGTTAAAAGTTCTATTAAACTTTGAGGAATATCGAATATCGCTTGAAATACAAATTCTCAATTTACTTATTTTAACTTAAAAATATTAATACTAGTCTCATAAAAATTCAAATTTAATATTCTTTTATTTTATATGTCAACTTTTCAAGAGATTAAATTAACACTATATACATTTTAAATTTATACAAAAAACTTATAATTGATATTTGTGACTAAAAATATAAACAAATAATTTATGTTACATGGATTACAAAATTATTTAAATTAATTTCCAATAAATCATAGTTAATATTTTTATCCGTACAATTATATCTATTATTATTTTTGAAACTTTTTTTTAATATTTTAAAGTTAAATTTAGAGTATTATATTATAATATTTATTAAGTGATATCATTTATTAAGGAAATTTTTTATTATTTTTATTTTAATTTTAAATTTATGACTAACTTTTAAAATTTTATAATTTAATTATTTGTAATTTTTTAAATGAGTAAATATCAATATTTATATATAAATCCTATTTTAATTATAAAAATTAAACTTTCCTATTTATAAAAATAATTTAAATAAATAAGAATTATTTAAATAAATGAATAAAAATATTTAGCCGACAATAACCATCACATCTCTCAAATTTTGTTAGCAGTGCTATTAATTTCATATTTGTTATAATTATTTATCTCTTCTTTCACTTATAATCCTAAAATAAATGGTTAAAAATGAATATAATAGGATATTTGATACTATTAAAGTAGACTTTAATCATCAATTTCAATATTATTTATTTATTTATTTGAATATTATGAAAAGGATAAATAATTATAGCAAAAATAAAAATAAGGGATTAATAATGATACTTATAAAATTTGAGGGATATAATAATTACAACCTTCATAAATAATAGATATATATTATTTATTTAAACTAGGAATATATATTAAATAATATAATATTATAATTTTTTTACCAACAATAATGTCAAGAGAGATCAGAAAATTAGTAAGGTTTATTTAATCATGTATGTTTTATTATCTTTTTTAATAATTTAAAATTAAAATATTATTATTTTATATATTATTCAAATAAAAACTTATTTATATAATTTATTATTAATTAACATTATTAAATATAAAATAAACTATATATAATTAATTATTATAATAATTATTCTATCCTTAATCAAATACCCAATTAATTATTTTTATCACTATACACTTAAATCAAATTACTGTAATCCTTCACTTCCACAAAATGTTTGCTTTAATTTATTATGATATTATATCTTAAATCATTTTCTACATTGTTTTTCCCCTCCATTTTCAGTCTTTTTTCATTGTGAAGCATTCGAATACTTCCTTGCTATTATTCTATTGGTAGTAAATTGAATCAACAAATTTTTGAAGGTTGATTCTACAAACTAAAATCATTAAAATTGTTGACCTGGAACTAAAAGTCAGGGCATGACATGTCATTTGTAACGAATTGGAAAGGAAAACCCCAAATATAGGTGTCCTTTTTACCCTATTATAGTCACAACGCGGGCTTCTAAATACGGGTAATATTTTGTCTAAGACTTTAATCTTTTGGTTTTTTTTATGAAAAATATAAAATAAAAAATAAAAAATTATTTATTTATCATTAAATATAAATAATTAAAAATATATATTCATTTTTTAAAATATTTTAATTATTATATTTTTATGTATTATAAATATATATCACTCCTTTAATATTATATTTGCAAATAATATTTTGTTATGAAAAATATTTTCGATGAAATAAATGAAATTTAAAATACTAAAAAAATTTAAAAATAACATCTGAAATTATTATACTATTAAGAATTAAGAATACCGACTGCAGTATGTATTTATACGGAAATAATTTAACTCTGTCGTGGTGCTGAGACTTTTTCTTGTATTTTAGCAATAAGACTTTTATTTGTATTTTAGTAAGTAAAAAATTATTTTTTAAATTTTAAAAATCATTCAAATATGATGTCAAAATATAAATGAAAGTACTATTGAAACTTCAGTGTTATAATATGATGAATGAAAATATTTTCTATTTTTACTCTTTTTAATAAAAGAAAATTATTTATCAATTTTTTTTGGTAATTTATCAATACATACATTAAAAATTTTGAATTTTATAACTTTTAATGCAATAAATATTATAGCTATTTTTTTCTAATATTGCATATAAAAATAGGTGTTATAATTAAAATATAAATTATGAAGAATAAATTCCATTGGTTGGTTCAGAAAAGAAGGACACGTATATAACCATTAATTTTATAAAGGAAAGATCACGACCTACTCATCCAATTACTTGAATGTTCCGGAACTGCTCTTCGGCTTAGCACGACTAAAACAAAAATTTATAAAATTATATCATCCATTGTGTTATTGAATTAAATTATTAAATTATTTACATTATTTTGGTTTGAAATAAACTACTTACTATAATTAAATTTCAAAATACAAAAGAGTTACGCTTCAATATAGGTAGGAAAAGAATGGAGAAAATTGAGATATAATTTCTTAGATAATTGATGTAAAATTCTTCGTCGAGATTATTACTACATATATATCAATTTCTTTATTAATTTTTAATATTTTTCATTTGATAAGCATAATAACTAGTAATTTTATAATTATAGTAAAATAATTAATATATCGCAATAATTTTTATTACCTAAATCTTGTCTAAAAGAAATTGGATTCTTTCCTTTTTCTCATACTTTTTACCATGTAAGAGGAAAATATGCACTGACATTTTTTTTTTTAATTTCTAGCATAATAAAAAAGGAAAAATAAATGAGCCTAGGTCTATAAAAAAATTACTGCAAATATAAAAAAATAAAATTTTAAATTAAATTTCAAAATTTTTATATTCATTAGGCTAGGTTTAAAACTTTATTCAATTAAATTGTATTTAAAAATTCAATTTTAAATTTTTATTTTCAATACATATAATATTATTAATAAAAATATATATAAATAACTACAATTTTTTTAAAAAAAATTCTATAAATTTGTTCATATTGTTGAAATTATTTCACAAAATATTTTTTTTTAAATTTAAATCTGATTTATAATTAATATAAATTAATTTTACATAATTACTTTTGTTTCTATATTATTATATCAATAAAAAATTATTAAAAGATTTTAATTATTATTAATTTTAATAATATATTTTTATATTAAAAATAAAATAAATTTAAAAATTTTTATTCACAAAATCGTAAACTTCATTGCTTGCCTCTTCTCACGAATTGACGTCAATCTTATACAAAAATTATTTAAAAAGAAAAGAAAAAATGAATTAAGCTGAACCAGTCAACCAGATACATCCTCCACCTCAGCTCCACGTCCGAGCCAAGCGGTCAAACGAACACAACAAGTTGATTGGATAACAACACAAACACTCAAACGTACGTGTCCCCGCAAGCAGTTGTCTTTGTCCCCTCCTTAATGGGACAGTCATGTTACACCTGTTTTTCTCACGAGCCAATTTGGTCCATATTGTTGCTACTTGTGTGCATGAGCACTTCGTAGTGTGAACGTGTCATAACTTATACAAAATTATTCTGTTTTTAAAAATAAAATTACTGAAAGCCTTGTTTGGTAATGTGTTGCCAGATTTTGTTTTTAAAAACTATTTTTGAAAATTGTTTTAAAAATAAAAATAAATTTTAAATATTTTTTGAACTTATTTATTCATTCTTAATAGCAATTTCGTAAGTAAATAAAACTTTTTCTTATTTATTTAACCAAATATTCTTTATTTTTTATTTTCTTTAAATTCGGAAATAAATTTTGAAAATAAAAAATAATTTTTAATAATAACTTTTGAAAATAATTTTTAAAAAATAAAAAATTAAAAGATATCCAAACATACTTTGCATCTTCTATTTTCTAAATTGCGAAACCAGATGAGAGAATTCTGGAGTTCCAATCTTCATCAGGAAAATTATCGAGTTCCGGCACATATTTGATCTTTTTTAATGTCAATTGCAATGGGCACATTGTGTATCATTCACCTTGCAACTCTTAAAACAGTCAAAATAGAGAAAATGTAAGGCATCAAACTCATAATACAGAAGCAATGCAGACCATTTCATTTTGTTCATCATGCACATGGAAGATTATTATAAGTCAAAATAAAATGTTCATCATTTTTTTTTTTTCTGTTGTTATCTGTGTTGAAGACAGCTGTTTAATGACTTCTCTAGGGAAGATTCCTTGGGCAGTATTAACACTTCTCCTATGAAAACGTTGCCGTTGAAATCCGATATCCTTTAACAGGACCTGCAGTGTCTGAGGACAGGCTTGAGGGTTGAGGATGACTTGTGTTGCTCTTTTTAGAAGGCATGAGGAGGTTTGCAGACGCGATCGGAGTCGGTCTTTAACATTCTAGGGCCGAATTGTCTCTGTTCTTCAAAAAAAAATTCTAATATAAATAATTTTTTATTAGATCATATTAGTGAATTAGAAAAACAATATATTTAATAATATTTGTTTGGAAGTAATACTAAATTTTTTAAACCAAACCTTACAGCCCTGCAAAACTGCACTGAAGCAACAGGGGATCTTTCTGTCATCCTTGTTTTCCGATCAAAAGACAGCTATGATTGTCTACATTTGATGTACTGCCTTTTTTTACTGTAAGGTTGTGGAAAGTATGAAAGGTTTGGCAAAGAGGGAAGGACGTGCTTACATAAGACTAGCCTACTTGCTTGAAATAGAAGCCTCAAATTTGGAAACTATCTTCTGGCAAATTAGGGATTATTTATCCTCAAGACTGTGAATATAGGTTCCTAAATATTTGTAAATCCTCGGTTGAATCTTGACCCCAAATATTCCTCCCAGAAATTTTCTCAACTGTCTGGAAGTGTTGGGGCTGAAAATAGTGCCTAATTTTTGCTTGTTGAGACATAATCCAAATGTCTTTAAATTAAGAACAGATTGAATTTGACATTTCTAGAATCCAAGTTGCACTTCAGAAAATAATATGAATCATTACCATTGTTGGTAAGAAAAATAACAGCTCAAAATTTAATAAATAACAAGTAATTGAATAAATATTTTTAAAATTTGTAATTATGCACATCAGAGGAACCGAACTTGATATGATTCTCTGACAACTATTAGAGTCTGGTTAAAAAATGGCCAGAAGATCATCAATATAGAATAAATGATTTACATTAGAGACATTTCTACAAATTCTGATTCCTTCAATTCGCCTACTTTTGTTTATGTTAAAATACACCGTTCATGTTGGATGTTAGTAGGAATGTACTTATAAGTGGGTCATTCAAAATTGTAATTTTTCTTTTTGGAGGGGGACAAAAAAATTTTTAGGGCAAATGATTTATTTGGATTTCTTTTCAAAATCCTTTCACATAATTATATATTATTAATACATGATTTTAAAAGTTTTAAAGGCTCAACTCCCTTATACCTCAACTATGCTTTGCCATTGACTGATTTATAATGATTTTACGATGTGTTTGAATATGAAAATTAAAATTAGTAATTTAATTATCAAGAAATTTAAATTTTATAAGTTAGAATATTTTGAATGATGATAATCAAATAGAACTTATAAATTATTTAAACATTGTAAATAAAGAATTTAAGTTATTAAATTTAAATTTGACATTTTAAATTCAAATAAGATAAATATTATTTTATAAGTTTCACATTTATTTTTAAAACATCATATTAACTATTATCTTTGTTCACAAAAGCCAAATAAAGTTATCATTTTCTAGATATAAAATTTCAAAACTCCTAATATTTTTATTCAAACAACATTTAATATTGTTTTCTTCCTTTAGGAACATTTCATATAAGCAATATACATGTGATTTTGAATCTGACAATTCAAGTTGTCAATAAGGAAATTTTGCATTATGGAGGGACAGCCTACATTTTTGTTTGTTGTGGTATTATTATAGTGATTAATTAAATATATTATAGAGACTGACAGGAAAACAAGGAGGCTCCTAAAAGCTTTCTTCCTCAGAGAGCGAGGTCATTCAGTTTGAATGAATAAGCGGTGGAAAAGGGTATAGACGTAAAGGTGTATTAATATATTATTAAATTTTATTATATATTAAATTTAGTTTTTATTAAAACTAAATGTTATATAATAATAAATTTATAATTAAATTTGATAATATATATATGTGCTACTAATGCAATGATAGTCTTTTGTATATTAACTTAATATCAAGATATTACTTCATCTCGGAGGATGTGAGTTTAATGTAAAAGTGTCAATTTATGAATAATAAAGAATTGACAAACTTATGAGACCGGAAGAATTTTAATAAAATTGTAACAATAGACTCATCCTTTAAATAATAGTTATAATTCAAATTAAATATTTTATAATAAAAAAATATTCTTATAATAATGCTCAGGAATAATAATCAACATTGATTATTCCTACTCTCTATTTAAAAAAAAAAAAAGGTCTGTACTATTTTTAAAGTTAATTTTTTAATTTTATATTTTAAAGACAAAAATTTTATTTGGTTAATTATTTTTATAATTTATTTTTAAAAATTATGAAATTAAATGTTTATCTTAAAAATAGAATTTTTTTATGTTTTATTAACTTTTTTATAATAATTTTGTAATAAATTGAAATATTTTATTATTTGCTTCATTGTTTTTTTTTTAATTTGAAAACAATTTTAGAATAAAAATAATTAAAATTAATTTTTTTGAATAATTTCAAAAAAAATAAAAACATGTTCAAATAGACGCTTGATCATCTATTTGAATTTTTTTCCTTTTGGTAATATCTATTTGATCTTTAATTCCAGGGAAAAATTACTCCGGCCTTTCAAAGTTTTGTGCTAAAGACAGAAACGGAAGAATCCGACTGCCGATTGAATTACAAAATTGCCACCGTGAGTTCTCCTGCAAAGTCAATGGAAGTCCACAAGAGGAATTGTGTGTCTATAACAATATCTTATGGACAACCAGAAAACCTAGCAATTGGCCCGAAGTGGAAAAGAAAACATGTACAGCAAGGTGGAATTTTTTACACTTCTGACTGCAGAAGCTAGTTCTTTGTGTTCACTCAATTGGGAAATTTCTAGGCCCTGAATTTAAAGGCTTTTTTTTTTTTTTTTTTTGTAGTTGGCCTACATTGTGTAATTTCGTATATTATATTTGACTTAAATTTTATCTCTTATATTTTCATAATTTCAGATAAGAGTGCATGCTCTTTAAAACTATGAGAAAAAGAATAAGGAAAAAAAAGAGTATGATCTATCAATATTTTCTTAATACATATGAATAGAAAATAAATTAAAAATTAATTTATTTTATTCTCAATTCTTCCACTTAAGATTTAAGGTAAAGAGTAAAATAATTATTTAATTTAATAATTTTCATTCTCTTACCTTTCTATCTACAAAGAAAAGGATAGTATAATTAATAAAAAAAATATAATTTGTGATATATGGCATGGGTGAGTTTTGCAAGCTTTTTCTTTGAGAAAAAAAAAAGCCATTTCTGTGAAGAGTTTAACGTTTTCCAAAAAAAATTATAGATTTTCTTAGATTTTTGGGGGGCTGTGATTGTCCAATAATTAAATTTACAATTCCCATTAAAATCACTAATTTTCGTTTTTGAAAAACAAAGTTGCCGGACAGATATTGTAGAACAGGAATTAGCCGGCACAACGGATAAATAAATATATGACAGATCCACCCCACTTCAAAGGTAAGGCCCAATTTTTGGCCCATTAATAATTGTTTAGACTAGATTTGGTGGGTGCGCCAGGCCCTTGCAGTAGTGCAACGCATGGACGACGCGCGAGAGTCAAAGTAGCAAGCTACTTATTGGGCTCTCCCCCTTAAAAAATTAATTTAATATCATGTGGGTCGATGACCCACGTATCAGATATTAAACTGATAAGAACAGATACTACACTTGATCTTAGCCAAAAGGCCGAGAAAGGTATGCTTAATGAGGTTGCCGCTGTATGTTTTTATAGCACGCTTCCCATTACTTTTTGTACGATACGGGCGATGTGGGACTCAAGAACGGCGCGCTCCTTCAGGTGCTGTACTTTATCCCTTCACCAAATTATCAAATCAATCCATCAATCCGATCAATCGATCATTAAAAACTCTTTTGTTTTTTTGGCCGTTAAAAACTCTTACGTTCACGATTGCAAGTGGGGAAAAAATACGAGAATAGAATAAGTTATAAAAAAGAAATATATAAACAAATAATTTTTATTTACTATTTGAATGTAAAAAAAATGGTAAAAATATTAATTTTTATTTAATTTAATTGAAAAAAATAATTTATCAAATAATGAAATTATTTTTATTGTAAATTAATAAAATTATTTAATAAATTTTAAGAAAGAGTAATTTTATAATAGAGAAAACCTAAATAAAATTTCATAAATATTTATTATAATATTTTTAATTATAACTATATATATTATTTTTAATTTAGTTTTAATAATTATAATTCAATAAATATAATTTTTAATCAACTATTCAATTAGTTAGAAAAGATATACATATATAAAATTATCATTGAATACTTTCGGACAGATATATATGAAAATTTATCATTTTCTTCTTTTATAATTATTAAACTTTTCATTCCTTTTCTACACTTATTTAATGAAAAACATTTTGTTGATATACACCTCCAAGATTTTTCCTTTTGCCTATCCGCATTAAATATTCCATACCACGCTAACGCAAAAAAACTATGTTTGACCTTCCTCCTTTTCACCCTTTTCTTTGCACTTTTTTACGATTTAGTCTGTTTAACTTCACAAGGACATGGCAGGAGCAAGAAAGGCCCAAATATTGATTCTTAATTCTCATAATAAACGATTTTAAAAATGAATTGATTCAGTTATTTTAATTTAAAAATATGAATATTAGTCTCATAAAAATTCAAAATTAATATTCTTTTATTTTACATGTTAACTTTTCAAGAGATTAAATTAACACTATATACATTTTAAATTTAAATATAAATTTATAATTGATATTTGTGACTAAAATCTCCACAAATAATTTGTGTTATATGGACTACAAAATTATTTAAAGCCAGTAAATCATATTTTACACTTTTAGTGGTGCAATCATATTTATTGTTGTCTTTGAAATTTTTTTAATATTTTAAGATTAAATTCAGAGTATTATAATTATAATTATAATTTTTATTAAGTGACTTATCTATCCCTATAAAAAATCTTTTATTAACCTTATTTTTATTTTAAATTTATGAATAATTTTTAAAATTTTATAATTTAACAATTTTTAATATTTTTAAATGAGTTAATATCAATATATATATATATATATCTTATTTTAATTATTTTTGGTTTAAACTCAAGAAATTATAAATGTTTGTTGGATAATTTGTTATTTCTCATGTAAAAGGACAAAAGACACAATCTCTTGCTAAAGAAATTGCACCATATCATATCATGGTTTAAAGATTAGATAACACGCAAAATTTTGGATTTACAAAAATTAAAAAATAAAAAAAGCTTAAAAAATTATACTGTTCATATAATTTTCTATCAACAAAAACAACTTCTTAAATTTACTTTCTTCTCATGCTTATTGATTTATGTGTAATTTGATTGAATATGTGCACAAAAACATGTCTATTCATCTTAGCAAAAAAAAGAAGATAAAATTATTAATTTTATCTTTAAAATTTTAGAGCATCGATAAAATAGTTTCATAATTATATAAAATTATAATTTCAATTGTAAATAATAATCTGTGCATATAATATCATTTGTTCACACAAATAATTCTGTCCTTAAATAATACAAAAATTATATATATAAACTATTGTTTAAGAATAAGATTATAATTTTATAAAAATTTAAAAATTATTTTATCAGCACCCTATAAAATAAAGGATGAAAATGTTAGTTTAAAAAAATATACTAACATGATTGTATTGGCTTACAATAACTTACTTCAAGAGGGGATAGGTTGACTCCTTGAAGACTTAAACATTTGTAGAAATCTACCCCTCAAGGTGTAAGGTGATTTTGAGATAGATAGTTATTAATGTAACTCTTGTTTTTGTAAAATGGCATGTTTATCTATTTAATCTTTAATTAAAAGGACATAAGTCTACTACCTTTCAAACTTTATGTTAAAAGATAGTAATGGAATGAAAATTTCTTAGTTAGACAATGAACATACAAATTATATAAATTGTATATTCATTGGCTAACTAAGATTATCTCAAAATAAAAAAAAATAAATTGTAAATTGAATTACTTAATTGTCACCTTAAGCTATTAGTTAAGTTGAAGGAAACATTCACTAGGATAATTGTTCACATTTTTGTTATTGCAACTCTTTGATGAATGAAATGTAAAAAATGAAAAACAAATAGTTTGACAATTAGAAAACTGCTAGGATTTCTCTTAGTCTCTCACTTTTGCTGCTATTATTATTGTTATGCTGCCATCGTTGCATAAGAGTTTCTTCTGAGATTGTCTCAGATTGTGTTTCTCCTTTTATTTGTTCTTTTTATTTCTTAACTTCTTCATCTTCTCCCCTTTCTTATTCAAATTTCCTTTCTTTTATCACAAGCTTCATTTTTCTTGCTTTCTACTTTCATCTTTTCCTCTTTACATTTTATGTTTGATTCACCCTTTCTCCATCCCACTTTTTCCCCTTTTTTCTCACTTTTTCAAATCACTCTTTCTTAGATATCATTTTTCTATTTTTTCTTTTATTCTATCCCATCTTGATTCCAAAGTCTTCCTCCCTTATTTTACCTATTTTTTCTTTCATGATTGCTCATAGATAGTTCTTTGGCCTTACTTTCGCTTCTATGATGAATGTTATTCAAGTTACTATTAGTTTTTCTTTGTATCTATTATGGAAGGTCATCCTTAGCAAACATCTAGTAGAAAACACAAATTTTGCCTTTAATATTTGCTTGATGAAGGTTCATCAATCATAGGTTTTAGTTTTTAGAACATTTATGAAATTTTTGATTTCTTTCCTAATTCTGTTCACCGAGATTTCTCTAATTCTATTATCATAATAGGTAATATGCTTACTTATATATTTAAAGAGGATTTCTGTCTTGTAGATTAAATTTTCAAACCCCTTAATTCTTCGTCATTGCATTTTGTATTCTATGTTATTGATTCTGCTTTCTAATTTAGTTTTATCTTTGTTTTTCTTTTGTGAGTTTTTCTATATTAGTTTTATGTGTTTTCTATATTCCTGTGTGTTTTTCTTTAGTTATAAGTTGTTTCTAGTTATGTTTCTCCTCTTTGTTGGTGTTTGTAAGTTTCTTTCCTTATAATGAATTCTATTTTTACAAAAATAAAAATAAAAACAAAAACTAGAAAACCAACAATTAGATCAAAGTGGAAAAGGAATATGCACATCAAGGAGAGTTTTTTACTTAACAAATTATAAATTTCATCCCTAAAACTATTTGGCATTGATAAAATAGTTTTTAAATTATATTAAATAATCAATTTCAATCTTAAATAATAGTTCATATAGATAATTTTTTCATTTCATATAAATCTGTATAAATAATTTCAAGGATAGAATTATCTTTATAAATTATTATTGAAGGATAAAATTAATCATTCAATATAATTTTAAAACTATTTTATCAAGGTCATACAATTTCAGAGATGAAATTATTAATTTTATCTTTTAAAACTTTTGACTATAAAAGCTAATTCTCTCTACTATCCTTTAGAAGAAAGAAAATGATTATAACTTATGGTACTTTAAGAATTCAAAAATACAATTTAAACCCCATAAAATTGATATTTAAATAATAAAATTAATAATTATTTTTATAAAATTAAAATATTACATATAATATGATTGAAATATATAAATATTTTTCAATGATTCATTCAATAATTCATATAATAAAAATGCATGCTTGTCGCTTATTTCTATTTTACCTTGTGTTTTTCATAAATTAAGGATAAATTGGTTAAGAACATGTCTTCTAAAAATGAAACAATAGATCTATTTATTTATTATTTTTTAAAAAAATATTTTTAAAATTAAAGTTCCTATTTAATAAATTATTTTTACAATCTATTTTTAAAAATTGTAACTCCAAATGTGTAACTTAAAAATTAAAAAAAAAGTTTTCTTATGTTTTCTTATTTTTTAATTCAAAATACTAGTTTTATAGTTAAATAAAACATTATTTATTTAATTAAAACCCATTTATTATTTTTTTAAAATTTGAAAATTATTTTTTAAAAATATTTATAAAAAATTAAAAATATATTCAAACAATCCTAATGTTACCAGAAATGTGACTTTGTTTAAGTTTTGCAAATTATCGTAGAAATTGACACTTAAAACTTTAAGGGTTTTTTGATAGAATATAATAGATGATAAAAAATCATAAAATTATTAATGATGATTAGTCTGAATGGTTAAATAAGGTTCCAAGTTCAAGCTATATAAATAGAAAAAATTGTCACTAACCACAATTGGTTTGAATGGTTAGAAGTTTAGTTCTCTTAAGTAAAGTCTCAGGTGAAATCGTTTTTGAACGTTGGTTTGTCGCCAACATTTAGAAATGGTTGATAGTGACCCGTAAAATCCACAACAAGCTGATTGCACATCTTCTTGACGGAAAAGGCTAGTAATATGCAATATATATGCAAAACCCATGGATCCCCAGGCTTAGTTCAGAAAAAATAAATAAATGAGGGCCCACATGCACCATCATTTGGCATTACTAAGAACTTGGAAGCACTTACGAACAGTCAATAGGAATTTTTCAACGTCCAAACTCAAGAGGCAATGGTAGGAGGTATGCTTTCGTTTTACTCATTCTATTTACATTTGGATATGGCTAAGTGTTTTCTGCATATCCATTATGAAGCTTACATATACTATCAAAGCATTATGTAACTTTTACCTTGTTGTTTAGTTTATGTAAAAAATCAAATATTTGACTCTTGGGTTTAATTTTTAGGTTGACTTAGATGGAGGTTAAAGACGATTAATGCACCATTTCATTAAAGTTTCAAGCCTTTACCTTTTGAATTTAAAAAAAGGGAGACTACAGCCATGGGATCTTAAACCCCTGTCTCTGGCCAGCATGAAGAGACATTGACCACTTGTCCCACACATGATTCCTGTTATAAATTGCTGTAAATTTATATTTGAAGCTTTTACTTTTCATTTTAAAAAATTCAATTCAAATCTCATGCTAATATTAATAATAGTGTTATATCATTTATGCCTAATATTTAGATATCATTTTAGGCATTATTTTAACACATCTAGATTAGAATTAATTATGAGGATTTAATTAATTCATCACATTTAGTTTAGTTAATTAATTAATTGTTTGATTCTCATTATGGTAAAAATTATTTATACATAAAACATTTTGCTTACAATAAATTAAAACTAAGATGCCATTTGATCAGTGTAATTTAATTTAATTAGAGTTTAGCCATAATACCTCTAACTATTCTAAAATAATACATTAAGTGTTGTAATTATTTGAGGTAAATTGGCATCAAATTATAATTAATCATATTTAATATAATAATTATTATCTTATGAGAATATTATCATATTTAATATGATTAATTAAGGTGGGATAGTAAATTTTTCTTTACCTTAATTTACTCACAGGAATTGAGATAAGGAATATAATTTACTAGTTTCACTAATTTTTATACATAAGTTTAATTAAATAAAACTAAGCCTATAGGCAGTTTTATTTACTATTAGGACTATGATTTGATAAATATGTTTTACATTAGTAAGACATGTCATATGAAATATTTAATTACCTCATATTATTGACATAGCATGTAAATTTTATACAACTTTTCAACTTTTGAATATCTTCGATTTTTAAGTTCCTGAATTGATGGGTGATAACTATAAGATATGGAAGGAGAAAATTCTTCTCCAATTAGGGTGAATAGATGTTGATGATACAATTAGAGAAGATGAACCTTTTAAACCCATGGATAGTAGCAATGCATCTGCAATAACTCTTTATGAACATCGGGAGTGATCAAATTATTTTAGCATGATATATATCAAAACTAAAATATTTGCTAGTATTTGTGGGTCTATTAACATTAGAATGTTCGAAGTTTGCTTAAAGTTATTAATAAATAATTTGAAACTTCAGACAAGGCTTTAGCAAGTACTCTAATGACGAGGTTATCATCCATGAAGTTTATTGGCATAATAAGTGTGTGTGAACATATTATGCAAATAAGGGATATAGCAATTCAATTAAAAATACTTATAGTTAAGATGCCTAAGTCCTTCCTTATGTACTACATCTTGAATCCTATGTTGCCTTAATATGGTCCTTTCAAGATTTCCTACAACACACATAAGGAGAAATGGACAATTAATGAACTTCTATCTATGCGTGTATAGGAAGAGGGAAGGCTTATAGCAGAAATAGGAGAAAGTGCACGTATAGCAATATAAGGAAAAAACACCTGTGTTGCTCTTTTTAGAAGACATGAGGAGGTTTGCGGACATGATCAGAGTTTAACATTCTAAGGCCAAATTGTCTCTATTCTTCTAAAAAAAAATTCTAATATAAATAATTTTTTATCAGATCAGATTACTGAATTAATAATATATTTGACAATATTTATTTCGAAGTAGTATTAAATTTTTGGTATTAAGAGAGTGCTAAAGGTTTTTTCCTATTTTTAAGGACAGTTTTGAGCCAAACCTTACAGCCCTATAAAACTGCACTAAAGCAACAAGGGATCTTTCTGTCATCCTTGTTTTCCGATCAAAAGACAACTATGATTGTCTACATTTGATGTACTGCCTTTTTTGACTGTAAGGTTGTGGAAAGTATGAAAGGTTTGGCAAAGAGGGAAGGACGTGCTTATATAAGATTAGCCTCCTTGCTTGAGATAGAAGTCTCAAATTTGGAAACTATCTTCTGGCAAATTAGGGATTATTTATCCATAAGGATGTGAATATAGATTTCTAGATATTTGTAAATCCTCAGTTGAATCTTGAACCCAAATATTCCTCCTAGAAAATTTCTCAATTGTCTGGAATTGCTGGGGCTTAAAATAATGCCTAATTTTTGCTTGTTGAGACATAATCCATATATGTCTTTAAATTGATTAAGAACAGATTGCATTCAACATTTCTAGGATCCAAGTTACCTTTCGAAAAATAATATGAATCGTTATCATTGTTGGTGAGAAAAACAACAGCTCGAAATTTAATAAATAACAAACAATTGAATAAATATTTTTAAAATTTGTAATTATGCACATCAGAGGAACTGAATTTGATATGATTCTTTGATAACTATTGGAGTCTGCTTAAAAAATGACCAGCAGATCATCAACATAGAATAAGTGATTTACATTAGAGACATTTCTACAAACTCTAATTCCTTCAATCCGCCTACTTTTTTTTATGTTAAAATACACTGTTCGCGTTGGATGTTAGCTTTTAGGAATGTACTTATAAGTGAGTCATTCAAAATTATAAATTTTTTCTTTGGAGGGGGACAAAAAATTTTTAAGGGAAAATGATTTATTTGAATTTCTTTTCAAAGTACTTTCATATAATTATACATTATTAATATATAATAATAAAAATTTTAAAGGCTGAACTCCCTTATACCTCAACTATGCTTTGCCATTGATAGGTCTATAATGATTTTATGATGTGTTTGAATATGGAAATTGAAATTAGTAATTCAATTATCAAGAAATTTAAATTTTATAAGTTAAAATATTTTGAATGATGATAATCAAATAAAACTTATGAATTATTTAAATATTCTAAGTAAAAAATTTAAGTTATTAAATTTGATATTTTAAATTTAAATAAAATAGATATCATTTTATAAATTTTATATTTATTCTTGAAACATGATGTTAATTATTATTTTTATTCACAAAGCAAATTATAGTTATCATTTTCAATATCTAAAACTTCAAAATTCCTAATATTTTCTAAATGTTTTATTCAAACAACTGTTTTCCTCCTCCATGAACATTTCACGTAAGCAACATGTACGTGATTCTGAATCTAACAATTTAAGTTGTCAACAAGGGAAATTTTGCATTGCGGAGGGAGAGCTTATTTTTTTTGTTTGTTATGGTATAATTATAGCGATTAATTAATATATTTTAGGGACTGACAGGGAAAACATACAGATTCCTAAAAGCCTACTTCCTCAAAGAGCGAGGTCATTCATTTTGAATGAATAAGCAATGGAAAGGACTATCATAAACATAATGGTATACATTATTAAATTTTATTATATATTAAATTTATTTTTTAAAAGTCAAATATAATATATTATACAATAACAAATCAATAATTATATTTAATGTTACACATATATATTATTGATGCAATGATGTGTTGTCGAATTTTTCTTAAGTAGTACAATTCTTTTATGTATTAACTTAGTATTATATCATTACTTCATCTTGGAGGATGTGAGTTTAATGCAAAAATATCAATTTATGATTAATAAAAGATTGAATAACTTATAAGACTGCTAGCACTTTAGTAGAACTGTAACGATAGACTTGTCTTATGAATAATAGTTGTGATTCAAATCAAATATTTTACAATAAAAAAGTACTTCTATAATAACGTTCAAGAAAGGTCATTAACGTTGATTGTCCCTACTCTCTATTTTTCTTTAAAAAAAGGTTTGCACAAAGATAATTTTTTTTAATTTTATATTTTAAAAATAAAAATTTTGTTTGGTTAATCATTTTATAACTTGTTTTTAAGAACTTTGATTTTAAATGTTTATCTTAAAAATAGTAAAAAAAAATTATGTTTTATTAAATTTTTTAAATAATTTTGTAATTAAATAAAATATTTTATTATTTGCTCCATTGATTTTTTTATTTTTTAAATTTGAAAAATAAAAATAATAAAAATAATTTTTTAAAATAATTTCTAAGAAGAATAATAAAAATATGTTCAAATAGACGCTTGACCATCTATTTGATCTTCAATTCCAGGAAAAAATAACTCCGGCCTTTCAAAATTTTGTGCTAAAGACAGAAACAGAAGAATCCAACTGCTGATTCAATTATATAATTGCCACCATGAGTTCTCTTGCAACGTCAAAGGAAGTCCACAAGAGAAATTGTGTGTCCGTAACAATATTTCATGGACAACCCGAAAACCAAGCAATTGGCCCGAAATGGAAAAGAAACATGTACCGAAGGTGCAATTTTTTACACTTCTGACTGCAGGAGCTAGTTCTCCGTGTTCACTCAATTGGGAAATTTCTAGGCCCTGAATTTGAAGGCATTTTTTTTTCAGTTAACCTACATTGTGAAATTTTGTATATTATATGTGACTTGAATTTTATGTCTCATATTTTCATAATTTCACAAGTGCATGCTCTTCAAAACTATGAGAAAAATGAATAGGGAAAAGAAAAAAAAGAGTATGATCTATCAAAATATTTTTTTAATACATATGAATAGAAACTAAGTTAAAAATTAATTTATTTTATTCTTAATTCTTCCACTTAAAATTTAATGTAAAGAGTAAAATAATAATTTAATTTAATTTTTCATTCTCTTACCTTTCTATGTACAAAGAAAAGGATGGTATAATTAATAAGAAATTCTTTTCTTTAGAAGATACTATTAAAGTATAATTTGTGATATATAGCATGGGTGAGTTTTGCAAGCTTTTTCCCTCTTTTTTCAAAGCCACTTCTGTGAAGAGTTTAACGTTTTTCGAAAGAAATTATAGAATTCCTGAGGTTGTGATTGTCCAATAATTATATTTACAATTCCGAATAAAATGACTAAGTTTCCCTTTTGAAAAACAAAGTTGCAGGATAGATACTGCAGAACAAGAACTAGCAGATACAACAGATACAAGACGGATCCACCATACTCTAAAATGGAGGCCCAAATTCTGACCCATTAATCTTTGGAATAGATTTGGTGGGGTGCGCCAAGCCCCTGCAGTAGTGCAACACATGGGCGACACTTGAGAGCCCAAGTAGCAAGCTACTTAATTGGGCTCTCCCCCTTAAAAAATTAATTTAATATCATGTGAGCCGATGACCCACGTATCAGATATTAAACTGATAAGAACAGATACTACACTTGATCTTAGCCAAAAGGCCGAGAAAGGTATGCCTTTTTTTGGTGCTGCTCTGTGCTTTTATAGCACGCTTCCCCTTGCATTTGATATGACACGGGTGATGTGGGACTCGAGAACCGCGCCCTCCTTCATGTGCTGTCCTTTATCCCTTCACCTCCTCGGAACCATCAAATCAATCAATCAATCAACTCAAATCAAATCAAGTCAATCATCATCAAAGACTCCATGTTTATGTTTGCAAGTAGGGGAAAAAATGCGAGAAAGGAATAAGTAAAAAAAAAAACCAAAAAAAATATATAAATAAATATTTTTTTACTTACTAGTCAAATATAAAAAAAATGTAAAAGAAAGATGATAAAAATAATAATTTATCAAATAGTAAAATTACTCTTATTGAAAAATAATAAAATTATTTAATAAACTTTACAAAAGAAAAAGTAATTTTGTAATAGAGAAAATTTAAATAAAATTTCATAAATATTTATTATAATATTTTAATTATAACTATATATATAATTTTTTACTTTAATTTTAATAATTATAATTTAATAAATATAATTATCAATCAACTATTCAATTAGTTAGAAAAGACATGCATATATAAAATTATAATTGAATACTTTCCGATAGACGTACATGAAATTTTATCATTTTCTTCGTTTATAATTATTAAATTTTTCATTTCTTTTCGGCACTTGTTTAATTTGTTGATATACACTTTCGCCCTTTTTTCCT
Organism: Sindora glabra; assembly: GCA_020226215.1. NCBI lineage: Eukaryota > Viridiplantae > Streptophyta > Magnoliopsida > Fabales > Fabaceae > Sindora > Sindora glabra. The sequence continues at coordinate 47,644,721 of CM035235.1, read as the reverse complement.
GTTTCCTTATCCGCATTAAATTTTCCATACCACCCTAACGCAAAAAAATTAATGTTTGACCTTCTTCCTTTTCGCCCTTTTCTTTGCACCTTTTTACGATTTAGGGTCTGCTTAACGTAACAAAGACGTGGCAGGAGCAAGAAAGGCCCAAATATTGATTCTTAGATGTATTTTGGTTCGCATCAATAATATAAAAAAAATTATTTTTTAAAATATAAAAATTAATAAATTATTTAATTAATTATTATCTCATAAATTATGAAAAATAAATTTTTTATTTTTCACAAAATATGAAAAGTTATTTACCCATCTCTTCTTAGGTAAGTTTTATTTTTTATATTACTTATAAATATAATGATAAAATTATCTTTATTAAATTTATTTAATAATAATTAAAAATTATTATTTTATATTATAATAATATTAAAAATATAATAGTCATTTTATTAATACTTTTTAGAATATTTAAAATTGAACCAAATAAGATATAGAAAATTACTTCTCAGGAAGTATCAATTTCTTAAATACTTCTTAAGAAATTCACATAAGAAGTTATTTTTTAAAAAATTCAATTTCCTGTAAAAAATTACTTCTTGTGTGAATCAAACGATTCCTTAATTCTCATAATGAACGATTTAAAAATGAATTGAGTTCAGTTATTTTAATTTAAAAATATTAATATTAGTCTCATAAAAATTTAAAATTAATATTATTTTATTTGAGTACTTTTCAAAAAATTTATATAGGAAGTTATTTTTTAAAAATTTCAATTTCTTGCATGAAGTTATTTCCTTTGTAAATCAAACAACTTCTTAATTCTCATAATGAATGATTTAAAAGTGAATTGAATTCAGTTATTTTAATTTAAAAATATTAATATTAGTCTCATAAAAATTTGAAATTAATATTATTTTATTTTACATGTCAACTTTTCAAGAGATTAAATTAACACTATATAAATTCTAAATTTAAATATAAATTTATAATTGATATTTGTGACTAAAAATCTGGAAAAATAATTTGTATTATATGGACTACAAAATTATTTAAATCAATAGCCAGCAGATCATAATTAACATTTTTAATGGTGCAATTATATTTATTGTTGTCTTTGAAACATTTTTTAATATTTTAATATTAAATTCAAAGTATTATAATTATAATTTTTATTAAGTGACTTATCCATCCCTATTAAAAATCTTTTATTAACCTTATTTTTATTTTAAATTTATGAATAATTTTTAAAATTTTATAATTTAATTATTTGTGATATTTTTAAATGAGTGAATATCAATTTATATATCCTATTTAAATTATTTTGGGTTCAAAATCAAGAAATTATAAATGGTTGTTAGATAATTTGTTATTTCTCACCAAAAAGACAAAAGACACAGTCTCTTATTAAAGAAATTGCACCATACCATATCATGCTTTAAGGATTAGATAACACGCAAAATTTTGGATTTACAAAAGAACATAAAAAAGAAAAAGCTTAAAAATTATTATACTGCTCATATAATTTTCTGTCAACGAAAACAACTTCTTAAATTTGCTTTCTTCTCATGCTTATTGATTTATGAGTAATTTAATTGAATATGTGCACAAAAACATGTCTATTCATCTTAACAGAAAAAAAAGATAAAATTAAATCTTATCCTTAAAATTTTATAGCACCAATAAAATAATTCTAAAATTATATAAAGTTACAATTTCAATTTTAAATAATAATCCGTTCATATAACATAATTTGTTCACATAAATAATTATGTTCTTGAGTAATGCAAAAATTGTATGTATTAACTTTTATTTAAGAATAAAATTATAATTTTATATAATTTAAAAATTATTTTATCAGCACCCTATAAAATTAAGGATGAAATTGTTAGTTAAAAAAAATACTAACATAATTGTATTGGCTTACAATAACCTACTTCAAAAGGGGATAAGTTGACTCCTTAAAGACTTAAACGTTTGTAGAAATCTACCTCTCAAGGTGTAATGTGATTATGAGATAGATAATTATTAGTATAACTCTTGTTTTCGTAAAATGACTTGTTCATCTATTTGATCTTTAATTAAAAGGGCGTAAGTCTGCTGCCTTTCAAACTTTGTGTTAAAAGATAGTAATGGAATGAAAATTTCTTAGTTAGAAAATGAATATACAAATTATATAAATTATATATTCATTGGCTAACTAAGATTCTCTCCAAACAAAAAAATTTCAATTGTAAATTGAATTACTTAATTGTCACATTGAGCTATTAGTTAAGTTGAAGGAAACATCCACTAGAATAATTGTTCACATTTTTGTGCTTCCAACTCTTTAATAAATAAAATGTGAAAAAGGAAAAGTAATTAGTTTAACAACTAGAAAACTACTAGAATTTCTCTTAGTCTTTCCCTTTTGCTGCTAGTGTTATTGCTGTGCTACCATCGTTTCATAAGAGTTTCTTCTGAAATTGTCTCAGTTTGTGTTTCTCCTTTTATCTCTTCTTTTTATTTCTTAACTTCTTTATCTTCTACCCTTTCTTATTCAATTTTGCTTTCTTTTATCATAGGCTTCATTTTTCTTACTTTAAAACATTTATTTTTTACTTTTTGCTTTCATTTTTTCCTCTTTACATTTTATGTTTGATTCCTTCTTTCTCTTTCTTGGCTTTTCTCCTTTTTCTCACATTCTCAAACCACTCTTTCTCATAAATCATTTTTCTAATTTTTCTTTTATTCTATCCCATTTTGATTCCAAAGTTTTCCTCCCCTATTTTTCCTATTTCTTATTTTTTCTTTAATGGCTGCTCATAGATGGTTCTTTAGCCTTATTTCACTTCTGTGATAAAAGTTATTCAAGTTACTATTAGCTTTTCTTCATATCTATTATAGGAGGTTATCTTGAGCAAACCATCTAGTAGAAAGCACAAATTTTGCCTTTAATATTTGCTTGATGAAGGTTCATTAGTCATAAGTTTCAATCTTTGGAGCATTTATGAAATTTTCAATTTTTTTTCTAACTCTGTTCACCAAGATTTCTCAAATTCTATTATCATAATTGCTTATGCATTTAAAGATAATTTGTGTCCTATAGATTAATACTTTATTTGGATTGGAGAGAAGTAGGAGGAGAAAGAAATTAAGAGAGAAAGACGTGGGAGGAGAGAATAATTTCTTTTATATTATTTGGAAATGGAGAAGTTAAGAAATAAATAAATTAAAGGAGAAGTGGTTTCTTTTATTTGGAAAGGAATAAGTTAGGGGAGAAAGAAGTTGTATTTGTATGAAATGACTATTATGCCTTTATGTATAAAAGATGAAGATAGATGTGTATTTTAAAAAGATGAAGTTTGAAAAAATACAAGTTCAATTTCTAAAATAAAATCCAAATTAAAAATAAATAAAAAATAAAATATTTTTTAAAATATCTAAAAAAATATTCATACAATATTTCCATAATTAGGTATTTTCCTTTTTAAAAAAATTTGAATTTCAAAATTTACACAAAAAAAAGAAAATGGGCTATTATATCAATGTATGCCATATTATAGTAATATATACAATACAAAGTAAAATTTTATTAATATTACAATAAAATTTTAATATTAATACAATTTATTTAATGAAAATATAATTATATAAAGTTTACTTAAATATATTTAATAATAATTATATATTTATATTGAATTAATTTTATAAAAGTTAACAATGAAAGAATATATACAAACATGTAAATACAAAGAATTCAAATTTGATTGCTTAGTGAAAGTATGCTGAATTTTAAAAGTGTTCTAAATGTAGTAAAATTTCCTGAGTTTAATTTTATTTTATTTTTTACAAAATTGTGACATTATATAATTTTTAATCAAGAGGTATATAATTAATGTAAAAGATGAAGATAGATGTGTATTTTAAAAGAATAAATTCTAAAAAGATAATTCATAAATTTCTAAAATAAAATTTAAAGTAAAAATTATCATGAATAAAATATTTTTTAAAATATCTACAAGAAAATATTTATACAACATTTCCATAATTAGGTATTTCTCATTTCAAAAATTTTAAGTTTCATAATTTGTACAAAAAAAGGGTTGCTATAAGAGTTTAATTGAAGTAACTTCATAATTAACGCACTATATCATTCAATTCTCTCATAGGACGTTTTTTAGTTGAATTGCTATAACTAAACTAGTATGAAATAACTGACCTTGTCATCCAATAATTAAGTTTAACCTTCTAAGAAATTGGGTAATAGGTAAGAAGGTTGAATCCTTCTATAATTGGCAACTATAAACCCAATTTTTACCTAAGATAACACATAAAAATTTAACATTTTACTTTCAAAACTAAATAAAATTACTTTAAATTATACAAAAGTGCAAGCAATTTGTTCACAAATATGCATTCCATAATCCAGGCTCCTATCATTATGTACAATATACAAACAAATTAGGTTTACTTTGATCAGTTAATGTATAATCTACTGATATACAAGGTAATGAATATTATATTTAAAAAGAAAAATTGACACGAGGTCAAGTATCTAATGATTCTGGGTCGCCAGTAGATTGGATCTGATCTAGGCAACCTGAATTTTGGAAACCTAGATTGAGGCTAGCAGATTGGCAAGTTGGGCCCCTGATAAACCCTTTAGTTACCGTCTGGATTCACTTTATCACACGACAAATCTTGTCTGTGGCAATAACTTCTTCCACACTAATAAAAATCTTTAGATTGGAAGCCTTATCTAATAAATTTTCATAGAGACAGAAACAACAGTAAGGTGAGAACATAGTAACTAGTCATTCTTACCTCCACCGGGTTGAGCTTGCGGTAGTGACACTGGCCTGCTGCATTCATTGGTTGTGGCACTTCTGTGAAGCCGACCTCATATGAATCCCACTATCTGGAGCATTAAGAAGTAGCATAGAAAGTATCGAATAGTCTGAACAAAAAAAAAGTGGGAGGAGGAAGACACGACAACAAGTAAAGGATGTGGAAGAAGGAAGAAGGAAGAAGGCAAGGGTATTGTCAGGAAATAGTAAAAAAAAAATTCACATTTCTCCTCCTTACTTTTGGAAAGAAGTTTGAAAGTCGGCTCGACTATGCTTTTTTGCACTAAACTTCTTTTTTTCTCCTATTTCTCTCCATGCATCCAAACAGGTGATATTCACTATTTCCCCCTATAACTTCTCCTCCCTCACTATTTTCTCCCCCAACTTTTACAATTCCAAACACAAGTTAAATCTTTAGACTTTTTATTCTTTGTCACTGCATTTTCCACTCTATGTTATCATTCCTACTTTTTAATTTAGTTTTATCTTTATTTTTCTTTTGTGGGTTTTCTATATTAGTTTTACGTGTTTTCTATATTTCTATTTGTTTTTCTTTTGTTATAAGTTGTTTCAAGTTATGTTTCTCCTCTTTGTTAGTGTTTGTAAGTTTCTTTCCCTATAATGAATTCTATTTTTACCAAAATAAAAACAAAAACTAGAAAACCAGCAATTAGCTTAAAATGGAAAAGAAATATATGCATTAAGGAGAGTTTTTGACTTGACAAAATTAGAAATTTCATCCCTAACATTGTTTGGCATTGATAAAATAATTTTTTAATTATATTGAATAGTCAATTTCAATCCTAAATAATAGTTCATACAGACAAATTTTTTCTTTCATATGGATTTATACAGATAATTTTATTCTTGAATTTTTTAATAGAAGGATAGAATTATCTTTATAGATTATTATTTAAGGATAAAATTAATCATTCAATATAATTTTAAAATTATTTTATCGAGGTCATACAATTTCAAGGATAATATTATTAATTTTATCATTTAAAACTTTTGACTATAAAAGCTAATTCTCTTTACTCCTCTTTAGTTAAAAAAAATGATTATAACTTTTAGTACCTTAAGAATTAACTAATACAATTTTTGAACCCCATAAAATTGATATTTAAATAATAAAATTAATAATTATTTTTATGGGATTAAAATATTACATATATTATGATTAAAATATATAAATATTTTTTTATGATTCATTCAATAATTCACATAATAAAAATGCATGCTTGTTGTTTATTTCTATTTTACCTTATGTTTTCCATAAATTAAGGATGAATTGGTTGAGAACATGTTTTTCTAAAAATGAAACAATGGATCTATTTATTTATTATTTTTAAAAATATTTTTCTATTTTTTAAAATTAAAGTTCCTATTTCATAATTTTTTTAAAATCTATTTTTTAAAAATTATAACTCCAAATGTATAACTTAAAAATTAAAATAATTTTTTATGTTTTCTTATTTTTTTAATTTAGAATGCTAGTTTTATAATTAAATAAAATATCATTTATTTATTTATTCAAAACCCATTTATTCTTTTTTTATTTGAAAATTATTTTTAAAAAAATAAAAAATATATTCAAGCAATCCTAATATTGCCAAAAATATGACTTTGTTTAAGTTTTGCAATTTTTTTGATATATACGTATATATATAAACTTTAAAGGTATTTTTTACTATAAAAATTGACACTTAAAACTTTAAAGGCATTTTCTAATAGAATATAATGCATGATAGAAAATCACAAAATCATCAACAACAATTGATCTGAATGGTTAAGAGATCAATTCTCTTAAGTAAGGTTCTAGGTTTAAGCTGTATAAATGGAGAAAACTGTCACTAACTGCAATTAGTTTGAATAATTAAGAGTTCGATCCTCTTAAATAAGATCTTAAGTCGCTAAGAGAGTTTTACCATTATATTATATTCAACTTGACTCGACTCTCGATTAGTCAAAATCTAATATGGCTACCGAATACCAGGAGTCTTTAGATAAAAAAATCACAAAATCACATAATAAATATCCAATATAAAATCATATCATATATAGCATGTACATATGTACAAAATTAATCATAAATCATAAAATAGTAATATACCTGAGTTATTTTAAATGTCCATGGCAATAACAATATGAATCTTGATAGGTTCACTCCTCATGAATTGTAAGGCTTGAATTGATATATATATATATATATATATATATATATATATATATATATATATATATATATTGAGTTTTACAAAATTTTTACTAGAAAAATAATACTTTTGTAAAGGGTTTCATGTTTTTCATAGAAATTATAGAATTTTATACACACTTTTTTTAGGAACCATTTACTTTATATGAGAAGTAAATTCTTGTGATAAATTAAACTTGTTAGGAAGTAATTTTCTATGAAATTTTTGAGAAATTCTTAAAGTTATTTAATTTTTGTAGGTAAATATTGTTAAAGTATTAACAAAATAATTTTATTAAAGTTATTTAATTGATATTTAAGAAGTGATATTTTTCAAAAGTAATTTCTTATATTTTATTTAATTTAACTTTGAACTTTTTGAAAAGCATTAACAAAATAACTATTATTATATTTTTAATATTATTATAGTAAATATTAATAAATTTTAATTATTATTAATTAAATTTAATAAAAATAATTTTATTTTTATAAATATAAAAACCATAGAAAGCAAAATTTACCTATAAGGGGTGTGGATAGGCAGATTTTTATATTTTATTAAGAATAAATTTTTTTAGAAAGCCTTGTTTTCTTTAATTTATTAGATAATGATTAATCAATTAATCCATCACTTTTTCATTTATTGAAAAATAGAACTTATTTATACTATTTTTTAGAATTAAACAATTCCTTACAATATGGCATATGAAATAATGTAATTAATACATGGAATGATTTATGATATACAATTGATAAGTAATGTATTAATATATTGCTAAATTTGATCATTGATACATTCTAGTGTAGCATGGAGAATTTGGCCTTAAAAAAAAATCGATGTATGAATAGATGTAAAGGTGTACATGAGTCAAGCACGATAGGGTCGGTTCGAGAAAATATATGGTTTGAGCATTTTGTTTTACTTGATAGGCTTGTTAGTTTTTTTTTTATGGCTTGATTAATAATCGGGTTAGGGCACGGGCCTGAACAAAAAGAAACAGCTTACCCGATTATGCTAATTTATTTTTTATAATATAATTATATATTAAAAATAATTATAACTAATTATTTTTAATATAAAAAATTAATTTAATATAATTAAATATTATATATATTTAAGTGTCATATTATCTCTTTAAATATATATATTTTATTTAAAAAATAACACTTAATTAAAAATAAAAAATTAAAATAATCAGGTCATTGAGTCGAATTTTAAGCCATATATGTTAAAAATCGAGCTGAATGGAGTCAATTTTTTTTAAAATGATAAATTTTATACAATTTGACTTATGTCACTCGGTCTGACCCAAGTACGCTTCTAAACAGATCTCATTGTATTATTTAATAATATATTAGACTCTCTTCTCAATACAAGGAATGGCTAATCTCTACTAAAGGTGTACATGGGTCGGGTTGAGTGGGTTTCGGGGCAGGCCACTGGGCCAAATCATATAAAATTAAAGGCCTGAACTCGACTCGACCCGACCCGATTAAGTTTTAAAAAAACTTGGCCCGGCCCGGCTCGACCTGGCATGAATTTTAAATTAAAAAATTCAAAACCCGATCCGAAAGCCCGAAAAACATATATTTTTTATTTTTTAATAAAAAATAAAATTTTAAACCAAAAAATATATATATTTAAATATATAAAATATTTAATATGTTAAATTAATATTTTTTATATTAAAAATAATTAGATATAATTATATTTTTTAATATATAATTTTATTATTAAAAATAAATTATTATAATCGGATCGAGCCGGGCCTATCGAACTTTTTTACCTTGGCCCAAACCCGATCTAATTATTAATCAGGTCATAAAAAAAGTCCCATCGAACTTATCGAACAAAAAAAAAGAATTCAAATATTTTATTTTTTTGGGTCAAGTTCATTGAGTCGAGCGGGTCGCCCGACCCATGTACATCTCTAATCTCTACCCATCCACGTTTTGTGTTGAGCATTTTCCCCCTTTCTGATATGCAATTCTCACGCTGCTTCCCGCCGCTTTTCATTTCTTTCATGCAACAAACCGGACTACTCCATGTCCTTTCTGCTCTTGTTTCTGCCCTATTTCTTTTTTTGTTTTTTAAGTTTCAATGCAAATTCAATTCAAAAGATTATAATTAAATCTTTTATAAGTGTAAGGATATAATATCTCCCTTTTATATACTTTAGTGAAATCTTATATAACAAGACAATAAATTGATGAAGGTGGTGTTCCAAAAAAGCATATGTATAAACTCGAACATAAAAATTGAATAATTTTTTGGATAAATTAATTGAATTTTGTTCTTGATACTTCTTTTTTCTTTTTAAATATACGCTTTCACCTCCTAATACCTTTCCACTATTATAAAAATGCAATAATATTAAAATTTTAAATTGTTATCCTTCTTTAATGTTATTATTCATGATTGAAAGATCATTTATCTAAATTTTTATGTAAAAATGGGCTATTTTTTAAAAATAAAAATATTTCTTTCTTTTCATGTATAATTATGTTTCAATATTTTTACACAAAAATATAAGAAATTATCCTTTAGTCGTGAGGAATGAATTTAGAAAAAGAAATGTTGTTATATTTATAATGATAGAAATGTATAATTCTAAAAAATAAAAAATATTAAATATAATTAGATCAAATCTCAGAAAATGTCAATATAATTTATCTTAATTTTTTAAAAAGTTTGATTAGGTTATATGGAAAATTTTAAAAACTCGACTTTTGAAACTGGCTTTGATAAAAGAGGGATCCAGGGAGAAAGAATTATTAAACAAATTTTTTTTTAAATTTGTGAAATACAATTCTGATATAAATCAGTTACACCACTAACATTTTAAAACTTTATCGAATGAAAAGCAATCAGTTACAATTCTAATATTTTAAAATTTATTAAATATAATTTTTAATGCAAAAGTGTGCTGTGAAGTTGACACAAACATGAAAAATATTAATAGTTGTCATTTTTCTTATTAAATGAGAGTAAAATGGGTTATCTTCGGAATATATAGGTATTTTTTGGAAAAGGAGAGAGAAGGGATAGGCATATATATCATTGAGAGGGAAAGAGAGTGGAAAAGTGAAAAAAATTAGTATTAAGTTTTTAGAAATTCATTATCATTAAATTTACTTAAAACTTCTATAAATTTATTTGTTCTTAAAACTCCTTTAAATTTATAACGTTTAAATAAGTTGATTTTACTACAAGGAAAAAGCTTTTGTTGGTGACAGCAAAACTGAAAACTCAATTTTATGCAAAAACAGCTGCAAAGATATAGTTCAATTAAGAAAAGGATACAAAATTACACAACGATACGATTTGCAATATACGAGCTTTTACATCCGATCCAACTTGTAGACAACTCATAGACCAACCACGGAAATAACCTAAAGAAGGCCCATATCTTGCCCACACATCATTTGAACTGATTTTGGGGGGTGCGCCAGGCCCTTGCTGTAGTGCAACGCATGGGCGACGCGCGAGAGCCCAAGTAGCAAGCTACTTATTAGGCTCTCCCCTTTAAAAAATTAATTTAATATCATGTGGGCCGATGACCCACGTATCAGATATTAAACTGATAAGAACAGATACTACACTTGATCTTAGCCAAAAGGCCGAGAAAGGTATGCTTATTCCTGACGCTGCTCTGTGCTTTTATAGCACGCTTTCCCTTGCATTTGATATGACACGGGCGATGTGGGACTCGAGAACCGCGCGCTCCTTCATGTGCGTTGCCTTGTCCCGTCACCTCCTTCAAATCAATCAAATCAAATCAAATCAATCGATCGGCATCTACTCCATATTTATGTTTGCAAGTAGGGAGGAAAAAATACGAGAAAGGAATAAGTTAAGGGGGAAAATAAAGATCAAAAGAAATATATAAACAAATATCTTTCTCTCCTTATTGTTTGAATGCCGAAAAAATACAAAAAATTATAAAAACATTAATTTTATTTAATTTAATAAAAATAAAAAATAATTTATTAAATGACAAAATTATTTTTATTACAAGTCAATGAAATTATTTAATAACTTTACAAAGGACTAATTTTGTAATAAAAAATTTAAATAAAATTTCATAGATATTTATTATAAAATTTTTAATTATTTATATATATATATATATATATTAATTTTTCACTTCAGCTCTAATAATTACAATTACAATTACAATTACAATTTAATATATATAATTATTAATTACTTATTTAATTATTTAAAAAATATACATATAAAATTACAATTAAGTATTTTACGGTAAACATTTATAAAATTTCATCATTTTCTTCTTTTTAATTATCAATTTTTTTGCACTTATTTAATAAAAAAACATTTTGTTGATATACATTTCCAGCTTTTTTTCTTTCAGCATTAAATTTTCCATATCACCCTAACACAAAAGGATTTATTTTTAACCTTCCTGCTTTTCACTCTTTTCTTTGCACCTGTTGTCCGATTTGGTTGTCTGTTTAAGTTCACAAGTTTATGGCTGGGGCAAGATAGGCCTAAATATTGATCTTTAATTCTCCTAATAAACGATTTAAAAATTAATTGAATTTATTTATTCTAATTTAAAAATATTAATATTACAGTCGTAAAAATTCCAAAATTATTATTTTTTATTTATTTTACATGTCAACTGTTCAAGAGATTAAATTAATACTGTGTGCATTTTAAATTTAAATATAAATTTATAATTGATATTTGCGACTAAAAATTTAAACAGATAATTTATATTACATGGACTACAAAATTATTTAAATCTATCGCCAATAAATCATAGTTAACGTTTTTAGAGGCACCATGATATTTATTGTTATTTTTGAATTTTTTTTAATAATTTAAAATTAAACTTAGAGTATTATATTATAATTTTTTTTTGGTAATTTGCCGGGGCCTAAGTCCAAAGAAAAAAAAAGATAAAAAAGAAATTATATTACGAATCTTAGAGATTCTTAAAGTATCAGCTAAAATTAAGAAATATACTTGAGTTGGAGGATTAGGAAAACGATGAGTCTCCGATTCTAACGTAAGGTTATAATTTGTCATCTAATTTGCACAAAAGTTTCCTTCTCTATAATTATGTGAAATAGTAACTTCCTAATCTCATAAAGTAGCTCATGGATGATATCTATAAAGTGATTTCCTTTATGAGATGAATTAGATATGTTTTGGCATAATGCTTTAGAATCACTCTCCAGCAACTGAACTTTCTTGATAGCCCAAATCCCATGCAGTTTGGAGTTCACAAATTACGCCCTAATATTCTGCTGTGTAAGGAGTGCATTGACGGGTATAACCCATTAACCATTTGACAGTAAAATCTCTAATAAGGCCTCCATAACCAGTTGAATTATAGGTCTGTTTAGCTGCTCCATCAGAGATGATTTTTATCCAACTAGGAGGAGGGGGCAGCCACACTACATCAATTCTTTCAATTATGTTGTTTCTATTTAAGGACTGTCTATCCTGTGCTTGCATTATCTCTTTGGCCAATGAGACAATCACATTCAGCTCAGTAGCAGGTCTGTTGAAGTCTTGTTGGTGTATTTCTTTATTTCGCCAATTCCATAACATCCAAATGCAAATTGCCCAGATAATGCCCCAATTACCATCCCAAAGTCGAGTATTCCCCAGCTCTTTGGATAGATTAAGAGAAAACCCGCTTGAGATATCCATTAGGTAGAAGGTAGTAACCACTTGGGTTCTACAAGCAATCTCCAAATTTTCCATGCGATGGGATAGTCTCTCAGCACATGCAAGGGATTTCGATCTTATGGTGACAACTAGGGGTGACAATTCGGGTTCACGGGTCGGGTTGGGCATAACCCGAACCCGTTTATACCCAACCCGAACACGACCAATTTAATAAACGGGTCGACCCGACACAATCCGTATAACCTGAATATACAAAATATGCTTATAAAATAGTAATACAATCCGTTTAACTCGACCCGAACCCGTTTATTAACCCATTTATATTAATTTTTTATTTTATATAAATTAATAATTAATAAATTTATATATTATATAACGGATTAAACGGGTTGACGGGTCAGGTTCATCCGTTTAATAACCCGTGTAACTTAAATGGGTTTGAAACGGGTTGATCCGAACTCGACACGAAATTTATTCGGGTCAGACCGGTCAACCCGTTTATGATCCGAACCCGATAAAGCTCAACCCGAACCCGTTTAATTCGTGTCGTGTCGTGTCGTGTCGAAAATTGCCACCTCTAGTGACAACTATGACGATATTTCGTGCCTTGGGACCATTTACTTGTCCTGTCCCTTGTGAGAAGTCCATTGTGTTTTGTCTGCCAGAGAAAACACCTGATGCGTTGTGGAACTCGTAGACGCCAAACCTGAGTCCAAACATTATCCTTAGTATGCCAAGAATCACCAGCCAAAAGATTGTATACATCTGTAGTGGAGAAGTCTCCATGTTGAATTCCCGCCCAACCAATCCTATCGGGATGCATATCTAGCATAGGTGGGAAAATTGATTGAATGTGATTGATAACTGTCATAGGAAGAAACTTGGATAACAAAGGCCAGTTCTAGTCTGAGTCAGAGATTGCTTGATTAACAGTAAGATGAAGTTGTTCCAGGGGAATAGGAGCCATTGTGTAATTGAGCAAGGGCAGTTCTAGGTTTGTCCAGCAGTCATGCCATAGACGGATATGCTTTCCAGTACCAATGAACCACTTAGTGCCTATAGCCACGAATTGCTGGACTGAAGCAATTGCCTTCCAAATAACTGAGTCTCCATTCCGAGCAAACAATTGACAACGCCAAGAACCCCTCATACCATATTTTCCATGAAAGACTTGCGTCCAGAGGTTATTTTCTCCTGAAAGGATTTTATAACAGTTTTCATTAAATAGGCAGAATTCATTTTTTCTATAATTTATTATTTCTTATAAAATATTTCTTATTAACCTTATTTTTATTTTAAATTTATAAATAATTTTTAAAATTTTATAATTTAATTATTTGCAATTTTTTAAATGAGTAAATATCAATGTATATAAATCCTATTTTAATTATAAATATTAAACTTTCCTATTTATGAAAAATAATTTAAATAAATGAGAGGATATTTTAAATAAAAGAGTAAACATAACATTTAATCATTTATTTGTAAAGGTAATAACAATTATATCTCTTAAATTTCATTATTAGTACTATTAATCTGTTATTTTTTGCATGTCTTTCTTTTACTTCTAACACTAAAATAAATGGTTAAAAAATAAATATGATAGAATATAAAACATATATTAGATATTTTAAAAGTAATAATATTTTTATTTATTTTAATATTATAAATGAAGAGAATGATAAATAATTATAATAAAAATAAAAATAAGGGATTAATAATAATACTCATAAAATTTGAAAAATATTATAATCACTATTTTCATAAATGATAGACTAAATATTTTATTTATATATTATTTATTTAAACTAAAAATATATATTAAATAATATAATATTATATTTTTTCTTTTACTTGCAATAATATCAAAGAGACTAGAAAAATTAATGATTTTCATATAATCATATATATTTTTATTATATTTTTTAGTAATTTAATATTAAAATATGATTATTTTATACATTATTCAAAATCATCCAATCGAATACACAACCACCGAATTCTCTCACATATTTTTTTTCAAATGGAATAATAAAAAATTGTAATGAAAAACATCCATTGTCTAATAAATAAAATGACAAAAGAAAAGGTCATCTTATTCAAAACTCCAATTATGAAATCTCTTCTCTCTCACTTTACACTTTGGAATGTACTGTTCTTATAGAGAGAGAGACGTTTTCACATATTTGATAGATACAAAAAGTTAATAGTTAAAGGAAATTCTCTAAAAAAAATGGATTATGAGAGTGTGTGACTTGAATTATTAATTGAGCTACACAAATATATGACTTATCTGCCACATTTGAATTCACAATTAAATGTGTCTTCGTTCCAACCATCGCATAAGCCCCTTGAAGATAGCTTATAACTTTTATTGTACTTTGCTTTTCAAAGAGTAACTTTTCTCAAAATTTTATAAGGTTAGGACCTATTATGGGATATATAACACATTACAGACGTATGATTATTATGCTTCAATCAGGTTATTCTATACCACTTCTTATAAAGAAAATAACTTAAATCAAAATACTTGTAAAGAATTGTCAATAAGGCATTTTAGTGTGTTGTAGATTTTTATTCAAGACTTGTATCATTTGATAATGTCATGTGAATCATGAAAAACACCATCCGGCTTCAAAGTAGCACAATTTAATTCAAAATTTTCACTTAATTGAGCACGTTTAGCATATTTTTTTACAATAGTAGGATCACTATAATTGACGCCATCTAGTTTGCTGCCATAAAATTCACTATCATCACTATCGTCGCTATCATTAATAAGAAAATTCTTAAGTTTGTTATCTAGGAACTTATTTAGAAATACTATAATGAAAAGGAACATAAGAGTTTGTCGTTGGATAATTATTTTATACATTATTCAAATAAAAATATATTCATATAATTAATTATTAATTGATATTCTTAAACATAAAATAAATTATATATAATTAAATATTATAATCAATTATTCATTTATTAATTAACTATTCCATTAATTAATTTTTTTATCGCTATACACCTTGAATCAAATTATAGTGTAACTATAATTTTTTACTTCCACAAAATGTTTGCTTTAATTTATTATGATATTATATCTTAAATTATTTTCTACATTGTTTTTGCCTTCCATTTTCAGTTTTTTTTTTCATTGCGAAGCATTTGAATACTTCCTTGTATTCATTCTATTGATGGTAAGTTGAATCAACAAATTTTGAAGGTCGATTCTTCAGACTAAAAATCATTAAAATTGTTGACCTAGAACGAAAGTCAGGGCATGACATGTCAGTTGTAACGAGTTAGAAAGGAAAACCCCAAGTATACATGCAATATTTTGTGTAAGACTTTAATCTTTTAATTTATTTCAATAAAAATATTTTTAAAAATATAATTATAAAATAATAAAATAAAAATATTTTATTTATTTAATATTAAATATATATAATAAAAATAAAAAATTATTTTTTAAAGAATATTTTTAATTATTATTAATCTATACATTATATTTTTTAAATTATAAATATAAATAGTATAGTCCCTCTTCATCATTATATTTGTAAATAATATTTTATTATAAAAATATTTTGTAAAAAATAAATAAAACTTAAAATACTAAAAAAATTTAAAAGTAACATCCGAAGTTATTATATTATTAAGAATTAAGAATGTTGACTACAAGATGTATTTTTACTAAAATAATTTAATTCTGTTGTAACACTATGACTTTTACTTGTATTTTAATAAGTAAAAAATATATTTTAAAAATATTCAAATATGACGTTGAAATAATTTATGTATTAAAATATAAATGGAATTATTATTGAAATTTATAATATGATGATTGAAAATATTTTCTGTTTTTACTCTTTTTTAATAAAATGAAATTATTTATCATTTTTTGATAATTTATCAATTTTGAAGAATATACATACATGAAAAATTGAATTTTATAACTTTTAATGCATATTATAACTATTTTTTTCTAATATTGCAGACAAAAATACGTGTTATAAATAAAATATAAATCATGAAGAATGAATTCCATTGTGTGGTTCCGAAAAGGAGGAAACATATCTAACCATTAATTTTATAAAGGAGAGATTACGACTTAATCATCCAATTACTTCAATGTTCCGGAACTACTACTATTCGGCTTGGAACGGCTCAAACAAAAATCGATAAAATTATATCATCCATAAATTGAGATATAATTTCTTAGATAATTGATGTAAAATTCTTCGTTGAGATTATTACTCCATATATATCAATTATTTTATTAATTTTTAATGGTTTTAATTTGATAATTATAATAACTAATAATTTAATAATTATAGTAAAGTAATTAATGTATTGCAATAATTTTTTACCTAAATCTTGTCTAAAAGAAATTGGATTCTCACCTTTTTCTTGTACTTTTTACCATTTAAGAAAAAGGAAAATATGTACCGACATTTAATTATTTTTATTTCTAACATAACAAAAAATGAAAAATAAAGGAATTCAAGTCTTTAAAAAATTACTACAAGTATAAAAATGAAATTTAAAATTTAAATTTAAATTTTTATATTCATTAAATTGGGTTTACAAATTTATTCAATTATGCTATATTTAATAATTGTATTTAGAAATTTAATTTTAAATTTTTATTTTTGGTACATATAATATTACTAATTAAAAATATGTACATATAGCTACAATTTTTTGAAAAAAATTATATAAATTTGTTCATGTTGTTGAAATTATTTCACAAAATAATTTTTTAGATTTAAGTTTAATTTATAGTTAATGTAAATTAATTTTACACAAATACTTTTATTTATATATTATTATATCAATAAAAATTATTAAAATTTAATTATTATTGTAAAAAATTTTAATAATTATCTTTTAATAACATATATTTTTATTAATAACATTTTTCTGCTGAGATTAAATTAAATTTAAACCTTTTTTATTCATAAAATTGTAAATTTTACCCACTCTGCTTGCTTTTTCTCACTAATTGATGTCAATCTCACACAAAAATTATTTAGAAAAAAAGAAAAAATGAATTAGGTTGAACTAGATACATCCACCTCTTCAGCTCCACGTACGAGCAGAGTGGTCCAACAAACACAACAAGTTGATTGGATGACGACACTCAAACGGACGTGTCACCATTAGACAATCCTAATTTTTTCTCTCTTTCTTGGTGCTCACTGCAACTTATAACGGCATCTTCGTACCTCAATCAATGCATATTGCGAGGAACCTTCCTTCCTCCGATAGTGGCTTTTATTTTCAAATGAGAAAAAAAGAAAAAGGTAAGGATTGAAAACAGCGGGCTACAGTTCAGGGGTTTTTCGTCAAAAAGAGAAAGTGCAAAGCTTTGTATTGGTCAGGCTACGCATATAACGCTAGGCGGCTCCACGCGTCTTTCTTTTCTTTCTTCTTTTTCGTTACAGTCAATAGCTACCCTTCTTTCACGAAAAATACTGAATTCAACTCTTGCTCTCAACCTTCAAAAATCAAAACCTTAGGCTTGTTCACATAATCCAAAAACCCAGTACGCCATTTGCTATTATTGGTGACAAAGCTTCAGTTTTTTTCAACCCCAGCATCGATTTCCCTTGGTTCTTCGGATCTGGGTAAGAATCCTCTGTTTCTCTCGCTTTCCCTTTTCGTTGTGATTCCTGACTTAATTCTGCAAATCCCCTCTGAATTCGTTGCGATTGGTCCCGGCTCATTTGAAATCTCTGGGTTAATTCGATTAGCTATGGGGCTTGTTTCTAAACTTTAGGGGGAGAGATGGGTAGTTAGGGTTTCCGGCCTGTTTGTTGTGTTTTCTTTGAAAGGTTGTTCTTGTGCTGTGCGTATACTGTTCAGGTTTCATTCTGGGGTTTTTTGGTCAGCTGGGTTATATTATTTATCACCCAGGTAGACCTAATTATCCAAATATGGCTGTGTTCTTGTGAAATTTGTAGGATTTAGGGCTCTGGGGTTGATTCAAAGCATTAGAAATTGTTAGTTTTTGCTGCTCTTCATCAACAGTGAAAATGTCGTCTGCGGGTGTCGCTGCCCTTAGTCCGGTTCCTCGCGAGCCATTGTTGTCTCCAATTGGATTCCATAGCCCATCATACCTGTCTTTGGAAGAATCAATTTTCATATATCTTTCATTTTCCGGGTCAATGACTCTTATGCGTGTTCTGGAGTGTGATACGATTGAGTCTGTGAAGCTCAAAATCCAGAGTCACAAGGGGTTTGTTGCGAAGAATCAAAAGCTGGTTTGTAGCGGCCGAGAGCTTGCCCGGACCAATTCACTCCTCCGGGATTATGGCGTAACAGATGGGAATGTTTTGCATTTGGTGCTTAGATTGTCAGATCTTCAGGTCATCAGCGTGAGAACTACTTGCGGGAAGGAATACACATTTCATGTTGAAAGGGGTAGAAATGTTAGATATGTGAAGCAACAGATTGCCAAAAAGGAGAAACAATTTGAGGATCTTGAAGAGCAAGAGGTTGTGTATAACGGGGAACGGCTCGAGGACCAGTGGCTTATTGATGACATCTGCAAACGTAATGATGCAGTGATACATCTGTTGATAAGAAAGTCTGCCAAAGTGCGGCAAAGACCAATTGAGAAAAACTGGGAGCTGTCCATTATAGCAACAGAGTTGAATGACAAGAAAAATTATGATGTCAAGGGGGATGAGAATAAGAGAAAATATGATACTGCTGGAGAGGATGTTAGAAGGGGGTATGAAGTGTCTGGAAAAATCGTTCCTAGAAAAGCTCCTGACAGAGACTCTCTTTTGGAGCCAGTTATTGTCAACCCTAAGACTGAATTAGGTTCAGTTATTTGGAATATGATTAACTCTACACATGATGGACTTGATGCTGGAAATCAACCAATGAGATCTGCAGAAGGTACAGGAGGAGCTTACTTTATGCCGGACTCAACTGGGTTAAAGTATGTATCTGTTTTTAAGCCTATTGATGAAGAGCCTAAGGCTGTTAATAATCCTCATGGTTTGCCTTTGTCACTAGACGGTGAAGGCTTGAAAAAGGGTACAACAGTCGGTCAAGGAGCATTCAGAGAAGTTGCAGCATATCTCTTGGACCATCCAATTACTGGGCGCCGCTCGTTATTTGGTGACGAAGAGGGCTTTGCTGGGGTTCCGCCAACAGTTCTGGCTAAGTGCTTGCACAAAGGGTTTAACCATCCTAGGGAGTTAACCGCTAAGATTGGCTCCTTGCAGATGTTCATGGAGAATAATGGAAGTTGTGAAGAGATGGGTCCTGGGGCTTTTCCAGTTAAGGAGGTACATAAAATCACCGTGTTGGATATGAGGCTGGCGAATGCAGATAGGCATGCTGGGAATATCTTGCTTGCCAAAGACAAGGAAACTGACCAAACCGTGCTGATTCCAATTGATCACGGATACTGCTTGCCTACCAGTGTAAGCAATCCCACTCCTGTGCCCCCTTTTGTTTGGTTTTAATGCATGAGATTGCTGCTTCTGTTTTCAGGATTCTGCTCTTTCCGGAATTGTGAATTTATGTGTTTTGTTATGTCTTGCTTGCCACAATTATAGATTGCAGTTCTGTGGATTTAGTTGTTGAATGTTGAGTCTTCTTTGAACCAATCTTTTGACATTTTTGCCATTCCAACAGTTTGAAGATTGTACCTTTGAATGGCTTTACTGGCCACAAGCTCGCCAGCCGTATGCCGACGAGACTGTGGAATACATAAAATCTTTGGATGCTGAAGAAGATATTGCTCTTCTGAAGTTTCATGGATGGGACTTGCCAATTGAATGTGCCCGGACTCTTCGAATCTCAACCATGTTTCTGAAGAAAGGAGTAGAGAGAGATTTCACTCCCTTCACCATTGGAAACCTGATGTGCAGGAAAACCTTGAACAAAGAATCTGTGATCGAGGAAATTGTCATGGCAGCACAGGAATCCGTGCTTCCAGGCACAAGTGAAGCCACATTCATGGATGCTGTTTCCAGAATCATGGATCAGCGCCTCGATGAGATATCTTCTTGATTGCAGTTGAAATACTTGAGTTGGTACACAACTATCAGTGTGCACATATGTTGTGGTACATATGTATAGCTCAGATTATTGATTGATTTTTTCAATTCACGAGAAAGTATATGCTTTTTCTTAAGTTGGAAATCTCAGCCGTTGTTGTTTCTTAGCAATAATCGGACTTTAGCCCTTGACAATTTAATAGTTGGATCACAAACTGCAAATTCTCAAGTTTGTATTTCTTGACTTTGAATTTCGGAATTGCAGACAAATTCTTACCTTTTTTTTTTTTTTTAATTACGTCTTATTTCATCGTTACAACGTTGTGATGTGTTGACTTAAGCTCCCCAGTTTAATTATTTCTTGCCCAGGCATTACGAATTATATGGAAATATATTATACGGGGGCAGTTATTTTTTCCAAATATGTAATCTTATACAGGGAAAAAAATGCACTTTGATATGGGTCAGAAGTTTGATCTGTCAACTGTGATTTAAAGTGTCAAAAGAAAGTTTATCTGCAGTTTGTTAACCCTTGGTCCGCTGGGGCAAATTTACTATTCAGAATTGGCAGAATTGTCACATGCTCGGATTCAAGCCATGGTTCTGATTAGAAAAATAATATTTAAAATTATGGCGGCAAAGGAAAATAATATTTTTTTAAAAGGAGGAGATTATTTTTATTAAATTTATTGTATTTAATATTAAATATCCAAATTATTTTTTACTTTAATAATTTATAACTATATTATTATGAAAAATATTTTCCCTCAAAGTCTAAAGCTTTTGTAAATTATCATTCTGTCAGTAAAATTATTCACTTGGCACCATCAGTTTTGGATGGAAAACTAACGCAGGTGTAAAAAATGTTAACGATGCAAACTGTTTTATTATTACTTTTTCTAAACTACGGATGGGTAAATCAAATATGACCCATACAGCAAGTGACTAAAGTTTGTTTTTTTCCCTTTATAAAATCGGGAATGTGGACATTATTGTTTTTGTCTAACGGTATAGGCTAGTAATAATAGTTACTAATATATTTGGCATATAACTACAGTTGTAGGATGTTGTTCTGAGTTTTTTTTTTTTTAATTATTTAACCAAGGCTTATTTTAAATTTTGTACTTTTTGTGAACATATTAACAATCTTTCTCTGACATTTTCTTAGGCAAAAATACTTTGTAATGAAGAAAGCGAAGATGATGCTTCAAAGGTAATATATTACTTAAAGGGAAATTCTATTATTCGCAGCAAGTATAAAGTTTAAATTTTTGTTAATTGTTCATATATTATTTAAAGAAAAAGCACCTCTCTTGGGATATACTGTTGTAGTTGCGTATGAGCTGACGGTGCTCGGAAGAAGTCAATGACACAATTACAGACGAATGAAGGTAATGTGTTGGAGGAATTTGCTTGGCGTTTGCGGTTTGACTTCCACTTTTCGAGAAGAAACCGTGCAGGCAAAGATAAAAGATTAGAATAATATTAAGATACCGACCAGGCATGTCCCAGATTCCCAATCGGACCTCCAGTGCATGTGCTTGGGGCGAAAGTCCAAATCGACTAACTTGAGGATAGCAAGTAGCATTATGGAACTAGAAATCGACTAACTTTAGCAAGTAGTATCATGGAACTAGATCCTTTTTTTTTTCTTTTAATTTTTCTATTATATTCAAAAAAATAGAGATATAATTTTTATTTTAAATTTTTTATTTTTTATTGAAACCTATAGTTTTAAATTAAAAAAAATTATATCTATTTTTTTAAAAAATTCATTTCGTGCATTTCCTGAAAAACACACTAACCCAAATGTCGTAGGAACATGGATTGATTCTAGCCCTATCAAGCATTGTCGTATTTTCCTGAGTTGAGACAATGAACTCTTTTAGCAAGCATAGAAGACTTATAAAGTCCATCCTCCTCTCTTGAGGTACTAACATTATAGGCTTTTTCTTTTATAGGAGTAACAACTCTCTTAATTAATTTATATACACAACAGTCTGATTCAAATTTGGAATCAAAGGTAAAGTTCTGGGTCCAGAGTTTAAAAATTACAAAATTTTTCATATCATTTTTTTAAATAAAATTTAAACTTAAGCCCCTAAAATTAAAAAGCAAAATGTATTTCAGTCCCAGCAACACTTTTCCTCTATCTCTGCACCTGCCCAGAACACTGAAAGAAAATCCTAGAGACTACACCACCAAAGAAGCTAGTTAAACACTTCTCTTATTTACAAAAATATATTGTCTGTAAGTTAAAAAATAAAGACATATTCTTACTAAATTATAACTAAATGCAGAGGTATCTTTGCAAGTTGAGGGGAAAAAAAATGAAGAAAGTCTACTTTAAGTATTTAAAGTAAAAGACATATTTGTAATTTTAAATACTTCGGATGATTTTACATTTCATCAAATATCAAGAGATTAGCATACTTTGTAATTTACATCAAACTCAATATGCAAAGTCAAACTGTTAAGTTCCTTTCAGTATCCAATTATATAAGGTAGGTAGAGAGCTAAATTACAAGTTCAAAGAATTGGATCATGCTTGTTGAAAGAAAAAAGGGGAATCAAATTAGAACTTTTAATAACAAGTCAACAGCTAATTAAATTAGAATTTGTATTACAAATTCAGAAATCTTCAACAGGAATCTTGAGAACCTGATTTCTCTCCCTCTATGCAGAAAAAGTCACAAGGCCAGTGATACCACTTGCCTATGCGGGGATAACATTATAAACATAACTTCATTAATTTATTGAAATCAAATTTGAAAACAAGAAAATAATAAATATATTAAATTAAAGATAGACAATTTGAGGATGACACCACGTGCAACAAAGACCATAGCATCAATTTCTTCAAACTATACAAAACTGAATATATGCTCTCCACTTCCGCCAAAAATCCAAGAGAACTCAGCCAACAACCTAACACCTAAAAGGCTCAACAATCAGCCAACAACCTAACACCTAAAAGGCTCAACAACCACTTACTTTATTTCATATCTCATTCGCTGAGTATATCCTCAAAGAATCTGTATTTGCTGGAGGAAGAAACTTTGATGCACCACTGAATTTAACCATTAGATTTTATTTACTCTGCACAAATGAATGAAATCTAACAACTTGGACTAGTGGTACACCAGTGCAACTGATGCAATACAATCATCACCTTTTCTGAAACCAATCTCAGCCAAGCTTGAAAGCATCACTTCTTTCTGCGCTTCTTCAACTTCCGCTTCAACTTTTTACTGAAAATAAAATAAATAAATAAATATAGTAACTGAATGCAACTGTTAAGAAACTGATTATTTTTGTATTTTGTCTATTATGAGATAGGTATCCATAACAAACCATAACAAACAATGAAACTACACAGAATAAATACCTCATGGTGGAGTTGCCATTGAAACCAAGCACACCCTTCATTACTGAATTTATATCCACAGACCGCTCTTTCAT
Source organism: Sindora glabra (assembly GCA_020226215.1). NCBI lineage: Eukaryota > Viridiplantae > Streptophyta > Magnoliopsida > Fabales > Fabaceae > Sindora > Sindora glabra. The sequence goes on along the minus strand of CM035235.1, from coordinate 47,620,562 downwards.
AATCATATCATGGTATATTTTGCTGCCAATCTCAGTTATTTGCTCCTCTGCTTCTTCAAGCGGTTGATCTATATTGAGTTGAAGTTCCCCTTTTCTAATAACAGTAACACCGAACCCATTTGCTTTGGCTTCTCGAAAAGCATCCTGAGCATGTAATAACAGTTTAGGAAGCAGAAAAATTAACATGTCAAAAGTTATGAAATAGAAAAGGTTTTCCTGTAGAACAAAAAAGTACCGAAAATTTTCAAAGAACATCATCACTTGGTTTGTTTGGTCATTAATATCAAATTATCAATCCATGGATAATCAAGGAAAATCATAAGAAAAATGACCAGCTGTGTCTATCCAATCTTTACAGTAATGGCCAACAAAAACATTTCTAAAATGATATGCAGAATCCTTGAAGACAAACACTATTCAGTGTGATTACCTTAGGGGGGCGTGCAACAACAAAGGCATGGCCATTTCCAAGCATCTCCATATGAGCTTGAATGATGTAGCAAAGATTTTTGCAGTCACCAGCATCTTGAAAAGCAATCACATGATATGGCTTAGGTTCCAATTCAAGATCTGAAGCCATCTCCAATGAATAGAATCCTACTCTCTGTTTGCCATCGTCAACTGTATACATTTCAATACACTGGCAGAAAATAAAATAAAATAAAGTATCAATATCAAAGTCAAAAATAAAATGCAACAAAAACAAGATGTACAGAATAGAGCGGATAATTGGGCAGAAGAACCAAAAAATGATCTTTTGTGCATAATCTCGCATAATCTTGAATGTTATCAGTTTTAGTATGTAGACCAAATGATACCATGTATTTAAAGGTCTTGAGCTATTTGAGAGTTACCCCAGCAGAACCATGGTTCAAAAGCATAGTATTGATACTTTAGTCTTGAATTGATATGTTAGAGACAACTAGCCGAGAATAGAAATACAATATATACATACCAGTATATAAGAAAGATCTAGCCACCATAGGTAGTCTTCTTGATCATCTGCATATTCACGATATTTGCTTACCACTGCCTGTGGTCCAAACAATTCCATCTCTCTTTTAAGCTTGTTGAGTTTCTTTTCTATGTCACTTCTATTTTTATCAGGCAGTTTATTCATCAGATCTGCAGCTTCCTTTATTTCTTTTTCAGTGATCCAACGATCCAAGTCCTTCCCGATTTCCCTCATTGTGGATTTAATTTCTGGATCTGTCTCTGCGTTGTAAGATTCCAAAAACCCACGAGACCATTTCTTTGTATGTTGCCAATATTCCTTCCCTGACTTTTTGCCAGCTTTAACAGAACCATCACTGCCTTCAATAATAGTCTTTGGATTTTTTGTATTGGTGGTATGAGAAGTGTTCAGGTCCCTGCTTGCTATAAAAGCATCAACATTTGCATGCGATGATAATTCTTTTGGTTTTTGAGCAATTCCCTTTTCATCCTTATTCAAAGGGTCTATACTTTTGGTTGAAGTTGTCTTTCTTCGTTCTAGGAAATCATTCAGGAACTCAGGAATTTTCTCCACAGGAGGCCCTTTCCAGCGTGGTATAATTTTCTCTGGTGGATCATATATACTAATGCCATCTAAAGAATAAAAATAAAACAATCAACATGGTATTTCATAACATTGAAAGGTAAAAGTGCTAGATTATCATAAGAATTTGCTAGAATATACTAAGATATTTAAGAACACATGAATACTAAATTTGGTTCCACGTATTGTACTAGAAACCAAAAACAATGCTCTGCTTAATTCATCAAAGAATTAGTAGATAACTTTTTTATATATACTGCTTTAAAACAAGGAATTACCTACTCCATAATCAAGATTTTCAATATTTGAATGGAGCCATTCGTGCAAATGAGAAAGTTTTTTATTTTCTTTCTCCACTTTTTTCTCAAGACCTCTGATGAATGCTTCTTTGTCTTCACTGCTTATCAGATAAAATGGATCACGTCCAGCGAGCTCATTATCACGGACTTGAAAAACTATGTCTCTAAGATAGTCATCCTGCATCCAGTCAAGTTCTCCTCCATCTTCTTCAATTTGAAGTGGCTCAATCTCAGGCTTCATATCTAAAGGTTGATGAACTTTCTCTCTTGCAACCATGTAGTTATCTCTAAATCCAACTCTCATTTTCCTGATTATGGGCTCAACTTCATGAAAGTTCTTATCCAGCCAATATTCTGTCTTAGCAGAATCACTTATCTCTTCATTGATACCATTAACTTCATGATCTAAAGACATGTGGGACTTTTGAGAATTTCCTAAGCCATAGTTAACCCTAGAATCTTCAGAACAATTGTGCCCTGTCTTAAAAGATAACCTTTCTTCTGCATTGACATCATTTACTTCATGGTCTAGAGAGTTCTGAGATGTTTGAGGGTCTCCTACTCCATTATTAACCACAGAACCTACAGAACAATCATTCTCTGTTGAAGAAGATAGCCTAGTCTCTACAATGAAGCCATTAACTTCATGATCTAAAGAGTTTTGAGACTTTTGAGAATCTTCAACTTGAGATTTAACCCCAAAACCTTCAAAGCTATCACTCTTACTTAGATCAAACTCCTCATTCTTCATAGGAGAATCATCATGAACATTTCTGGGAGGGTTAGAGTCTAATGTTCCAGCTGAATTACTACTTCCTGACAACTTGGTATTCACCTTCAACACCTGGCTTTTCTGGGTGCCAAAACCAATATCAGGTGGAGATTTCATATCAGAAACATTCTCTTTCCCAAAATTGAATTTAGATCCCGTGTCAAGTTCTTGTTTGTCATTTTTCTTCAAAAGATAATCCCTGGCTTCCCTCACTGACCGTATTACCCTTGGTTTTTTGTTGGTAGCATTTTCCTTTGGGTGCACAGTTTTTTCATTAAACTCTATTTCATGTTTATTGATTATCCCATCATCCGAATTTATGGCAGCGGAAGCATGTAGATCCAATCCATCGGCAGGAACTAACTCATTCAGAAATGCATTATCACTATGTTCTGTAATATCAGCTGATGTTTCTAGAGTTGCATTGATGTCTGTTATGTGCCCTACAATGTCATTTTGAAGGTTACTTAAACTTGTATCCTTTACATGCTTTTTGACACCTCCCACCTCACCATATGATTCCACAACCACATGATTATTCATTTCCTGATCCCTAGCTACAGAATGATCTTTTGCCTTTATTTCCCTTGACTGCCTGGCCATTTCTCTGATTTCTTGAATTTTATTATCTGTATCAAAAGATCTAGTTGACACCTCAGCAGATAAATTCCGCACTACAAGTTTATCAGCAGAAGTCTTAGCCTTCAGAATCCTGTTCTTAAGTGCTTCCTTATCTAACTTAGGCTTTTCCATGTAAACATCTGGTGGTTCTAATGGTTTTGGAATAATTTCCACAGCACCCTTCACCATAGCCTCTTTTTCCTTCCTCGACTTTATCTTTCTCCTCATCATTTCTTTGTCCCTTTCTGTGTACTGGTCCTTGTTACCTCCAGAAGTAAATAGTTTCTTCACTGCCCAGAGGATAACAAGTACACATAACACTCTTCCGCCAACTCTGGAAAGCTTTGGAAGCAATCCAGGTTGAATAGTAAAACCCCCAATGGCCTTAAGAAAACCAGCCTCCTCACCTTGCACCACAAATTTGGCTACGGAACTATTCCTAGGAATCACATTATTACCATTTTCTATCTCCACAGCTAAGCCCTTTGCAGTCAATATTTTCTGATTCACTTCAGGAAAGTCCCTGACTTCTTTTCGGCGAACCCGGCTTCTCCTTAATATTTCTTCTTCATCAACTGAAACCTTTTTGATACTCCCTGGTGAATCTTGATAAACCATAAATATAGGACCTGACCCTATTCCCCAATACTCAATGTCTTTCTTATACTGATCAACCCAATTCTCCAATTTATTGAACAAAACAGATCCACCTGAAAGTTTTGATTTTTCTCTTTCTATATTAACATTTTCAACTACACTGTCAACAGAAATCCCACTCTCTTCCAATTCCAAAGCATTATTATTTGAGTTTTCTCCTAAAATGCCAAAATCATTTGAACTAGAAGATGTGTTCTGAATTTCAGAAATTGAGCCAGTGAGGTTCTGATTCAGACTCACCTGCTGATCATCAAGGAGCTTCTTCCTGAGCGAGTTGCGGCGACCACTCGGTCGGCCAAATTGAGCCCAAGTCTGAAACTTTCTAGTTCTGCAAGTGGATAAATAGATTGGAAATGTGTTTCTGTAAAATCTGGTGTTGGGTTTGTTGAGTTTTAGTGGGATTTTTTGGTTCAAAGCTTTGATGGAGTGGGAAGTTGGAAAACCAGATAGAACTTGACATCTGTTTCGGGTTGAAAAACTGAAAACCTCCATGGACGAACGTAAAGAAGCTATAGAGGAAGAATTGTTTAGGGCATAGTAGAAGCTTGCGCTTAACTATGAAGTTTGTTAGAAATGGACAGAGGTTTTGACAAAACCTGAGTTCCAGATTGGGGAATATTGCTAAACCCTTCACGATAACAATCAATACGTCGTCGTTTGCATTGCCAACTGCAACTTCATTCAACATCTGAATTCTCGAAGTCTTGTACCGAGTTGGCATCTCAAGCCAAAAATACTCAAATCCACGTTCGCCTGGGCTATGATGTATCGCGTATATTAGTAATTTTAAATTATTAAATTTTATTTAATCTGTGTAGTATTAAATAGATTACTAGATACATGTTTGGTAGTATAATTTGCAGAAAAATTCATATTTTTTCTTAAATTTTATAAATTTGTGATATTTTTGAAAAAATTATGAATTGCAAACTATTGACAAAGTTATAAAATTTTGGCGTAGATTATGGTTGTAAGCTTTTAGGAGTAAGAGGCTTAAGGCTTGTGCATATTAATTGCTTCAACAAGCATTTTAATTGGTTGTAATATAGAATAAAATTTTGATAATGAATGGAAGGTGTTGGCTTGGTTATTGGAGAAGGTTTCTATACAATATTTTTATAAGATGACAAATGTAAATGGGAGAGAAAGGCATTGAAATAATTTTGTTATTGCTGGACTTAGTAACTTCTACTTACAATTGAATAATTGATGCCTTTTTATAGGCGTATTTCACTGACTTGAACCTTCTCAAAGATTCTGATATTTTCGTAAAATATCATTGTCTATATGTTTCATAATTTATTATATTTTTACTGCACTAACTCTAAAATTTTCTGGAGTTATTTAATTTTTTACACTAAATATTAAGGATTTTTTTTTTACCACTTGTTGTTTTGCACTTAATTTTGCATGCATCCAACTTCCTAATCTTTCCAATAATTTCCTAAACTTTTCTAGAGTAATTTTCAACAATGGTATATCACTTGAAGATAATTCAGTAGTCTTAAATCATTAAATTTTATTTAACTTATATAATATTGTGCAAATCAACACATCTAAATTATTAGATCTACTAGTGTAATGTAAAAGTAATGTATCAAAATTTGTGCTTGAAATTCTCATATTTTGTCACATGCAAAGTTTGTACTTTATTAAAAAAAGAAGGATAAAATCTTGTATAAAATTTACAAAAGAAAAAATAAAACTCTTATACTGAAAAAAAGGAAAAATATAAAATATTCCTTTTCATAAACTTTTTCACAATAATCACAATATTATAGTATATTATTTATTTTACCATTTTTTACATATAATTTTGTAATTTATTTTTATTATTTAATTAAAACTTTATATATCTAATTTAATTCCTATTAATTATATCACATAAAAATTATTTGTGAAAAAATAATAGGATAAACTAAAATAATATAGTATTATAATTTTTTAAAAATATTATTAAAAAATTATATAATTTCATAGAATGATAAAATAAATTAATGATAGGTGTTAATTTCAAATTTTATATAGTTTAAAGGATGATTTTTAAAATTTTAAAATAGAAAAAAGTAAAATTTAACTGCTTTAAAGTTGAAGGGGATGTTTTATATTTTTTTCCTCAAAAAAAATAATTTCTCGTACGAAGCAAAGTTCTAAGATTACTTAGAGCCTTCCTCCCGTGCAGCGCACCAAAATGCTTCGCCATATTTACTTACTAACCATTGAGATAATAAATAGTCTAGACCATTAAATTGGTCGTCGTAATACATGTTGCATTAGATTAGAATTTTATTAAGAATTTATTTTACATCATATAAGAATATAAATATATAATTTTTGCATCAAATCAAATTTGCTCCTAAAAGATAGATATTATAATATTTTTAAAAAAAATTTAGTTAGTTAATTTAAAATAATCTTCTAAAAATCATGATGAAACATATTTTTAGAAATTAATTTGATTGTTTACTCTAATAATAATAATAATAATAATAATAATAATAATAAGGTTAATTTAATCCCCAAGTTGGATTTATGTTCCAACAGAAAAGAACCTAAAGTGCAAACGGGAGTGGTCGGATATTTAGTATAGTTATCGAAATGGCGGAAGTCTTGGGCTAATCCGTTTGCCTTCGGACTTCTGCAGTCTGGTCGTCATTTAAATGCAAGTTGAATTTGGTCTGATTTGTATGGCTTGCAATCGGGTTAACTTATGTACAAGTGGAGCCAGTTCGTAATTTATTATTTTTTAATTTTTATATAGATTTAAAATTTCAATTTATATAAAATTATATTTTTATTTATATTTATTTAAAATTACATTATAAATTATTTATAAATGATATTTTTATTTTATGAATTTTTTACTTATATTTTTATGTATAATATTTTTTAAAAATTATATATATTAAATTAAATGAAATGTGACTTATTTGTATATGAAAATATGATATTTCAAAATAATTTTAATTTTTTATTATTAAAAATTTTTAAAATTAAAGACTTGCGCGAATTAGACTAAAAATTTTAAACCTCCAATATAAAAAGATTTAAAAAAAATACAAGTTGGGTCATACCAAACCAATGTACATAATAAATGATCTGCACGGATCACTCCATTCATCAACTCTAAATTATATTGGGGGCGGTTACAAAAGGCCACTCAATCATATTGTTAAATGAACAGAGATCCATTTACGCTAAACGGTCAATTTGAACTCTGAAGATCAAATTTAATGTATTTTTTATTTAATTTAATTAACAAGGCCAAGGCTACAAAATCTAAATAAAAAAACAAACGAAGTCTATCTATTTTAAGTTTGGTTTGTATGATTACCATACTAACCTATTTAATATTAATATTTAATATATTGATACAATATAATATAATATATACATATATAAAATATGCATAAAATATAACATGTCTAATAGTCTCTACTCCTGGTGCATAATGAAGTTGCTTGCAATCCTCAATCAAATTGAAAACATAAAAAAAAAGAAATTAATTTTTGCCTACCAAAAGCTTTAATCATAATAAGAGCATCCAATTCAACAATTAAAGGTTTTAGGTTTCTTTGGTGAGCCAACATCAAACCATCTTTAAGGTCATTGAGTTCGGTAAAATAATTTTATACAAGTGCCTAAGTCTCTTGTGCAACTAGTTTTCTTATTACCTTTATCATCCCTAATAATCACCTTACTTGAGTTTCCATTAAAAGCCCCATCTGAATTAAGTTTATACCAACCAAACGACAAGTAATCCCACTTAACCTCAATATTAGTTGTGGGGTAGAATATTTACCTTTAATAACTCAAAAAGTTAGCTGCTTTTGTTATAATAGTGTTTATAAGATTTTCACTTTCTCAGTTAGCTTGGAAGACTTTTTCATTTTTGTTTAACCATAAATTCCAAATGGTAAAAACAAAAATAGTAGGCCAAGGACTATTAAATTTGCAACCTAACTGATTTGAGATTAAATTTTGTCCTAACCAAACATGAAAGTTAGCATGAAATAAATTTAAATAGGAGAAGTAATTTGAATAGTATTCCAAAAATTTTAAGCAATCAGACATTCTCTTAGGATATGAGTAATATATTCTATACTTGAAGAGCATAAAGGACAATGAGGTTAGACATCAATTCCTCCTTTCAATAACATTTCACGAGTAGAAATTCTATTATACATAGCAAGCTAAACAAAAAAAATGGATTTTAAATAAAGAGGCAATTTTCCATACCTAATTAAGATTTAGAATCTTATATGTTAGAGTTAATTTTTTTAAAAAAATTATAAATACTTTTTACAAAATATTCACCATCTCTTGAAAGGCCCTAAATTAGCTTATCAAAATTATCAATTTTGCTAGAGGCAATTCCAAAAATAACTTTTTGTATTTTAGGGGGGAAATATAGATATTCTATTAATGTTCTAGGCCCCATCAATTATACAATCTCTAACCTTTAGCTAATATTCTTCTTAAAGAAGAGGAACTTGAATCAAATTACACAAAAGTCTAATTTTTAACCATTTATCTTGCTAAAAATTAATTTTGGTTCCATCCCCAACTACCCATCTAATCCTTGCCTGAAAGATTTGAATGGTACATTTCAAAGCTTTCCAATTATAAGACAAGGCTTTGTTTAAATTTAAAACATGCCTAGTTATTTGGTAAAGGTATTTCGCTCTCAAAACCTTGAACTAGTTTGTTTCGTTTTCATGAATGAAAGACTAAGCTAACTTCTTTAAAAAATTTAAATTAATAAAGTTAAAATGTCTAATTCTTAAACCTCTCATATCTTTTGGCAGGATAACAGTGTTCCTTTTACTTAAAAATATTTTTTTAGAAGCAAAAAAGCCTCTTTATAAGAAATTTCTAACTTGGCCCAATTTAATTAGGATTAAGTTAGTAATTTTGGAAAATTGCATATGGTTTAACAACATAGTGGATAAGACTAAATTAATAAGGATAACTTTTCCTACAAAAGATAAGTATTTTGATTGCCATCCTTAAATTCAATTTCTTAGATTATTAATTAAAAATTAGAAATTAGATGATTTATGGCATGTTTTAATAAATGCTCCCAAGTATTTCTTAAAATTATGCCCAACTCATAACTTAATGAGTCTCTTGAGTTTGCACTAGTGCTTTTTAAGAATTAGACTTCTAATTTTGCAAAATTTACTTTAAAATTGGGTAAGTTTGCAAACTCAAGTAAAATTCTTTTAATAATAACATAGTTTTTTTTATTAGCCTTAGCAAAAAGAACTATACCATCTATATAGAAAAGATGAGAAAATTTCACCCTATATTTACTTCACTTAATAGTATTCCATTCCTTCATTTGGACTTTCTGTTCAATTATATGATGCAAATATTCCATGCACAATATAAAAATATAAGAAGATAAAGGATCTCTTCACCTAATTCCTCTTGTAGGATAAAAAGAAGGAAGTTTGCCATCAATAAATAAAATTTGATATGAAACTATAGAAACAAGATTTATAATAAGTTTAATCCACTCAAAGGAGAAATAAAAAAAAGTAAGGACTAGCTTCATAAAATCCTATTTTAAAGAGTTATAGGCTTTTTCTAAATCAATTTTAATGATCATATTTCCTATTCTAACCTTTGATTTATCAATTGTGTGTATTATTTCTCACAAAATGATAGCATTATACTCAAGTTTTTTGTTTTTGAATAAAGGTAACTTGAAAGGGGAAACAATTTTATCCAGCAAAAGTTTAAGTCTATTAGCCATATTACACAAACTAATAAGTTTATAAGCATTTATAGTTTTATGCACCTGACTTTTTATCCAAAAAGGAATTTCTAAAGATGGAAAAACTTAAGAAATGCAATGGTAAATCAAGTCTTTAAATTATAACGAAATTTATTTAAAATAGCCTGGATGTAAACTATTAGGTCCAAGAGCTTTACTAGATTTTTGGGACCTTAAAAACCTTAAAGATCTCTTGACTTCGTGGATATGCATTAAATTGTATTTATTTTTTACTTTTAGGATTATCCTCCAAAAATCTAAGACAAGGAAGACAAAAGAAATATGATTTTTATAGCTAGTAAATTTATCTCAAAATTCTTTTAATTATAACTTTGAATTTCTCCCAAATCATTTAACCATTCTCTTACTTCATTTTTCAAGTATACTATTCTATTTTGTCTCCTTCTCATGATAATGGATGGATGATAGGTATGAGTATTCCTATCTACATCATCAATCCATATCATTTTAGATTTTAAAGCCCATATCTCTTCATCTTGTTTAAGAACATGGATATATTCTTCTTATAAGATTTTATCTAATATTTGAAGAGACTCTGAGTTTCTATTTTGTCAAGTAATTTGGAGCCTTTCAATTTTAGCTGAAATTCCTTTTTTCTTTTGAAAAATATTATAAAAATATGGGTATTTCACCAAGAAATTTGTTTAGTAAAATTTTCAATAATAATATCAAGAGAGAAATTTGAAACTCGGTTACTTAAGAAAACTTCAACCTCTTAACATTTTGAAGGTTTCTTGATGCAAAAAAGCTTTTGAATAAATTAATAAGTTATATGAAACTTCTTAAATACAAGTTGAAATTTTAGCCTTACATAAATTGAAAGGACAAATTCAAATGAATGTCTTAGAATGTTTCAACGAAAAATATTTTTTATTATCACTTTATTTCATTAAAAAAGAATTATTTATAAAAAATACTAATATTAATGAAGAAGTAATATATTATTAATATTGATGGTTAAGAAAAATGATATCTAGAAGTATGATAATAAAAGAAAGAAATTTTCTTTTAAAATAAAAAGTTACTTTTCTCAAACTTTTTATATTTAATATTATATAAATAAAATACTTTCTCTCATCTTAATATTTTATAATCATATTTTATACAAAAAAATTTTAATTGAAATAAAAGGAGTTAAAATATTGTTATAAAATATTAAAATAAAAAATTATTTTATTTATTTAATATTAAATATAAAAAATTTGAAGAAAGTAACTTTCTCTTTTTCAAAGAAAAATTTATTTTTTTAATTACTATATTTTTAAATATCATTTTTTAAATCATAAATATAAATAATATATATCTTCTTTATCAATATATATAATATTTTCTTAAAAAATTTGATGAAATAAACTATCCTAAAGTTTAATTCGATTGAAACCCTAGTTTAATGGCTAAAGATTTTTCAAACTATGTAAACTTAGGAGAGATAGTCAACAAATGATTAAAAGGAACCATACCTTTTCCTTTTATTTTAGTCATTTTAGTGCAAAAACTAATTTGAGTCTCTGTATAAAATTATAGGTCCTGATGCTTTGTATGTAGGCGCTGCATTGTATAATCTCCCTATTACTTGTTGGGAACTATGCAGTAAAAGATTTTATAATTTGATTTTATTCCACCATTTATTTAAAAAAATATATTTTTCATGAAAATATCATTTATATATTAATAAAAAAGAATGATATTTATATTTATGATTAAAAAATAATACTTAAAAGTGCAATTTTGAACTAAAAGCAACCATATCAATAGTAGAGGTGGAAAGGAATGACATTTCTAATGAAGAAGAAGATCTATTAGCTCGCAGTAAAGAATATGCTAAAGGAGAAGATTATATTGAAACGTTGATGGATAATCTAATGATGGATGAAATTGGGGAAGGAGAAAGAGAATCAAAACCCTAATCGAGGATCACCGAATCAAGTTAACTCCACGAGATTTATGGAGAATGTTGCTACTACCAATAAAAATTCAATTCTAGTAAAGGAATGTAGGGTGATCTTTTATAAGGACAAGCTATTAAGTTTCAATAGTGAAGTTATTTCATATGAAAGGAAAGAAGATAAGGATATCAACATGATTGAGGAGAATAAGGATGAGGAGGAAGAGGATCATGTTAGAGATGAAAATGATGAAGAAAACCCAGCATGCCCTATTATTCACATTACCAAGGAAGAGAAAAAGGAGTTGTGTCAACCATGGAAGAAAGCCTTAATTGTTAAACTTTTAGGCAAGAAGTAAGGAATGTGATTCCTTAAAATGAGATTACAAAAAATATGGGCAACTCATGATGCCTTTAAATTTATAGACATGGATAATGATTATTATTTAGTTAAGTTCTCCGATGCTAGGGACTATAATTATGTGTTGCAAAAAATTCCTTGGATGATTGCAGATCATTATTTAATCATTCAAAGATGGAGAGAAAATTTTAATCCTCATAAGGACAAACTAAGAAAAATAACTATCTAGGCTTGCATTCTTAGTATTCCTATTAAATTTTATAACAAACATTTTTTATAGAGATTAGGGAACATAATTGGTAGAATAATTAAATTAGATGGTGATACTTTATGATGAAAAGAAAATGGAGATGGTGACCTAGTTGAAAGGGCTAAATTTGCTTGACTTTACATTGAAATAGATCTTCGTAAGAGATTCATATCTAAGTTCAAACTATTAAACAGAATATATAATGTGAAGTACAAAGGCCTACATTTTATATGTTTCTAATATGGCAAGTATGGACATAGAAAAGAAGTATGCCCAGCGGTATAGAATATAAATCATAATTCAGAGGTAGCTTAGGCAATAGGAGTTTCAAGGAATAAGCGCACTGGGATGGAACCTAGAGAAAAAGTAAAGGAAGATAATTTTGACCCCAAATGATTGTACAAAAGAACAAGAAACCTGCTAAAAGGATGATGAACCGTGATAAAGGTAAAGAAGCTAGCTTAATAACGAATGGCATGCCACCTTCTAAAGGAAAAGAAGAACACACATAACATTGTTCACATTTTGAAGCTTCAACAGGCCTTATGGAGGATGACAAGGAGTAATCTAGAGAATCAGAAACAATAGAAGCTCAAACGGATAGTTTAAATGAAACTTACAGAAAAAAGACGGAGATTATAATAGTAACAAATTAACAAGGTGATCAAGGGAATAAGAAAATTAATATAGTGTAACTAAGACATCTTAAAATTGTAGAGAATAACAAAGAAGGGGGTTCCTATAGCAATGTATATAGGAATGGACATTCTCATGCAAAGAAAAATAGAAAATAGTAGTATTATATACTGTTAGAGATAAATATGGAAAAGGATGCTGCTTCATCCTAAATCACTAGAACCTATATTAGTCCAATGCTTAGTTTGGATGATATTACATGTAGTAGAAGTATGAAGTACTAATAAGTAATGTCCCAAAGGCCAATGAAACTAGTGAATCCAAATCTTATAACCTTTTTAACAAACAATATCAAGCAAGGATATGGCAATGGAATCGTGATAATATTAAAGCCAAACCTCCAAATACCAACCTCATTAAATGGCTGATGAGAAAAGAGAAGGAATGGTTATACTCAACCTATGGAAAGAGTGATAACAAGTAAACAAAGAGCATTCAAGATGCTATTCATAGTCTTTAAGGTGAGATGTACATCCCTAATGCTCCAATCTAATTATGAATTTTATCTTATAGAATTGTTAAGGAACTAGATCAAGGGCATTCCTAAGTTTGGTGAAAGACTTAATGAAAAAGCATGATATTTAGCTTATATTAATTGTTAAACCAAAGGTGAGTGGTGATAAAGCAGCTAAGAGAATTAAAAGGTGAGGATTCAAAGGCTTAGCTAAAGTTAATTCATAAGGCTATTCAAGGGAGATTTAGGTGATGTGGAATCCAAAAAAGATTTAGGTATTTGTATATGATTACTGCACTCAATTCATTCATTGCTTTATATGAACTCTTAATGGAACATATGCTACCTTTATGACATTTGTGTATGCTAGCCCTAGATAGAATGAGCATAAAAGACTATGGGAACATTTGATCTAAATTGCTATATATTTATTGGGTTCTTGGATTATTCTAGGCGACTTTAATACCTACTTTAATGCAGATAAGAAGTAGGGTAGAAGTCAACCTAATTGGAATTCTATGAAACAATTTAACGAATGGATCTCTAGCTATGGATTGATAGATATGGGGTATAACGAACCAAAATTTACTTAGGAAAGAGGACGAGTCAAAGAAAGATTGGATAGAAGTCTATGTAATGTAGAGTGGAGAATAACATTCAAAATAACTTCTATGCTTTACCTTCCACTATTAAAATCTGACCATAAACCAATTCTTCTAAAGTTAACTTAAGAGAAATAAGAAGATCATTCTTTTTTAATTTTTTACTGCATAGTTGACACATAACTCCTTCCTAGGAATGGTTTGTGATTACTGGAAGAATGGAAAAAATTTGGAAAGAAGCTTCCTCTAACTTCAAAACCAAAGCCATTAAATGGAACATAAAATTCTTTACAAAGATGAAACATTAAAAAAGAAGTTTATAGGAAAAACTTGAAAATTTAAATAGGAAATTAGCTTATGGCCTGAACTATCAATTGAAGTGTTTACAAAAACAAGTGGAAGGAGAATATGAAAAACTCTTGATTTAGGAGGAATTAACATGGTACCAAAAAGCTCAAAATAAGTGGTTAGTATATGGAGATACAAATAGTAAATATTGTTGGTGTATGTCCTAGGAGCTAATCATAAATATGATTGTAATAATGTACAATGTATTATATTTTATTTTAGGTAATGTAATTATTATATTTTTTTTATTTTTTTATATCTATATAATTTAGAACTTAATATAATAATTGTCTCTGAAATAATTTTACTATTTCTAAAATATCTTTAGTCAAGTATTATTGTAAAAAGGATAATAATAATACATCGAGACTAGCATATATACTGACTGATGATTATGAATCATAGATATGTAATATTAAGTCAATACATGAGTATATTATTAGTGAACAGATGTAATGGAATGGCCCGCAATGAGAAACTACATGGATTGTAATATGTCATTAGTTATTCTCATGTGATCATAATGCACATAGTTCTTTGACCCGAAGTTGTTACGGTTCCCTATACAAGGAGTCACATACTTTAATGTCACCCTGTATCACCTTTAACTAAGATGCATTGTAGGATGTTGATTGGATATGTTATGAATCATGCAAAGGGATGTGAGTAATGTAGATAAAAATTTTGTTCCTATTACATAGTAGAAGTGATATCTTTAAGCCCCTTAATTGATTAAGATTAAGAAATGTATGATCATGCTCAAATGGATCGATATGAAATATTGATAATTTGTTTAAGTTAGCCTATTTAGTATCAAGAAATATAAATTGAACATCAATGAGGATAACGCATTCCATGCTTTTAGTTCGATTTGGATATTGTTACAAAAAAGACTATATTGCAAAGTGTTGTTCACACATTAAGTGAATATTGAGTCACAGACATTTTTTATTACTTGGGTGGTAATGATATATTACTAAATACTGTTCACTATCTATGGTTCACAAGTGAGCTATTACTAACGTAGTAAGAACCTACAGGGTCACACAAAAGAAATAGGAATGAGATAATAATTAATTAGACTTTAGTTTGATTAAAATTTAATTAATTAAGCTTATTTTCGTACATATATTATTAAAATAATAGTATATTTTCATGGAATACATATGGTATATTATATGAAATTATTTGATATTAAAATAATATTAGATAATTACGTTATTAGATATTAAAAAATTATATCATGAGATAATATTATTTTCTAATATAAGATAATTATATGTCATTTTAATATTAGATAATTATATTATAAAATAATATTATTATCTAATATTAGATAATTAATGGATAAGTTCTATCTCTCCTCACTCTCTCCATAATAAGGATAAGGTGATAGTTATTAAGTGAGATTAGGATTTTAGAAGTATTATCTTAGTAGGACTAGGAATGTGGTATACCTTAGTTCTATAAAAGAAACTTGAAGGTAGCACTTTAACGATACACATCAATTGCTATTAAATCCTAAATCACTCAAGAAAAACACATTAATCCTAATCCTAGTGAGAAAGACGTATCTTAGCAGATTCGTACAGCGTGAGAAGTCATTGTTCACTCCGTATGGATACCATAGAGACATTGTACCTTTTAGCCGGCGTTTGATTCGTGATTCATCTC
Organism: Sindora glabra; assembly: GCA_020226215.1. Lineage (NCBI taxonomy): Eukaryota > Viridiplantae > Streptophyta > Magnoliopsida > Fabales > Fabaceae > Sindora > Sindora glabra. The sequence continues at coordinate 47,604,603 of CM035235.1, read as the reverse complement.
AGTCACTTAAAGTTTTGTTCAGAAAGAATGTGAGTACACAAAAAGGTAAAATCCTAACATTGATTTATGTTCTTTTGCATGGATCCTTGGTAGGATTTGGATAAAAAAATTTAATTTATGCTGCATATGCTGATTCGAAATCTAACAAATATTCCTATGCATCTCTTGTTACATGATAGTAGAGGAAAACTATTGAAAAACTCCAAATATAGGATAAGGTGTAGGTAAAAGATGGAAAATAATTGAAGGAAATGGTTGTTTTATACTTCTAAAAGCTTTATTCAGATGAAAACTTTACCTTCCTAAGCTTTCCTTTACGAAACTACTTCCCAACATTATCAGATTCGGTCTTGGTTGAAATTAAAGCATTGGTGACTCATGAAGAAATTAAAATCGCCTTATTTAGTATAGGCCCTTTCAAGCCCCAAGTCCTAATGGCCTACACGTCGTTTTCCTCTAAAGTCAATTAGAAACAGTAAGTAAGTTTATTTGTAACATTATACTTGAAATATTTGAAAATCCAAACTCAGTATAAAGTATTAATGAGACATTACTTGTATTTATCCTAAAAGTAGAAAACCTAGAGTCTATTAAATGACTACATGTTATAAGCTTGTGCAATGTGATTTTTAAGTGTTAGGAATTCGAATTATCATATACAGCGAAAATTCAAAATTTAATCTAAATTCTACCTAGGATCCATGCAAAAAATATAAATCAATGATTACGATTTTACCTATTGGGCACTCGTGTTTCTACTGATCAAAACTTGAGAGCGGATGAATCAAACGTCAGCTAGAAGGTACAACGTCTCTACGGTATCCACAAGGAGTGAACAACGACCTCTCACCCTCCACGAATCTGTTAGGATGTGTTTTTCTCTCTAGAAATTAGGATTGGATGTTTTCTGAGTGATTTAGGGTTTGTATGGAAGCTTTGAGCGTGTTGTTAAAGTGCTGCCCTCAAGTCCTTTTTTATAGAACTTAAGCAAGCCATAATCCTAGTCCAACTAGGATAATGCTTCCAAAATTCTAATCACACTTAACAACCCATCTTATCCTTATCTTAGAGATAATGGGGAGAGATAGGACTTATCTATTAATTATCTAATATTAGATAATAATATTATCTCATAATATAAATATCTTAATATCAGATAATTGCATATAGTTATCAAATATCAAAATAATATTATCTCATAATATATTTATCTAATATCTGATAAGATAATTATTTGATATTATTTTAATATCAAATAATATCACATAATATATATATATATATTACGTGAATTTATTATTCATAATAATATATATATGCATAAAAATAAGTCCAATTAATTAGATATTAATATAATTAAAGTCCAATTAATTATTGTCTTATTCCTACTCTTTTGGTGTGACCCTATAGGTTCTTACTACGTTGACAATGATTTATTATTGAGCCATAGACAGTAAGCGGTATCTAGCAATACATCACTGCCACTCAAATAGTAAGAATATCTGTGATTCGACATCCGCCTAATACATGATCAACGTTTTGCATCATAACCCTTTTGTAATAATATCCAAATTGAACTAGAGGCATGGAATGTGTCATTCTCATCAATGTTCAATTTATATTTCTTGATACTGAGTAGACTTAAAATAAATGATTAATATCACATATTAATTCAATTGAGCATGGCCATGCATTTCTAAGTCTCACTTAATCAAGGGGCCCAAGGATATTTCTCTTTTATACAAGAGTAACAAAATTCCATCTACATCACTCACTTTCCTTTACACGATTTATGATACACCCAATCAATGCCCTACTTGTCATCCTGATTAAAGGTGACATAGGACAATATTAGAGTAATTCTCATGTAAGGAACCGTAGTGACTTCAGGTCAAAGGTTTTATGTGTATTTGTGATCTTATGAGAATAACTTATGACACGTCTATCCATACAATATTCTTATAGTGGGTCAGTCCAGTATATTGTTCACTAGCAATATACTCATATATTGACTTGATATCACATACCCATGATTCGTAATCATCAGTCACTATACATGCTAGTCTCGATGTATTATTATTATCCTTTCATAATAATACTTGACTAGGGACATTTTAGGAATAGCAAAGCTATTCCAAGGATAATTATTATATTAAGTTATAAATTGCGCATAATAATAATAAAATTATAGAAATAAAATATAATAATTAAATTACCTAAAATAAAACATAATACATTGTGTATAACTTCAATTATCTATATGATTGGTTCTAGGACACACACCAACATTAAGATCCTCACCAAGTCATAGTAAATAAAGTGAAACTTCACTTGGGTCATTAGATCTCTTCGAATCAATGCAATTTTTTCCTAAGGTGTCACAACACCAATAATATTATAATGGCATAGAAAATAATCCATTCAATGAAAAGAAAGAAAGGGAAAAAGGGATGGATGGCCATCAAGATAGATTTGAAAAAGGCTTATGACAGAATTAATTGACAATTTTTGGAAAACACTTTAAGAGAGCTTTGATTCCTTGATAATATCATTACACTTATTATGACTTGTGTGTTAAATTGCTTAATGCAGATTCTATGGCATGGAAAGGTGATAAACCATTTTGTTCCCACCAGAGGTATAAGGCAAAGGGACCTCTTGTCATCTTACTTGTTCGTGTTATGCATTGAAAGATTAGGACATTGTATTAACTATGCTATCCAAGCAAGAAAATGGAAACTAAAAAAATTGTGCAAAAATAGTCCTAGCATCTCTCATCTCTTTTTTGTAGATGACTTAATTTTATTTGCAAAAGCAGATTTAGATCAAGTCAATATTATAAAGAGGTTGTTAGATATATTTTGCTTTGCATCTAGGTAAAAAGTAAGCTATTAGAAAACTCGAATATATGTCTCTAAAAATGTTGACCACAATAGAGCTTAACAGTTAAGTGTGGAGTTAGGATTTCAACTTACAACTAATCTCAAAAAATATCTTGGTGTCCCTTTACAGCATGAATGAGTATAAAAAACTACGTATAGAGAAGTAGTAGAAAAGATCTAATGTAGAATTTCATCTTAGAGTGCAAAAACACTATCTTTTGCTTAAAAAATGACTTTATGGAGAACAGTTCTTGCTAGTATTCCAATCTACTCAATGCAAATAGCCCGCTTACATATAGCCACATGCAATGAAATAGATGCTCTCATTTGAAATTTTAAGGTTCTAGTCAAGGGAAGCATAAACCTCATCTAATGAATTGGAAGCAAGTGTGTACTAGCAAATAGGAAGGGGGTTTCAGTCTAAGGAAAACCCAAATGAATAATAAGGCCCTATTGATGAAGATTGTGTTTAACTTGATGAAGAAGAAAGATTCTCTTTGGGCAAAAATAATTTAAAGCAAATATAGGTATCGAGACAACACAATTCCAATGTTTTAAGAGAAAAAGAAGAGAGAATCTAACTTGTTTAAGGGACTTAGACAAGTTTGGCCTAAAAATGAATGTAGCAATAATGGTAACCAATATGGATGAAGTAAAGGATATTACTTGGATTGTGACTCTAGATGGAAACTTCTCTGTGAAATCAACATACAATATGCTAACAAAGGAATTTAAAAGTGATAACAACTTTAATTGGAGAGAAATGTGGAAGTGGCAAGAATTGAATAGAATCAAGATATTCTTCTAGCTACTAATTTATAACAAATTATTAACTAATGTGTAGCATGTGTTAAGGAAACTAACAGAAAGTGATACATGTGAAAGGTATGGAAAGAAACTTGAAATAGCTCTACACGTGATACGAGATTATCCTTAAGTCATTAACAACTAGTTACGACTAGTCCATCCAAAACACTAGTTAAGTTTCTTTAACTGTGACGAAACAAATTGGTGCAAACTAAATTTCAACAGATATTGCTTACGAGACAAACAAGGGGACTAAAAGTTTTTTTTTTTTTTTGGATTTGCCTACTAGCTTCATTGGTTTTATAGAAAATAAAGCATATTCTCCAAGCAAGAACGAAGTAGAGATTCAGTATTGGAGATATAGAGGCGAGTCCATGAATTTCTAACAGGGAAGAGAATACTTAATGAAACAAGCCTACCCAAGAGAAGTTCAACTCATGTTGTTTCATGGCAAGCTCTTGAAATGCGATGGTATAAAATAAACACTAATGGCATTTGCAATAGAGGTGAAACTGGTATAACTTAGGGAGGGGTCATTAGAGATCATATGGGAGACTGGATAAACGGTTTTGCAGACAAAGGCAACTTTGGCGGTGTTCTGTAGGCCAAGCTACAAGCTATTTACAGTTGTTTGCATTAGGCTTGGATTGTGGAATTAAAGAGGGTGATAGTAAAAAATGACAGTGCTACAGCCATGGAGTTAATTGAATGCAATTGCTCCAGCAAGCATCCATGCTGTGGTTTATACTCAGTGATTCTGGATCTTCTCATAGTAGATTGGGAGGTTTGTATGCCCTAAGTATATCGAGAACAAAATTAGTTAGCTAATAGCTTAGTGAAGTCAGCATTAAAAGTAGATATTCTAACAAGAATGATGCAAGACTATTGCATTCAGGTGCTGGCAACTTATGCAAAAGGAAAGAAGGAATATATCTACTGAATCTTGAGAAGACACTATAAATCGAAAAAAAAATGATATTTAAAAATTTAATAATTTAAAAAATTAATATGAAAAAATTATTTTTTAAATTATTCATATTTAATATTAAACAAATTAATTATTTTTCTTATCTTAATATTTTATAATTATATTTTATCTTTTTTAGTCGAAACAAAGCGGTCGTGGTATTATTTCAAATTCAAAACTTAGAGAATAATAAACTTAACTGGACATGCTTTGAAAGAAAACCAATAATGCATCATATTTTAGATCTCTTAGGAAATATGACTAGAATTGACATGGATTCTTGGTGTTAAGTTGATTATCCTCTCTTCATACTATCACTCTATTAAATGTTACCTCCCATAGTTACTAAGAACTGAGACAGATTGCTGAATGATGATCATTATGCATTAGGCAGATCTCAATTCTTCTTGTCATTTTTCTGTCTATTTCTTTTAATTTAAAAGAAATAAAAGATACAATCATATATTTTGAAACTCGTTAAATTTTTTTATTGAAATCCATAATTTTTTTTATCTATCTTTTTGCTAAATTTACATCCTCAATTTCTCAAGAAAATTTGAGGAATCCATATTCTTATTAGGCAATATTCGTCTTCTCTAACCATACAGAAAAATGACATCCATAAGAACTCCACAAGTTCATATATTTAACTAGATCCTTGAGGGAACGTTTTTCAGAAGCACAAATCTCCCTGCATCAACAGTAGTTTTTTTCCTTTTCTTTTCTTGAAATTCCAAGTTCATTTTTTATGATTTTTTTTAATAATATGTACTTTTACCCCTGTGGAAATCTCTTCCCAATTCCACTCCAAAGTAAAATTAACATATTTCTGATCTTAAATTCTGTTTATTTAATATTTTGAAAATAATTTTTATATCTATGTTTAAAAATAAATATTTCAGTTTAGTAACTAATTTTCATAATCCATTTTTAAAAAATTATATTATAATTCTAAATATATAGTTTAAAAATAAAAAAATAAAACAATTTTTTAAACTACTTTTTGGATCTTGATGGCAGTCTTCTAATTAAATAAATATTTTCTTTATTTCCTCTATTAAACACCCTTTATTTCATAATTCGTTGAATTGGAAAATGGTTTTTTAAAAACTACTTTTCAAAACAATTTTTTAAAATCAAGAAAAACAAATATATATTCAACCATACCCTTTAATTATGAAATACTGAAAATTATTATATCATATTTTGATATCAGTTAAATGAATAGTTTTTACATCTGTACAAGACAATAGATAATTAGACGGGGATCCAGGTTAGAGCTCCAGAGAAGGGAGGAAGCTTATAACGACTCCATGCAAGTTAAAGATGTACTGGAAACTTCCATTGACAGAAATACATTAAGACATTCCAACCTATTTACAGGAAACAATAAAATTGAAAAAACATACAATTCCATCTTCAAAAGTAAGAAGTACCGGCAATTTAATCTTTAAATTATATAAAATTATAATTTTATCCTTAATCGTACAAAAAATTTTGCCCTTTTGTAAAAATCTGCACTGAAAATTTCAGTCCCAAATTGTTGTGCGAAAGGATAAAATTATTTATACTAATTATTGAATCATTATTTAAGGATGAAATTATAATTTTATATAATTTAAAAATAAAATTATCAACGCATTATAATTTATAAGATGAAATTGTATATTTTCCCAATAATACGTCCCATCCAGCCCAGGGAAAGTGAGGGAGAGGGAGGGAAATGAATCAATCTAGCTACACAGGTTGGGCATGCAAACTCCGCCATCGGGGTTCTGCGGTTCTTTCCATATCCGTCCGGTTATTCGTAGCTTCAGCTCTTTCCTATCTCCGCCGGAGAAGAAAAGCGCCACGTTACGGTATAGAATGAGGCCATCATGGCTGTCTCTAACTTTCCTGTGGCTATCTCTAATGCTCCGTGGGCTGCCTTCCCAGATAATTTTACGTCCGTTTCCGCCTACCTCAAGACTGTAGCTATAGTTCCGGGCTTCTCTTTCATCGCCCATGAATCGGAGGAAAGCCATGTAAACAGGAGCCATACCAAGCTGGAAGGCTTCAAAATGGAGACAAAAGTACTGACCAAAACAGTGGAAGACCTGACAAGAAACAAATTAAGAACTTTCGACAACAGTTAAGCGAAGAATCAACGCGAAATTTTCACTCTAAAAATAGTCAATTTCAAATATTTGTTTCCTATAGTCCTTTAAGGAATAGTAAACTTACAGTTAGCATCCATGTGGCATTCTCTACTTCCATGGCATTAGATTTGACATAGCGATGGTTAAAAGTGCATCCACAATGCATATCAACCCTGTGTTCATCTCTTAAATGAGTAACAAGTTCTGGAATGTCTCCAACAACTGAGCAGTCTGACCCAGCATAGGGGCACTTATAGGGTCCAAAGTTGCAAATAGCCTCATGTTGGAGTTTGCTGTAGTAAGGAAATATCTCGGGACACCCAAGATAGCCATATTTGCAAGGCAGTTCAAGTGATTCTGCTATTTTCTCCAGTGCCAGGCACCTGATATCCCCAAGTTCTTGTCTACAGGTTGGACATCGATTGTGTACCCTTGACTTACAAGTTGAGCAAATGGTATGCCCATTGTGGCACTGCAAAATAAAATTGGTTTAAGAATCAGTTATTATCTTATGGACATCCTTAGTCGCATTTATCTAACTGGTCCTTGTACCTCACATTTCAATTACTTTTCTTTCATGAGAAACTGATAAGACATAGAATATTTCTTGTCTCGTAGCAAATGTTATTTTCAGAAAGCTCAACTGCAATATAATCACTGCATTAGAGTTGACACTTAACACCAATTCAGCAGAATGGGATGGTGACATCTTTAATGTGATGACCGTACAGGTTCACCAGTCATAAATCACTATAATATTCTGAGTAGAAAATAGTAAAAAATAGATCTAATATCTTCTTCCCCTTGTTGCTTGAGATGCATATATATCTTTAGGCTACTAGTCCCAGGGAAATGCTGGCCAGAAATCCAGATATCTCATATTACATGAATTTGGCTACTTCTGTCAACTTCAAATGTGTTGAATGTCCCATTAAAACTGCACATTAAACATTAACTATACATGAAAGGACTTTCACCCCCCCTATTCAACAGCATCAATACATTTATCAGTAGACAACAACTCTATCTATGATATAATAATAATAACAAAAGATTAGCTACATCTATTATCACTTACATCATAATCATCTATACTTACTTTTTTGAAACAAAACTAATTGTAATGCACATGCTATCAAATTAATGTTACAGAAATGACACCACATTGGGATCATTACCCAGCCACAAACCCAGTATTCAAGTGTCAACAAATCTTTGCCTCAAACCTTCCCTTTCCAAATGTGCAAAAATTTCTGATTTAGAATGCTATAACCTTGATAGGTTATATTTTCTCCAACATTGCTTGACCATCCTACAAGTCAGGTCTAGTGCTTCTAGCTCATTTTTGTGTATGTTTGCTTACCTTGGAAGCTCAATCTTCAAGGGACACCTAAATTACAGATATTTGCCCAAGCAAAACATATAATATTCAGAGCATAACCTCTACAATGCCATAACATCACACCAGATCTCACCGTGTCTCGAAGTAAAGGCAGGAGGATCAAGATCCACGTTATAGCTGCTAATTGCTGACAGTGCAGAACCTAAACAAAAAGGAATGCACTAGCCATCGCCCTCAAGGCCCTATCAAATACAGGCCTAAGTAGCGTGGGGTAGGAAGAATTGACCATCCTGGTCATTAGTTGCACTCATTTATTTGATCATCTGCAAAAAATTGTCTTTCTGTCTATTGCACAAGACACTAGCTTGGCAGAGAATATTATTTTCACAAGCTTACCCAAGTTAGCACAAACATTAGAAGCAAAGATTGTTAGAAGCACAAATAAATATCCCCTTTCTTTATTGCTTTGAATAGTGTAGATAGGAGCCGGTTGAAGTAATATAAGCTTCAAACATGGAGCCAAGCTGTTAGATGGAACTTAAAAAGGGATTAGCTCGACTTTTCCCATTCACCACAGATAACTTCTGTATGCTAACTCCATCAGAGGTAAGAAGGAACTCAAAACCCTTGTAAAATCAAAGCATTTGCAGGTGCTAAACTTAGAATCTATCATTACCCTTACTCTTAGTCGGACATCACCCACCCTCTCATAGCATCCAAATCCATAGTCTTATATCCCTGATAACACCTGCAAACCTAAGATCCAAAGAGAAAGACCAATCCATGCTTCCTCCATAAAATCGGATATTCCCTCTATTCCTATTCGACATAACAATATTTCAATCCAACAATATTTCGATCCAATCATAAATAAAAGAAAAATGCAAACTTCATGCATTTCCATTAGAAGAAAAACAGCAAATCCATCACCTATCTTCAGAAAAACCAATCAAATTTCGATCACACAATCTAAATCGAAAAAGGGAAGAAGAAAGTAGCAAGTCAACAATGACCAGCAGAGAAATTAGAACAACTCATCAGACAAAATGGATCAAAAAAACTAACCTGATGGATCGGAGGATACATTGAATTAGTGCAAACAGGGCATTCAAGAAGCTCATGAACACTGGTAGTGGTGGGACCATTGTTATGGAGCTTCGAAATTGCAGAAAACTGAGGGTTATGCTCATCCTCATCCATCATAGTCAAGGATGACAAGGTGCTCTCAGTGTTACTGGAATCCATTTTCTCAGCCAAAACGATAACGATTACACCACACAATCAATTCACTGCTAAGTTTCAATAGTGGGTATGGCTCTCTCAAATCATGCATCCATTTTACATACCAGAATAGAAGACAAAAGCGCGTTAAAGGAAGATTTGAGCAAGAATGTGATTTCAAGTTCACCAAGTTGAAATTTTTATGTGATTTGAAGACAAATTAAGAAAAGAGGGATTTTGGGTTTGTGAGATGGAAGAATAGGGTTCTCAAATTGGATGCTTCGATTCCTCTGTTTCTGACACATAGAAAGCAAAAGGGTACCAGAGTTTGGATTCTACAAACTCGTCGACTAACAAATCGACATCAACAAACGAAAGAGATAGAGAGAGAAAGTAAGGTTGTAAGGAAAGAAGAGACAGAGATAGATGGAGGAAGAATGGAATGTAGAATTTAGAAAGTGGAAAGAGGAATTGGAAAGTTGTGACTTTTAAGGTTCAGCACTGCGATGGAGAGGGAAGAAGGCGATTTACTCGCCGGTGAAAATTTTTATATTTTCGCATATTAAGCAAGGAGCATTTCTACTGAATGAGTGAAGAGGTGATTCGTATTCATTAAATTTAAGTTGGGATTAAAATTACAATGTGATGAATAATTATAATTGTATGGATATCTATAAATATTTTATTCTTCCTTAGATTGAATTATTTATTATTTATTATCCTCCTTTTTATTATGAGTTTTTAGTAAAAAATTATAATTTATGATTTATCTAATTTATAAATATAGAGTTTTAAGGATTATTTTAGATATAATTAAATTAAAACAATTCTCCTTCTTTTGTATACCTTCTACTTATATTTTCTCTCTTTGAGCATTTTATATGTTATCAATAATATAATACTTTAAAATAATATTTAAAATCTTATTATTTTAAATACCTTAAAATATTTATTTTAATCAGAGAGAATAAATGAATTATGTTTAGTTAATCTATATTTGATTTCAAAATTTCATTTAAACAATTATTAAAGTGATTCTTTGTTGAAATTGAGAATATTTAATATTAGTGAATATAAAAATTTATGAAAAATAAAATGATTTTTCCAAAGTGTACAGAATTCTTTAAAAATATTTATCCTTAAGTTCCTAAATTGAGTAAATTATTATAAATATTAGGAAAGATGAAGAATATGTTAGTTGGGATTTAAAAAAAGGAAATAAATAAGAGTTTTATGAAAATAGATTTTTAAAAAATATACATATAGCTAGGATTGACTTCAGTTTGAAATGAAATATTGAGATTTAAAAAGAGAAATGAGTTCACATAATGTGAGAAATATCAAATTTTATCTGCAACTCCTTTTTCTTCTTTTTCTCTCTTCTTTCCCCTTCATTCTTGGCATCTTCTCTTTTCTCTCTCTTCCTTTCCTTTCTTTTTCTCTCTTCCTCCTTCTTGACAACCCTTTTTTCCTATCTCTCTTTCTTCCAAACATAATGTTAGTGTCGAATGGTGCTTTCCTTCTAAGGCTAGTTGCCATAAGCCTAGGGCTTGAAACAACCAAAGTGTTGAGCACCCAATTTAGCCAACCATTACAAATCGACTTTCTTTGGTCACCAAGCACTACTAGTGATTAAACGTGCTTCCTTCTTCAAGTTAGAAGCTCCACGGTGCAAAAAGGGGTTGTAGATTGATGAGGAGTAACAACTATGCAGGGCATTGAATGCTTAGATTTTTCGACTAGATGTGGTGGTTTTCACCATTGATAAGCTCCCAGGATGAAGTTAAGCCACTCTAAATACTGAAACCCTTATATTTTTCTAGATTAAGCTAAGATCAAAGAAAATTCACTTTATGTATTTTTAGGACATATGATGATGCATATAAAAAAATAATTTTATGATATGGAGTGCTAGAACAACATAATTAAAATATTTATAGAGTGTTACATTCTAATATTTTAAGGATATGAGCATGATTTAGAAAAAAATTATTTTTGTGCACTTTTGAAATACTTAAAGATAGTTTTGAGAAATAGAGAATTCATGTTATAAAGTGATAGAATAACATGATTGAAGCCTTTCTAGAATGTTAAATTTTAATATCATGTATGATTTGAACTTAATTTAAAAAAACTCTTTTTATCATCTTATTTTAGGTACTTGATATAACATTGATAAAATAAGGATTTTATGCTCAAGGGTGTTAGACTAGTATACTTAAAGTATGTTTATATCATTAAAATTTAATATTTTTTATGTTTAGAGTTTGATTCAAAAATTTTCTAATAAATATGATTTTTCTTATTCTTTAAAGAAGAGTTAAAAATATAAGAAAATAAATATATAATTTTATACACTGAAATGAGTAGAACTGAAGTGAGTAGAGTTTCTCTAGAATTTAAGATCCTAATATTTTGGTCACTTTATATTTTGATTCGAAAAACCCATAATTTATGAGAATTTCTAATTTTTTTAATGATAAATTTGAAAATAAAGAAAGTGATGATCTAGAATCATTAAGTAGCATAAAATGAGCTTTTTAGAGTTTTAAGTTCTAATATTTCTATCTATATGGTTTAAATTTGAAAATCCCCAAATAATAGCATATCTAAATTAAAAGTTAATATTAGAAAATATAAAGAGCAAATGATATGGAATGTTATTGTATCATGATTTGAATTTGGATTTGCAATGTTTGGAAAGAAAATAAGTAATGCTCATGTATTTATAATTTTAATCATTATAAATAGTGCATTAAGAAGATAGTGAAAGATAATCATAGATGTCTTGAAATTTCATGAAATAGATAAACATTTTTAGGTGAGTATATATCTCACTATAAAAATTATATTTTTATGATATTTTGTTTAAATATTATATTTAATACTCTTTTTATTATTTATATGGATCATATATACTTCCTTATGCAAAATTTCAAAGGTATAATTATGTAATTTGGTTGTGGTTGTGAATGACAAGCTTTAATTTAAATACTTGCAGATGATCGCCTTACTACAATGTTTAAGGTAGTATTAGTATATTAATATTGATAATCTTTCCTTTCTCTCTATATATAGTTTCTTATAGGCTATTATTAAAATATCCTTATAGTCAAGAAAGAGTGATGTGAAACTAACATATGTAACAAAGTTGTCATTGTTTGTTGAAGATATGATGTTAGCCATGCAAGGTAGGCATGGTGGTGTACTTATTTACTATTGGTTAAATGAGAGTAACTTGTGATGATAAATTATTTATTTTACATTGTAAACAAATTAAGATTGTGTTGTGTACAGCTTGAGTTCCAATATATGAATTATATTGTGAATTATGCCATAAATGATATTGAAATTGTGAAATTTGATAAGTGTAATAATGTGAACACTAGATGAAAATTTTCGAATAATAAGATGAATAGGATATAAAGTTGACCTAGGAAGAATAAAGATAGAAAATTTGTAGAAGGTATAAGGTTGAATAGGGAATCAAAAGGTAGATGCATTTATATTCTTAAAAAATCATTATATATTATGATGTAACATTGAAATCTAATTGGTCATGAATATTCTCATTTAATGTAACTATGATTACTTGATTATGATGAAGCATTATTGACTACTTGAAAGTTTAATGACTACCTAAAATGGGTTATGTGTGAAACTAGGATTGTAGCGTATAAATTAAGTAGACAAGGCTATTATGAATTACGATATGAAATAAGAAACTTGAGTTATGTGTAGGTGAATATATCATTAAAAGATTTGGTACCTGGAACTGAAAATCTAGAAACTGAGTTTGTAACTATTTTTTATCTTTACTGCTTAATCAATATTTAATTATTTTAGTCATTGAAAATTAATAATAAACCGGTAGATATATACTCGTTAAGTTTATAAAACTTATTCCTTTCTTTTAATATTTATAGGAATCTAAGACAATTTATGAAGAACTTAATTTCTACTAGGACTAAATTTTGGGATTTGAAATAGGGAATATGATGTTTATGTAATAATGTGTTTGCTGGTGTATTTCATATGTGTTCTGTGTTGCTATCATATCTACAAAGATTACAGATTTTATATTTTGAAGTGTATGGCCTTTAGGGATGCATAAAAAATAGGGGAGATTCTGTCTGTTTTTCCATAAAATTCATATTGAATTTTAAGTCATCATGGAAATAAAGATTTTCAATAGGTAGAATTAGTGTAAATAACATTGAGGCTGATAAAAATTAGGTAATGAGATTTATGTTGATCATGATTGGGTTTAAGTCTTGACAAATATGAAAGTCTCTTTTCTTTTGATTTAGGTATAATCTTTAATTTTTCATTATCCTCTCATGTTATCCAATTAATAGGTATACATGGTAATATGAAATTGTATGAAAAGTTTGTGTACGTCGTATTGTTTAGGTGTTCATAATATCCTTTTTTATGTTTTGCCAAACAATTTAACCAATTTATAATTATGAATGATAAATATATATGATTTTGATGGTTTGTCCTTTATTGTGAACTTAGAAGGGTTCTCAATAGTATTTCATATGTAATAAGTTAAAAGTTTATTCATATTTTAGTGATTTACCTTTGTTGCAAACCTAGAAGTACTTTGTATATAATAAGTTAAAAGTTTATTAGAATTATAATTGTAAAATTATGTGCCACTTATTAGAATTGTAATTGTAAAATTACCTACCCCTAAAGGGACTATTTTCAAATATTAATTAGATTCCTATTCCATTATATAATGTTTCAGTCTATAAACTCTCAAAGTCTATTTATATGCCTTTTCAATTCAATTACAAATTTTGTACAATATTGACCTTGAAGAATCTAAATGCACGATTTCTGATTTCTTAACAACCAACACTAGAATCTTGGCTAGGTATCAACGCAAAAATGTACAAAGATAATTTTTTTATTTCTTCTTGAATGATTCAAAATTAAATATCTTATGATAAAAAGATTTCTTATCCTTGATAACCTTAGGAGAGAGATATGATCATTAGACAATAATTCTTTCTAAAGTTCTTTATTATTAATTTTATGTCTTTTTATGACTAAATAATAAACTCTTGATAAAAGATCACAAAATTCTTCCAATTAGTTTTACTATATTCTCTAAAATAAATATATTAACTATTAAGTTTTTTTATGAAAAATATGAAACTTATTTAATTCGTTTCATTCAATTCTCTAAAATGATTGCATCAATAATTATAAGTTTTTTTTGTGAAAAATATAAAATTTATCCCATTAGTTTTATTACATTTCTTGAAGTTAAAGTACAAATAATAAAAAAAGAGTTTAGGCAAAGATGAGATCACAATTATAACCAAGAATGATGAATAAAAGAAATCATTTACCATAATTTTAAATTATTTTCTATTTTATTTAGAAATTAAATTTATAATAAATAATATTTTAAAATTTTGTACAAGTTACTTTTTATGTACATGTCATACTTGAAGGTAATCTCTTGTTTAATGTTAATTAATATTTTGATATTTGTCTAAATTATTTTCTATTTTATTTAGAGATTAAATTTATAATTGCTATGAAAATATTAAACACTTAGCGAATGATAAAAAAAAGAGATGAAAAGATGAAGGAGAAATATCAGGAAGAGAAAGAAAATATAAGGGGAGGAGAATATTTCATTCAACTATGTCAAAAATAATCTGTACAACCTATATTTATAAGGCAAATTGATCAAATATTATAATCTCATAATAATAATTTATAAATAGAATTAATCACAATTGGAGGTATAATTGATCATAATTAGGGATATAATTGATTATAATTGAATCCTAATAATTGATCATAATTGTAAATATAACATTTGACCTGTGGACATCCACATTTAATAATTATTCATAACAATTCCCTTTGGATGTCCATATAATATACAATAGAATACTACCTCATTAAAAATCTTGCTAGAAAAAATCCAGTGGGATAAAAACTATAGCTAACGAAAAAAGAGTACAGTGCATATTAACTCCCCTTCTTAACAACATCAATTAAGATCTCTGAGTCGATGCATTTCAATTCTTTATACTAATCTTTCAAATGTCGAGATAGGTAATGTCTTAGTGAATAGGTCTACTAAATTATCTGTTGAACGAATTTATTAAACATTAATATGACTTTTCTTTTAAAGATCATGGGTGAAGAAGAATTTTAGTGAAATGTGATTTATTCGATCTACTTTGATATATCCTTTCTTCAATTGAGCTATACATGTAGCATTGTCTTCAAAAAGTATAGTTGGGGTTCTTTTACAAGAAGATAGCCCACACGTTTTTTGAATATGTTGAGTCATAGACCTCAACCAAACATATTCTCGACTTGCTTCATGAATTGCTATAATCTCTGCATGATTGGCCGAGGTAGCAGCTAGTGTTTGTTTAGTGGAACGCTATTAAATAGTTGTATTATCACTCTTAAATAAATAGCCTATTTAAGATCGAGCTCTGTGTGGATTAGATAAATATCTAGTATCTACATAACCTATAAGCTGTGGTTTAGATCCATTTGCATACAATAAGCCCATATCAATAGTAGCTTGGAGGTATCGAAAGACATGTTTAATCCTATTCTAATGTCTTTGAGTTAGAAAGGAACTAAATCTTGCTAACAAGCTGATAATAAAAGCTATATCAGCTCTTATATTGTTAGCAAGATACATTAGTACACTAATGGCACTAAGATGTGGTACTTCATGACCAAGAATCTTTTCATTTTCATCTTGAGGTCAAAAAATATTATTTTTCACATCAAGTGACCGAACAACCATTAGGGTACTCAATGGATGTGCTTTATCCATGTAAAATCTTTTAAGGATATTTTGGGCATAAGTTAATTGATGTATAAAAATTTCATCTTTTAAATGCTTGATCTGCAAGCCAAGGCAGAACTTTGTTATCCTAAGATCTTTCATTTTAAATTCTTTCTTCAAACAATCAACTACTTTTTGAATATCTTCAGGAATTTCAATAATATTCAAATCATCAACATATATAATAATGATGGCGAATTCAGATTTTGTTCGCTTTATGAAAACACATGAACATATTTGGTCATTATTATACCTTTTCTTTAACAAGTATTCACTAAGGCAATTATACCATATTCATCCAAACTACTTTAATCCATGTAAAGATTTTTGTAATTTAATTAATAAAGTTCTCGGGACTTTGAATTACATGCTTTAGGCATCTTAAATCCTTCTGGGATTTTCATATAAATGTTATAATAAAATGAGCCATATAAATAGGCTATAATAACATCCACAAGATGCATATCAAGTTTTTCATGTATTGCTAGACTAATGAGATAACAAAATATGATTGCATCCACCACAAGAGAATAAATGAACTCATAATCAACTCCAGATTTTTGTGTAAAACCTTAGGCAACAAGTCATGCTTTAGATATTACAATTTCATTTTTCTTATTTTTTTTACGCATAAGTACCCATTTGTACCCAACGGGTATTACACCTTTAGGTGTTTGGACTACAAGTCTAAAAACTTTACATTTTTCAAATGAATTCAATTCTTCTTGAATTGTTTCTTTCCATTTTGGCCAATCATATCTATGTCAACATTCATTAACAGATCTAGATTCATGGTCCTCATTATCATTTATAATATTAAGCGCCACATTATATGCAAAAATACTATCGACAATAATTTCTTTGTGGTTCAATCTTTTTCTCGTAGAGATATAGTCTATTGAGATCTCCTTATTTTCATTTTCTTCATCATTTTCAAGTGCTTTAACTTCTTTTAGAGTTATATTGTTTCTTATGTTTCTAGATTCTTTAGGAGTATCTATTTCTTTAATGGGCTTGTCTTTAATATTTGCTTATTTTCTTTTGTGAGAATTTTTATATTTTGAACCTATTGGTCTACCACGCTTTTAGCGTACCTTAGACTTATTAGCTTTCTCATTGGTGGATTATCCTTCGGGGATATCAATCCTTATTGGAGCATTAATAGTTAGTATATGTGACTTAGTCACTCTTTTTAGGTCAGTGAATGCATCTGGCAATTGATTAGCTATACTTTATAAGTAAATTATCTTTTGAACTTCAAGTTCATATTACTTTATGCAAGGATCAATATTTTGCAAAACATTCCATGTAATTTCTTTTACCAGCTGCTTATCCTTTTCTCCCCCTAATGTTAGGAAAACTAATTCATTAAAATGACAATCAGCAAAACGTATTGTAAATAAGTCTCCTATCATTGGCTTAATATATTTTATGATAGAAGGGGAATCATACCCAACATATATTTTCAATCTCCTTTGAGGTCTCATCTTAGTACATTGTGATGGAGCTATTAAAACATATACTGCACATCCAAAAATTCTAAGATAGGAAATATTTAGCTCCTGACCATAAGCTAATTATAAAAGGGAGTATTTATGGTAACTAGTTGGTCTAGTGCGCACAAGTGCTACTGCATATAAAATTGCATGTCCCCAAGTAGAAATAGGTAGTTTTGCTCTCATAAGCATGGGTCGTGTCATTAATTGAAGTTATTTAATAAATGATTCAGCTAAACTATTTTGTGTATGAACATGAGCTACAAGATGTTCAACATTCGTTCTTATTGACATGCAATAGTCATTAAAAGTCTTAGAAGAGAATTCATCAGCATTATCAAGACGAATAGACTTGATAGGGTAATCTAAAAATTGTGTTCTTAATCGAATAATTTAGGCAAGCAATCTTGTAAAAGCTAGATTATGAATTGATAGTAAACATACATGAGACCATACGTATATTTAGGGTTTAGGGTTTATGCATCTGGCAATAGATTATGAGTTGATATCAATCCTTATTGGAGCATTAGTAGTTAGTACATGAGACCAGTATGATCTCTTTAGGTGTATAGGCCTACATATGTCACCTTGTATATGTTCTAGAAATGTTAGAGATTCAGTTCTAACTTTAGCTGATGATGGCTTAATAATCAATTTACCCAAAGAACATGCAGTGCATGAGAATTCTTTAAGTTAAAAAATCTTCAGGTTTTTCAATTAGTGCCCATGTGAATTTTCAATAATTTTCTTCATCATTAGTGATCCGAGACGCCCCAATCATTCATGTCAAATAATAAATGTTTCTAAATTAATAAACTTTTAGTTTATTATAGCATGTGTTTCAATTGTACTAATATATGTGTAGTACAAACCAAATAAAAGAATAGGTAATTTTTCAAGTATGCATTTGTTATCTAAGATCATACTAGTGATAAAAGGACATTCAATATTTCTTTCATTAGTTGTCTCGATATGAAATCCATTTTGACAAATATCCTTAAAACTCAATATGTTTTTATGAGACTTAGTAAAATATAATGCATTTTCAATATGTAATTTTGTTTCTGTAGGTAACAAAACATTAGCTCTTCCGGAGCTTTCAATTAAGTTTATAGTACTAGAAATAGCACTAATACTAGCTTCTTACATTTTAAAATATGAGAAATATTTCTTATTCTTAAGTATGGAATGTATTATGGCACTGTCTATAGGACATGTATCTTCATTATTGATTGTAGATCCATCCAAGGAAGTACTCATATTCTTTGCTGATATAAAATACACAACATAAAATGTTTAAGGTTAATATTTGAAAATTAAAGTTAATATAAGAATATCACAAATATAATGGAATACTAGAAAAATATAACAACTTTTATTGAAATAATATTAAAAGTAAAATATATCTATAAAAACATAATTGTAACAAAAAGAATTATTTTTGCACATTCCTATTTCTAATCAAATGATCAATTCTACCTTCAGGGTGAGAAAAAAAATCAGCAATATCTAAATGAGTTGTATCTATTTGGCCTTCATTATAATCATCCTCATAGACAAAGTTTGTCTCTAATTTTTTTCCTTTAAATGATTCTTGATAAAGGTCAACAAGATACTTTGATGTATGACAAGTATGAAACCAATGACCTTTGCCTCCACAATAATAGCATAAATTCTTAATATATTTGTAATTTTGCCCAGCTTTCTTTTTGTCATTATTTTCTTCATTTTTCCATTTCTGGTGAGAAATTGAGTTTTTAGTATAAGAATCACGACCACGACCACGACCACGTCCACGAATGCGGTCTCGATTTTGTCCATTATTATATTTTGTCACACTCATTTTAGGGAATGGAGCAGAACCTGTTGAACGGGCTTCATGATTTTTCATTAACAATTCATTATTTTGCTCAGTCGCAAGAAGACATGAGATCAATTCGGAATATTTTTTAAAACCCTTTTCATGATATTGCTGCTGCAAGAGCACGTTTGATGCATGAAAGGTGGAGAATGTTTTTTCTAACATATCTTCATTAGTAATTTTTTCTCCACATAATTTTAGTTAAGAACTGATTCTAAATATTATTGAGTTATATTCACTCACAGTTTTGAAATCTTGTAAGCATAAATGCATCCAATCATAACGAGTTTTTAGTAGGATCACTATTTTTTGGTGGTTATATCTTTCTTTGAAGTTATTCCAAAGAATAAGTGGATCATTTGTCGTGAGGTATTCAGTTTTTACGCCTTCATGGAGATGATGACGAAGGAAAATCATTACTTTACCTTTTTCTTGATTGGATGTTTTGTTTCCTTCTTTAATTGTGTCTTCAAGACCTTTTGCATCTAAATGAATTTCAACATCTAATACTCATGACAAGTAATTTTTTCCTGTAATGTCCAGAGCCACAAATTCAAGATTTGCAAGATTTGACGTAGTACTGTCATAGACGTGTAAAATGAATTAGAAAAAAAATTCAATATAACAAAGGCATATTTTAGATTATATTAAAAGTGAATGAGATGAGAAAGAAAAGTAAATTATATATAATTATTAAATTTATATATCCACATATTTTATAAAGACTAACTTGTATATAAAAAAAATCATTCATTTAGCATTCAAGAATAAATTCTCAATGTATAATATGTCATATGAATTGTTTTCATTTTTTCAATTTAATTCATTATTTATTTGTATTTACACACATCATATTTAATATTTTACAACTATTATTTCTTTGAATAAAACTAGAAAAACATTAAAATCATTATAGAAATTAAAATCAAAATGTGAAGGAAATAAGGAAGAAGAATGTGATGAGATGGAAGAATTATGATATTAGCATAAAGTAACAAAATTAAGTAAAATAATTTATACTTGGAAGAAATTACCTTAGTGGATCAGAGCTTCGTGCTAATAATGTGTTATGAAAATATTAAACACTTTAGGGAATGATAAAAGAAGGAGATGAAAACATGAAGGAGAAATATTAGGAAGAGAAAGAAAATTTAAATGGAAGGAGAATATTTCATTCAACTATATCTAAAATAATTTGTACAACCCATATTTATAGAATAAATCGATCAAACATTGTAATCTCATGATGATTAATTCATAAATAGAATTGATCACAATTGGAGATATAATTTATCATAATTGGAATCTAATAATATGATCATAATTGGGGATGTAATTGATCATAATTGTAGATACAACATTTGACCTGTGGACATCTATATTTAATAATTATTCATAACAATAACAATAATGTTTTAAAATTTTTATTAATTATTTTCTTTGTACTTATCGTACCTAAAATAAATATCTATCTAGAGATACTTAATATTTTGAAATTTATCTAAATTATTTTTTCCTTATTTGGAAATTAAATTTATGACAATAATTAATATATCAAGAAAAATTTTGTCTCCCTTAGGATATATTTAAGGCTATAATTTATAACAATTTAAACATGAATGTTTTACTTTCATATATAATGTTTAATTTCATGATTATTTATATGCATTCATTATTTTCTACTAGGTTTAGAAAAAAATATATTATAATGATTCATGATTATATTATATGCTTTTAATGAGCCAATTAGTCATATCATATAACAAATTAGCTCTATATTCAAAAATGAGTTCATACTTTGTCATTTTTATATACTTATTTATATTTCATCTTAAATTTTTCTTTTTCTTAAATGATGATTATTAACTTTTTGATTGATGAATTTAAAATTGTATTGTACATGATATCATTAATTATATGAACTAATTCTATGAAAATTTTGTTAAGAAAATTTATTACTCAAAATACAATATAGTAGTTTTATGAGATTAAATGTTCCATGTCTTTTTAATTATTTATTATACTCTAAAATTATACATTGCAATACTTATAAGAGAACAATTTGTATATTTTTATGATGAATTCTTACCTAAAATTACTATTGATTATTTTTATGTGATTAAAATGTATTAATTTTAATCTCAATCACATAAAATATTGTAAATGAAATTGACAATTATATGCATGCTTTAGGCAAGTGATAAATTATGATATTTGAATGTTATAGTTTATGATTTGATATGAAATAAAAATTTCCATACAAATAATGAAATAATGAGTTTTTATTGAAATAATGAATTATATTTACTAAAGTGAATGCCATGAAAATTTAAAAAGTTTGAATGTGGACAAGGCCATGACTATAATCATGGACATAAAAAAAATTAATCTAATGATTACAACTATGATAGTTATTATAAAAGTACAAATAATTACAAGATTGTTTCCTACCACTAGAAGTAGAAGATTATAAAGAAAAAAAAGTTAATATAACAAGAGCTCAAAAAGTTCAAAAATTATATTTTACCAATTATAGTATGAAAAAGATACTAGTTATATATTTATCATATGTCTAAACACCTAAACCCTACTTTAAAGATAAAAAAAAATGAAGTCAATTTTGTTAATAAGAGTGTTGCTCTCAACTATAATGTTTATAACATACCACATTCTGATGTGGTAGATTTCCTTGAATATTCCAAAGAAATAATTCATAATTTAATTGATAATAATAGTGGCCAATATTTTTGTCTAATTGATAGTACATTAATATACAATATTATTAAGAAAAAAATATTTTTCCTGGTTAATGAATGATAAAAATTATGTCAATATAATATTTGGTAATAAAAAATTAATCAAAGACTCTTGAAGAATTAATATAATTTTACTAGAAGAAATACAAAAGTTTTAAAAAAAACTTAATAAGTTTAAGAGAAACAGATAAGATAGAAACTACATTAAGACGACAAATAAAAGAATATTTATATTATAGTGGTTGGCTCGAGTAAAATATATGTGTATATATTACAAAATTTATTGTCATTTTTATTTATTACACATATGAATTCAATTGAAATAAACATTATGATAAACCAAAAGTTTATAAGCCATGATAATTTTTCTACTTGGCATGATTACTTGGGCCATTTTAGATCTATAAGAGGTGAAAAATAATGGAAAAAATTCATAATCATCCATTGAAGAAATGGAAGATTTTTTAATATGACAAATTTTGTGTCCTGCTTGCTCATAACGAAATTTAATTAGAAAGTTATCAATAATAAAGCTAGGATTGGATTCCAACATGTTTTTGAATGACTTTAAGTTGATATATGTAGATATATTTGCCCATTATATGGACCATTTGAACATTTGTTTATTCTAGTTTATGTTTAAATTAAGACTTTAATAAGATGGTTAAAATATACTTGTTATCAATCTGCAACCTAGTGTTTACAAGATTATTTGCTAAAATAATTTGACTTTGAGCATGATTTACTAATTAGATAGTTAAGTATGTTAGTGAATTTATATCTAAAGCTTTTATTGATTATTATATGACAATTAAAATAGTTATGAAACATTCTAAAGTAAGTTTATATGATTTAGTTAGAATAATTTCAATGTTTCAAATTATTAGCCATATCATTGCTCAACGAAACAAGATTCCTTTTATCATTTTAACGAACATGTAACTTTACATATTATAGTACTTTTACACATCAAGCTAAGATGTAGTTTCCTTTTATAATTAAATTTGGTCAAAAGCTAAAAAGTTTTGTATATGGAGAATTTTTTGAATGTGTAATATATTTTTGCTTTACCACAATGCACATAGATGATCTTTAAAGGTGACAGAGAATATAAGTTCATATATGAAATTATATTCCTAAAATTAAAAGAGAAAATATACAGCTATAAAAGTAATATAACATATAATTATCTTAATTCTTACACAAAATTATATGAATCAAAAGTTCATAAGATAATTGGTTTACAAAATATAAAAAAATTGCTAGATGTATTGTTGACCAAAAGAAAATAAATAAATATCATTTACAAATGTTCCAATTTATATTGATGCCCAAGTAGGGTAATATGTTTATCAATAATAAATGAGTTTAGAAATGCCTAAAACATGATAAAATTATTGGTTTCAAATACAAATATTTTCAAAATAAAGAATAAGCAAATAAATGGCTTTATTAAGAAATAAACTAGCTTTTGAAAAGTTTTAAGATGTAATTAATGACAAGCTTTTAGAAGAAGTTTAGGTATATGAAATTTATGAAAATAAAAACATTTCAATTGATAATGTCTCTAATAAAAAGGATATAACAAAAAAAGAAATAGTTATTGACAACTTTTATACATAATATAGCACTCAAAATTATGAAAGATAATAATTAGTGAGAATATTGAATTCATAGAATGATGATATTTATTAATAAAAGAGAAAAGGTGCAATTCAAATACAAAATGCAAAGTTTAAATTTACTTATAAATTGAAGAAACACTTAGAAGGAGTTAAACCAATGAAACATCATAAAGATGTGAAGTTAATAAGATACAAATATATAGTTATGCCAAGAAAATAAGCAAACTAAAGTTGCAAAGATAGTATAATTTGTAACACAAATATTTTTATAAAAACCGTCATTTATTATGAGGAATATTTACTTCCTTATACATTGGATATAATTCTCTAGCAATATATCAATAATTAAAATTACATGCTTCAAGCCTATGAATTCCTTTAAGAATTCTTATATATCAAAATTTAATATACATCTAATGGATTTAATATATCTTATCTCATATATGATAATTAATAATAATTTTATATAAGAATTCTTAAAGGATTTCATAGGCTTGAAGCATGTAATTTGTATTTTTAAGAAATATATTCAATTCAATTATAAATTTTTTTTTACAAATTAAAGTAATCAAATTGAATGATGTGGAATCATCTTAGTTAGAAGTAGTATATAAAAATTTCTTATACTTTTATCAAGAAATATGAATTTAAATAATTATTGCATATGAATAAATATAATTAAGTTATAATAATATAGATTTTAAAAGAAAAAATATGATTAAAGTTTAGAATAATATCAAAGAATAAGGTTTTAAGCAGCCATAAGTAAATATGTGAGTATGAAAAAGATTTAAGGTAAATTTCTAAAAACGCTCTTAGATCCTTTTCCTATTACATGATACCAACCCATGTTCTTTTCTTATTTTCCTTTTAAGTTTCCGTAACTCTTATCTCCTTCTTTTCTTCATCCATACTACATCTTTATCTAATCAAGGCAAAACAACACCGATCTTCTTCAATTTCCTTATCCAATCAAGAATATCTCTATTGCTTGGATTTTTCCTTACCTTCCTTTTATTTTAGTGGAATTTGATGAGTTTTAGTTCTAATAAGAATTTGGAACCTCGAATAAGGGAAATCATTGATTTTGATGTGACCAGGATTAAAGAGTTTCAAATTTGACTTATTAGCATCCTTATCTATATTAGGTAAGTAGATATTTTACTTTTAATTGCTTAATTTATAGCCAAATTTATGTTTTTCTTTCTAGATTTTGAGTTAGGTTTAATTTCATTGAAATGATGATTTATGACAATTTGATTGAGTTTAATGTTAATGAATGCTTGTATAAAGTGTTAAGAAGATATATTAATGATTAAATGATGATTTAATAAGTAATAAAGAGATTCAGGTGTTGAAAATGTAGAATGAATGGTGAAAAATGTTCTAGAAAATGGCTTATGTTCTTGCACAAAGTGCTTTACAAAGCATTTCATTGCAGAGTAAAGTTTTTAGAGGTTGTGAAATACTTTATAAAAAGCTTATCAAAGTATTTCTTGGACCCATAACTTATTTATTTTAAGCTTAATTTTAGCAAACCATATATCATTGTTTCTAATGGAATCAATTTCATGTCAAAATATTATTTATATTTTAAGATATTATTAAAATAATGGACAATGGTCAAAATTTTAAGATTGTGAAAATTAAAATTTTTAAAATTAACTTATAATAGGTATAACTCTATTAATTCTTAATTGATTCAGGCAAATAATTAGTCTATAAAAAGTTAATTGAGTTCATTTTTATATGAAATAAATTTCATAAATAATAAATTCAAAAATTTTTGGATTACTCATGAAACATTATTTAAATTTCAAACTAGGATTATCATATAATGGACTATATTTATCCTACATTATATTATCATGATATATAGTGGTTTATTGTGGGTTAAATGGCCCTTTTATATCAAGATAAAATAGTTTAAGATTTTTATGAAATAAGGACATGAAGTAATGATCACGAGAAAAGAATTAAAATGCTATGTTACATGACATATTATTATTTATGAAATTAAATTGTGATTATGCTGTGAAAAGTTAGTACTCTAGTGTGTGGAATTATATTGTGAATTATGCCACAAGCAGTATTGAGATTAAGAAATGTGATGGGAGAATGGTGATATAAATATCGAAAAAAAAAATTTGATGATATATTTGTGAAAAATGTAAGGTGGACCTTAAAGAGATAATAATGAAAATTTTATGAATAATATAAGGTTGACTCGAGAGTAAAAAAGTGGATATATTTATCTTTATTATAGATTGCTATACATTATGATATAAATTTGAAATTTAATAATTATCCTTTATCTTTGTGTAATAAAATCTTAACGAAATAATGATGGTTAAGCCTCGTGAGGCTATTTAGTAATGAATGTAATAATATGACTATAAATGAACCTTTTTTAGCTACTTCATGTGCAAGTTGATATTTATAAATATTTTTTTATTATATTGGACTTTATAGGAGGATTATTCGATTGGTAAGGTTAATTTGTTATTTTATTCATTTATGTTGGATTATTTATTTATTAAGTCTTAAGCTCACTCCTTTGTATTTTATTTTGCAAATAAAAAGTTGAACCTTCACCACTATCTCCTCAATGTCAAGTGTGTTAGCATACTTTTTGTTATGACTTTGGTAGCACTAATTTTGCATATGACATTAGATTCAAGCCTTATTCTATATATTAATTATGGGTAGAGGAAATCTTGAGCTAGACATATTTTCCTTTCTTTATTACATATTTTAATTAATTAGTTAGAAGATTGATAATGGAATGGATTAAGTCAATGGAAATTAGGTAGCAAGTTTAGGTTTATGCTGGCCACAACTAGGTTGGGGTTGTGATATGTTGATATTATCAAAACTTATGAAAGGCTTCGAAAAATAGCAGAGTACTTGAAAAGGAGAATTTAAAATGGAAGATTTTGGAAAAATAAAACTTTGGCTTGGTCTGCATATCGAACATTTAGAAAATAAAATTTATATACATCAAATAGGTTCTATAACAAAGGTATTAAAGTGTTTTTATATGGATAAAGTGCACTTGAATAAGGACTCTTTAAAACTTATGAAAATAGTCAAGAACTACTTAGTCTTGAAGTATTATATTTAAGTGTCATTTAAGCATTAATATATCTTGCTAATCATATATAACCAAATATATCATTCTCTATAAATTATTATGAAGTACAGTTCTTCCCTAACGTAAAAGCATTGGAATAAATAAAACGTATACTGTAATATCTTTCAGGTACAATGAATATAGGTTTATATTATTATAATGAAACTAAACTTGAAATTGATGCAATGTATCAATTTGATCCCTATAATGCTCAATCACAATAAGTTATTGTTCACTCATGGTGGTACAAATATTTCATGGTGACCTATGAAACAAACTATATTAGCCACTTCTTCCAATCATGCAAAATTTTGGCAATTTATAAAACAAGTTGAGAATATGTTTGGTTAAAATTTGTAGTTCAAAACATTCGAGTGATTTGTGGTTTACCATTTGAAAAGAAGCTACCAACAATCATGTATAAAGATAATGCAACATCTATAGCCTAATTGAAAAAAGGTTGCATTAAAGGTAGTTAAAACAGATAGATCAAATCAAGATTAAGTTTAAGCTCCTGATCTTTAGGAATCAAACTGATAATTATTCAAGGATTTATCTTTATATTTATTCCTATTTTTATCTTGTATTTATCTTTCAAATATTATAGTTATCATTCCTTATCTCCTAGGATCATTTGTAACAGACATGACTGTATAAATATCTTTACATTGAATGAATAAACAACAACTTTAGCTATCAACTTTTCTTATTTCTTTCTTATTTTCTAACTTGGTATCAGAGCTCCTCAAGCTAACGCCATGAAGCACTAGAAGCCATCTTTCTTTTTTAATAAGCTGAATCAAGTTGCTATCAAGTTGGACAGGATAAACTTCCTCTTTTAGGAATCACTAATTCTCCTTATAATTCGAGGACACAAACTGGAAGGATATCTTACTAGTGCAAAGTTATGCCCCAATCAATTTCTCCAAAGTGAAGGAGAGCAGAAAATCAATCCTAAATATGAAGAGTGGATTGCTCACAACTAATTTCTTCTTGGATGGTTTTTCAATTCAATGTCCATTAAAGTTGCTCACAACTGATCCATTGTAAGATATCCAAATATATCTGGATGGCTGTTAGAGAATTATTAGGGACCAATCTTAGATCAAGAATTACCTTACTAAAAAAGGAATTTCAACGAACTAGAAAAGGCAGCATGAAAATGGAAGAATATTTCACAAAGATGAAGAACATAGTAGATAATCTTACCTTAGCAGGAAGCCCTATCTCCAACCTTAACCTTACCACCCAGATCCTTACTGGTTTGGACATTGACTATAACCCTATAGTAGTGTAATTGTCTAACAAAGAAAATCTTAGCTGGGTAGAGCTATAAGCTACCTTGTTAACATTTGAAAGCAGGTTGGAATAACTTAATCAATTTAGCAATTTAAGCATTAGATAAACTTCAGTAAACCTTACCTAAAAAATTGACACTAAGGAGAATCCAACCGAGGAGCTTGGAGAGGCCAAATAGGATTCAAAGGTAGTAGTAGACGATTTAAAGGAAGAGGAGGTAGAACTTAAAATAAATTAACTTGCCAAGCATGTAATAAGTCTAGTCACATCACGTTGAATTGCTTCTACAGGCTTGATAAGAACTATTCAAGATCAGAAAAGAATCAGAATCCCTTAAACTTTATTGCTACTCTTGACACCATGAAAAATGACCCATGGTACTTAAACAGCAGGGCAATTCACCATGTAATAGTTGATGAACATCAGTTACAAACTTGTAAAGAATTCTTTGGTAAGGATAAACTTACTGTTAGCTTTGGTAAGAGTTTAAACATTAAAAATGTTGGAACTACTATGCTTTCATCTATTACTTGATAAAATGCTTCATGTTCCTAAAATTAATAAAAATCTCATAAGTGTATCAAGGCTAACTACAGACAATGATGTGTTATTGAATTTTCATGCACGTAACTTCTATGTGAAGGACAAGGAAACCAAGATGGTATTGCTAAGAGGGAATCTCAATGAAGGCATATATCAAATAGAGCTTGGAGCACCTACTGTCCATTCTGCTATCGTAAATAAGGACAATGTAGAATTCTTAAATAAAGACCTATGGCATAAGAGACTTGGCCATCCTTCTCTAAGAATTCTTGATGTAGTTCTTAAAGATAATAATGCTAAATCTTATATTAATGAAAAATTAAATTTTTAGGATGTCTGTCAATATGGAAAGTTGCATTATTTACCATTTCCTCTCTCATAGTCTCATGCTCTTGAACCTTTTGAACTAATTCATACTGACCTATGGGGGCTGGCATCAATGTCATCTATTGCAAGTTTTCAGTACTACATCCATTTCCTTGATGATTTTAATAGGTACACTTGGCTCTCAAACACAAAGGGGAGGCTCTTAGTGTTTTCAAACAATTCAAGAGTTATGTTGAAATATAGTTTGACAGAAAGAAAAAAAATACTTCAAAGTGACTGGAGAGGAGAATTTAGAAGCTTTTCTCAATTTACTCAAAAGGCTGGCATTATCTTTAAATAGTCCTATCCCTACACTTCAGCTTAGAATAGAAGGGCAAAAAGAAAGCACCGACATATCGTTGAAATGGGCTTAACATTATTGGCACAAGCAGGTATGCCACTTTATTTTTGGTAGGAGAGTTTCAGTTTTGTTGTGTTTTTAATAAATCATCTGCCTACTGTTGTTCTGAATAATGTGTCTCCATTTGAAGTCCTTTTCAAGTGAAAACCTGATTATAGCTTATTCAGAATATATAGGTGTGCATGCTTCCCATGTCATAAACCGTATAATAAACACAAAATGAAGTTTCACACCATTAAATGTGTATTCATGGGTTATAGTGCAGCTCACAAAGGATATAGGTGCATGAATTCAAAAAGTAAAATCTACATCTCATGCCATGTGATTTTCAATAAGTCAGAATTACCTTTTAAACATGGATATCTAAATAGAAAACAAGCACTTGTGAACAAAATCGAACCAAGTTCCTTCTTCCTACCTAATAAACTAAACAATGTGCAGCAACATGAACAAGTTCCATCAACCTTGACACAGACTCAAACACCTTCAAATGATCATGAAACAACTACATCAATAGTCTCAAGTAATTCCAAAGCACCTAAGATCCCTCATAGCCTCAACAATAGATAAGAACTAGCACCTAGTTTACCACACAGTGGTATATAACCAGATGAATCTATATCCCCATCTCACAGTACCTCTGATGCACACTCAGAGCTACCGATAAACTTAATGGACTGATAGGAGGCATTGCAACCACCACCGAGCAACCAATAACCTTTGGTGCCATCTCACTCTATGATCATAAGCAGTAAAAGTGGTATTCATAAGCCTAAATACCTTTTTGTTGGAATAAGCTAGCTTTGCAATGAAAATGAACCCAATACAATTAGAGAAACTTTACAAGACGCTCACTGGTATAAGGAAATAAATGAAGAATTTCAAGCCTTGAAGAGAAATAATACATGGATCCTAGTCCCTTCCAGTAATAGGTATATGTGGTTGACTCCAAATGGGTATTTAAAATTAAATACAATGCTTATGGCATAATCCAACGAAGGAAAGAAAGGTTAGTAGCCAAAGGCTTCCAACAAAATCCTGGAATCGATTTTAGGGAAACCTTTAGCCTAGTTGTAAAAGATGTAACTATGAGACTAGTGCTAAGCATAGCTATCCATTTTGGTTGGGTAGTAAAATAACTTAACATAAATAACACCTTTCTAAATGGATATCTAAGTGAGACTGTATACATGACTTAACCTGAAGGGTTTGAAGACACTTAAAGACCAAAGCATGTTTGTAAGTTAACAAAGGCACTCTATAGCCTAAAACAGGCTTCGCGAGCTTGGTTTGAAAGGCTAAGTAAAGCACTACTAAACTAAGGGTTTTAAGGAATAAGGAGTGATTCCTCTTTATTTGTCTACCAGATCCAGAAACATATCATCTTCATTCTAGTATACGTAGATGATATCTTAATCACTGGTAACTGTACAAAACTTTTGCAAGTCCTCATTGATAAACTAAACAATGTGTTTGCTCTAAAAGACATTGACCCTCTACATTATTTCTTAGGAATTGAGGTTTATCAAGATGCAACAAGCCTCTACATGCACCAAGGAAAATATCTTGTAAACCTACTCAAAAAATACAAAATGTCTGAAGCTGCACCTTATCCAACTCCTATAGTGACCAATCTCAACTTATTATCTAAAGATAAAAAGTTAATGAGTGACCCCATAATGTACAAGAGTGCTATAGGTGCCCCTCAATATCTCATCACAACAAGGCTTGATATTTTTTTCCTTATGAACAAGCTGAGCCAATACTTATCAGCTCCAAAGGTTCAACATTGGCAAGCTGTCAAAAGGTCCTTCAATATCTTAAAAGTACTGCTACATTTAGTTTATATATAATACTATCTTAAGTTCTACACATCAATGGGTTTTCTGATGCTGATTGGGCTACTGATCCCAAAGATAGAAAGTCTATGTCAAGATACTGTGTGTTTGTAGGAGATTCTCTTATCTTTTGGTCTTCAAAGAAGCAGTTTGTGGTTGCAAGGTCTAGCACAGAGTCAAAGTATAAGGCCTTAGCTAATTTAGCTATTGAAGTAATATGGATTCAAGCGGTTCTTCATGAGCCTAGCTCTCTTTCAAATTTAAACTAGTCCTTTGGTGTGATAATTAAAGTGCAACTGCTCCAGCATCAAATCCAGTTTTCCATGCTTAAAAAAAACATATAGAAGTTGATGTCCATTTTATTTGAGATCAAATTTTGGCCTAACAACTCAAAGTATGTTATGTTCCCACTTTTGATTAGATAGAAGATTGTCTCACAAAGTCCTTATCCCATTCTAAGTTTTGTAGTTTCAAAGATAAACTTGGTATGTGTGACACACCCTTACACTTGAGGAGGGGAGTTAGAACAAATGGATCAGATCAAGATTAAGTTTAAGCTCCTGATCTTTAGGAATCAAACTAATAATTATCCAATAATTTATCTTTATATTTATTCTTTTGTTTATCTTGTATTTATCTTTTAAATATTGTAGTTATCATTCCTTATCTCCTTAGATCACTTGTAACAAACATGACTGTATAAATATCTTCACATTGAATGAATAAACAACAACTTCAGCTATTAACTTTTCTTATTGCTTTCTTATTTTCTAACTAAGGTGATGAAACAAAGCATAGTTCACCAAAAAAATTTTGCACACATGATTTTCAAAAGAATAAGGATGTCAATATTCAACAAATTCGCTTAAATGATAACTTAGTATATTTATTCACTAAGTCACTTTCCACTACAATATTTCAGAAGTTAATTCATAATATTAGATTACGTCGATTAAGAAATTTGAAGTGATTTTACAATAAGGTAAGTAAATACACAATGTACACTTTTTCTTAACTAAGGTTTTATCTCACTTGGTTTTCCTAGTAATATTCCATTACATATTACACTGTAATGTATTCTTTTATGGACATCTAAAGGAGGGTATTAAGAATAATTATAATTGATATGGATGTCCATAAACATTTTATCCCCCTCTTTCATAGAATTATTATTTTCTCATTATAATCAATTAGACTTTAATTCTTATTATGAGTCATTAGTATGAATTTGTAACTTATGACCTACCTGGTCTATAAATGTGGGGTGTAAGGATCATTTTATAGACAATTGAATCAAAGTAATTACCCTCCTTTTATATTCCTTCTACTTATATTTTATTTTTTTAGTGTTGAGTTGATCATTTTTATAACATATATTACTTTTTTTAAGTAATCACCTAATTATTTTAAATGGTTACATAATCTCTAATTATATTTTAATCACAGCTATCAATATAAATTTTGATTATCATAATTCACTTCTTTCATTGTTTATGTAAAAATACTTCTCTCACTTATGCTTCGTTTATTTTGATAAAAAAATATTTTTGTAAAATACAGTTATAAAATATTATAATAAAGAAAGCATTTTATTTGTTTACTATTAAATATAAAAATTTTAAAAAATTAATTTTCTCTATTTAAAAAAATTACTTTTTCTATTAATATATTTTTAAGTATAATTTTTTTAATTATTAATATAAATGGTATGTTACTCTTTTATTAATATATATAAATAATATTTTTCTATAAAAAATACTTTCTAATGAAATAATCGGATCTATCACGTTACCATTGTGATTCGCATGCAAGAAGAGCTTATGGTGATTTATCCAAGAGGAATTTTGGGACTGGTCTTATGGAATTAATTTTTTGTCGAATTAATTTATACTGATATGAATATTTATGAAATTTATGCTTAGCATTCATTTTTTTTTATCCTTATTTTCACAATCACTTCATTAGTGCCGCAATTCATTAAATATAGAAATTTCATAGGAACTAAACCAATTATAGTTAAATAAATTAAGGATAAGATTTATAAATAATAGATTTTATATTATTTTTTAAGAAAATAAATATGCCTCAAGTTACCTTATGACATTTAACCTGATTTACTTTATTACTAAAATGATGATAATTAACTAAAACTTTGTTAATCAAACGAAAAGACAATAATGTAATTAAAAAAACAAAAATTATAGTTACATAAAGAAAATTAAGTAGACTGAACAAATTAAAAAAATTAAGGTAAATATTCAATGCAAACTTTAATAACATTTATATTTAAATTCAACATAGTGATAAAAAAAACCTTTAGCTTAAATGTAGATTTGATGTTCTAAAATACAAATTGAGTTATTTTGCTTCTTTATTAAAAATAATTTATTTTAATTTCTTAAATATTAAATTGATGTAATTTTAATCTCCTAATTTGATTTTTCATAAATTTTTATCAATTTCTATCAATTCTTCTTTTGATATCTAGACGTTTGTTACATTATTTTTTTAAAAAAAAATACAGTTTTAAGAATTTTTTAAATAATTAACTCTTAAAATTATTTAAATTTTCATACATAATCCACTAATTTTGTTCAAATATTTTAAAATCTACATAAAAATTCTCCTTTATACTTATATAGAAGTTATTTCAAGTTAATATGGAAGAAATATTAAGTGAAAATAGTCTTATGAAGTCAAAAAATTAAGAAAAATCAAATAAAAAGTCAAAGATTGTACCAATTTATAACTTAAGAAAATCAAATTACATTTAAAAGAAAATTTTATGTGTAACTAATATCTAAAACAACTCATATACACTAGCTACATGAGAATTCCTTAACTATAAAAACATGCAAATGATTAATTTTTAATATCTAGAAGATGCACTTATGTATAAAGTTTGAAAACATTAAATCTAAGGAAACAACATCTATAGAAATGCGATCTAAATATTTTTTTGTTTCATGTATAAAATTATTACTTCTTAAAAATTTGAACTTAACATGAGTTATTTTGCACTGAAATTGTGTTTTTTTCTTTTTTTTTTTAATTCTCAATACTCTATTATAAAAATATGTTTAGTGAAATAAGATCCTAGACGCTTAAAAATGTAATGTAAACATGATTAATTATGACTTCCTGCAAATGACAAAATGATATTGAAAAACAATAAAAAGAAATATTCATAAAGCATATTTAATTTTAAAAATAATTTAAGGCTTCATTTTTTTTGGAAAATATTTTTCATAAAAAAATATCATTTGTATATATATTAATGAAGGGGTGATATGCCATTTATATAAATAATTAAAAAAATAATACCCAAAAACTTGAAAAATAAAGGAAAGCAATTTTCTTTGAAATAGGAGAAGTTACTTTTTCTAAATTTTTCATATTTAATATTAAATAAGTAAAACACTTTCCTTTTAGTTAACATTTTATAATTATATTTTATAAAAAATGCTTTCTAATGAAACAAATGGACCCTAAATTGAATAGATTAAAACTTATAGGGCAATTTTAGACTTTTTAGAGTCTGAGATTTAATAATTAATATTAATTTTTATCTTATTTATTTAAAGGACTATTTAGTCAATATAAAAATTTTGTATTAAATAAGATGTGGAACGGATAAAAGTGGTTGCGGAAATAGTCTTATCTTTTCTCATAAAGATTTAAATTTAATCTAGCATTAATTAATTTTATACTATCATTCATCCATATTTTATTACATTATTAAAAAATTATTAAAATCCTTTTATGATAAAAATTCTTAATAATGTGTTATTGTTTTATTCACTAATAGTATAGAAAATTTTGTGCACAGATTAAATTTATTTTTTTATAATTGAATTGCTAACAAAAATTGATGAAAAATATATTGATGGGGTGGTTGAAAATTCACGTGTAATGTAGTTCTCTTACTATTTAAGTCAAAAGCAATTTTGCTCAAATAAAAAAATAGAAAAATCGAAATTTGCAAAATTTACATTCTGAATCACCATTTTTTAAAATCATTTTAATTTTATTTAAAAAAAATTTGCTTTAGTAAGTTGTAATGTAGTATTCACCAAAATCCGTTTTGGGACTTCATGGTATGGTTTGAAAGCATGCACTAATTCCCTTTATTTTTTTTATTGAAAAGGATTTAATCACTTTCCTAATTTATATTATAGAAAATTTCATCCCGCATTTTTATTATGATGTAAAGAATACTAAACAACAAATTATTCACAAGGTTATCCTATCTACACAGAAATAAATTGCCCCTTCAAGAGTGAAAGATACTATCTCCTAAACAACCAATTATTCACAAGACATTGATTGGTAGACGAAAGATACCATCTCCTACTTCAGTATGATGCTACTTCATTAGCTTCAGCTTGTAATTATCAATCTAATTAAAGTAGGAAACATTAATCATATATCAGAAACATAATAAAGTTCTTAGTTATAGTTGCCAAAATGTAACTTTCATAGCCACATTAGAGAGTAATTAATAAGGTTATTCTACGAGAGTTTTGCCTGATTGAATATTTTTATCATTGAATTGAGTTTTTTTTTAATTTTAAAATGGATAAGTCAAACAAAAATTACGAATCTCAATTAAAAAAAATCAATTCAATAAAAAAATACTTAACTTCTTAAAAAAGTGCAACACCAAATTACTTTAATTAATATTGTCCTTATTATGATTTAAGATGAACGCCGCCTGAAAGCAAAATCAGCATGCCTAAAAATGCCATAAAGCTAATAATGTCTAGGAAAGATATGGATGGATTTACAGCCGAAAGAGACACCACTATCTCAAGAAGTCAAAAGGAAAATTTAGATATTGCATATGCGGCCAACTATGTTCCTAACATTATCTTTCTATCCAAAATTATTGTACTTTTTCTTAAAATAATTATGTTATGTTACAATAAATAAAGTCAGCTATTATTTTTGTAATAGAAATTGTTAATTCATTAGATGTGCATCTGGAATGAAACTTAAAATATAAGAAGAAAAAACAAACTTAAAAAAAAAAATTAGATTTCATTTGAATTAACGGCTTTCGACAAGACTAACTTTTTTATTTTAACAGTGAAGTGACATTTATTATTATTTTAGAAATTTGTCACCCAAATTCAAACTTGGAATACTTCGCATGTATATTAACTCCTGCCACCGGTAAAAATGAGAAGAGAATGACAAAAATTTCTATGCATTTTCGGTACTTACGATATCTGGTAAAATAGTGAATATGAAGTTTTGAAGTTTTTTTTTACCTTCTTTGAAAGAGCAAGGTCACAATTTGGTTCCAAGAGAGTGAATTTATTCTTTCACTAATGAAGTTAACATTCTGAAACAATTTTAGGGAAGGGAGTAAACTAGAAAATTTCTATCTTGGTGGTAATATATGTGCCTCTAAGTAAGATCTGTTCAAGGTAAAGAAAAAGAGAACAGCAACAATCTTTTGTTAAGGTCCACTCCACCATCCACCAGCTTGACTCACCGTTGAGTGAACATTCCAACAATGGGGTGCACCTCTGCAAACTCACTGCTCTTGTGTGTGCCACCACATCATCATTTACTATGCGACTTAAGCCGACAGAAATCCAATCCCAAAATTCATTATCAGATTATAAAAATTTTGTCCGAGACTAAAAGTTGGATTCCAATGATGAGATATAGTTCAAAACTTTCAAGACCCCATCGTTAACACTTCAAGCATAGGATCTAGCTACAAAGCAGTGGAGACTGGAGACTAAAAGTTTGGCAAAGCATAATATGATCTCAAGAAAAAAATTGTAATTCTTCTCACTAACCGAACTTGTTAAGTAACAGCTACAATATACACGAATCTTTTACAGAAATAGCAGGGAAAAACATTAAAGATCTGCTTCCTTTCATTGTTTGCTGTCCTAAACATCTTTGCCTATGCAGGAACAGTTATTCCAAAAAATCAAAACAGATAAATAAATTAGTTATTTTCCTCAACATGCTTAAAGCGAGCTGATTCCCCCTGTCCAGTTTGCAACCAACTCCAAGTAATCTGGCAAACTCAAAAGGTAATAACAGTTCACCATTGATTTGGAAAGGCTTCTCTGTATTTGGCATCCTCACCAGAGTTGTGCTCCCTAATTGTAGCATCCCTCGCTCGTGTAGTCAAAAGTTTCTGAGAAATCCTATCTTTTGATGTTACTTTCTTTCGCAACATGGATGCAAGACTTTCCTTCTTGTCCCTGACAGTAGTTAGTTCCACATCTTCTCCAAGAGCTGCAGATCTAGAAGTTGAAACCAAAGCAGCATCCCGTAAAACGGCTTCATTGTGTTCTCGAATTTTGGCCAGTTTTGCACGCTTCAAGGCCTGTTTATCAATTTCTTTCTGCCTTGCAACCTCTTTGTCTTTCTCCCGAACATTCCTTACTGCCTGTTTGGCCAACTGCTCCACTAGACCACTCCCCGGATCAATGTTCATATTGTCTTCTGACGGACTCTGATTTATTGGCTTCCCTTCATCATCTCGAGGTACTATAGGTCCATGAAATGGGCAAACTTTCAAGTCTCTTCGCTGACAGAGTCCCCCTTTCCTCAAAGGAGCATGACATGGTTGGATCTCACATTGCTTTTCTTCATAAACAGTTGCCTGGACATTCAATTCAGCAATCTTATCTGCAGGAATCACTGCATCATAGTCCACCCTACCCCAGTGACTTTCTAGCTCCAAGCCCCGCTGGTTAGCCATATAAACCCTATCTGAACACCAATTATCCAACTGAGAACCCCATTTTACCATAGGAGCCTCAGCTAGAAGTTTACTCCTCAGAGGATTTGATTGAACTTTAGTAACTCGACGAGCTCTAGTTTTAGTTTCAGAGCCATTATATTCTCCATTGCTTGAAACAAGAGAATCATCATTCATTCTTTGGGAAGTTGATGCCACGTCAAAAGGTTCATCTTTGTCATTGGTTCCACTAGATGTTGGGATGTTAATTGATACAACATTTCCTTCCTCCCAAAAATCTTCCCCCTCATCTCGTTTTGATGTGTTATGAAGGGAACAACCTGCCTCTTCACATTTCTTTTTTACTGATTTGAGATGATTTCGAATATCAATGAACTCCTTCAAAGTCGAATCTCTGAATCTATTGTCCTCCACTTCAACCCTTACAAGAACAGAAATCCATTCTTGGATGGAAACCAAATGCTTTGTCACTAAAAGCTTGTAAAGCTCCCTCATTGTGTCGAAAACCACCTTGTTATCACTGTTCTCAGGAACCCTTTCCACTTCATTCAATGCATCAAGACGAAGCTGCTGGAGTTCAGAAGAACGGAACTCTTCCACTTCTTCATCATCTAAAATATCATCTGATACAAACTCCTGTTTTGAGTGCAAAATTTCCAAACACTCTCCAATCTCATCCATTGTTGATACTATTCCACATTTTATTGAAGATATATTTTCCTTCAAGTATTCAAACTTGCTCAATAAAATCTCTTTTGACCTTCTCTCCCTTTCTCTTCTCTCTTGCTGAATCCGTGCAGCATTGGCCTGTAGATTAGGAAATTGAAGCCTGAGGGTATGCTTTAGGTAATCATACCCTAATCTGATCTGTCTATAATAAATGCCAAATGATATATTCCACTTTTCCAAGAATTCAATGGCTTTAGAACGTAAATTCGATGCAACAGATGCTGGAGCAGGCAGTGGTAGATTTCGTCTAAAACCAACACTCAAAGTCAGCAACTGGTCCATGTTCTCAACAATTAGGGTTCTGAAAAGCTTTGATCGCATGAAGAGTTCATCAATTATTAGAAGTGCCAGGTACCTAACCTGCATCATATCCCCCCAAAAATCACAAACCTTTGTATTTCTAATAAGACAACAGCAACCCAGAAGTTAAAATCCAAGCTCAGCTAGCAATCATAAACAAAACGTTGATTCAGATAGAAATCTCAGAGGACCAGAAACAGAATAAACAGCAAAAAAACTCAACTTATGCCCAAAATACAAAGCCAAATGCATCCATTTGTATCAAAATCGCACTTCCGTGCCACTTTTAACACGGATATCATAGATAACGGTGCCTCAATTGCAACGGAAACGCAAGGTAGTTAATTCGCCACACATAAACTCAAACATAGCGAAAACAAATTGATACCCAATTCAACTATCACAAGCCAAATTGATCAACTACTTGTTCTCAGTCCAGAATCAAAACCTGAATAATACTTTTACCAAATTTACGTCATAAACAATCTTCAAACCAGAAATATACGATAAACTGATAGTAACAAGACACAATCAGATGGATTATGAAAACATTCAATAACCCCATTAGTAAATAACAATTAAAGCAGGAAATATACGCAAGGACCTGAGAATGATCCGTTTCATGAGATTCCATGAGGGTTTCTGCAGCAATTCGGACCTCCGCATTGGAATATCGGGCCACCGACTTGATGGCCTTGAGAAGACGAGGATCGACCTCTGGTACAGTTGAATTTGTCGCTTTCTCTATCAAAATTCTTACCTTTGATTCACGCACACCTTCTTCCCCCTCCATGGTCATTGAAATTCGAATCTAATCCCTAAAATTCATTTGCTTTTCAGAGCCCTAAATCCATAAATATTAGTTCATTCCTTCTTTTTCCTGTAGTTTGCGCGCTAGTCAAACGGATGCATTTCAAAGTCGAATTCATAGAACCTGGGGTTATCTTAAACGGGTTGTCGTTTGATTTAGATCATGCGACATATCGTTTAGCTGGTTAACTAAAGATGAGACTATCTTCATGTTCATTCTTATTTTGTGTCTGAATCTTATTATTATGGATATAAAAAAATTGAAAAATGTTCATATAATAGTATGAATTCTTAACACAAAATTAACAATTCAGTATTGAAATTAGGCTTAATTCCATTTTCAATCCCTCTAATATATGTTTTATTTGCATTTGGTCTTCTTTAAATATAAAAATCTATTTTGGTCCCCCTAAAATTAAAATCTAAATATTTTTTATCCTTATGCTAATTTTGTTCATTAAGTTAACAAAAAAATGGAAAAAAATAAAAGATGGGGAAAAAGAAGGAAAAAGAAAAAAAATTGAATACATAATTTATTTATTCATTAAAATGAGAAATATAAAAATAAAGGCAAAATAGGAAAATATTCAAAATATTTAATTACTAATTATAGTAAATGACATATCAAAATATTTTAAAAAATAATAAGTAATTTATTTATTTTTTAAAGAAATCAATAAAATTAGTAATTATATTAAAATCATATTTAATTATTGCATTAAATATGATAATTGACCATTAATCAATTTGAGTGTATAATTTATTTTATGTTTAAATGATAAGTTATTTTTTATAATTTATTCAACCAATTATGAATTTTATTTTACTAAAAAATTTTATATTAAATATTTCTCAAAAAAATTAATTATTATTAAAAGTCATCCTAAATATAGAATTAGTTTACACACTTTAATAAATAATTAATTACATATTTTTTGTTATATAAAATAAGTATTCTTTTTAATTTTAACTTATTATTTATTAAATACACTCAAATTATTTCAATGATATATTCTTTTTTATCACTATTTTTTTCTAATGCACCAAGACCCTTTTAATTTGAGTATATTTAATTTATAATAAATTAAAATTAAAAAGTATACTTATTCAATATAGAAATGAAATTAAGTGATTAATTGTTTATTAGTGTATAAATTGATTATATATTTGAGATACTTTTTTAAGAGATATTTCATGTAAAGATTTGATAGTGAAAAATAATTTATAATTGAATGAATAAATTATAAAAATAATTTATTATTTAAACATAAAATAAATTATATACTTAAATAAATTAACAATTAATAATTCTATCTATTGTGATGAAATAAGGTTTTAAATGTGTCAGTAGATTTAAAAATTTTAATTAAATATGATTTTAAAATAATTAATAATTTTATTAATTACATTTAAAAATAAATAAATAAATTATTATTATTTTAAATATTTTTATATATTATTTAGTACAATTGATGATTAAATATTTCGAGTGTTTCCTTTTTTCTTTTATTTTTCCTTTTCTTATCTTAATAAATAAATAAATTACTAAAAAGTATCCTAAATATAAAATTAATTTACACACTAATAAATTATTAATCACTAATTTTATTTCTATATTAAATAAATATACTTTTAAATTTTAATTTATTATAAATTAAATACACTCAAATTAAAGGAATTTTGACACACTAGAAAAGGAAGAAAATAGTGATGAAAAAGAAATAAATAATAAATTAAAATTTAAAAGCATACTTATTTGGTATAACAATAAAAATATGTATTTAATTATTTATTAGAGTGTGTAAATTAATTTCATATTTAGGATGACTTTTAATAATAATTGATTTTTTGAGAAATATTTAA
This sequence comes from Sindora glabra, assembly GCA_020226215.1. Lineage (NCBI taxonomy): Eukaryota > Viridiplantae > Streptophyta > Magnoliopsida > Fabales > Fabaceae > Sindora > Sindora glabra. Next base: position 47,562,689 of record CM035235.1, on the reverse strand, counting down.
TGTAAAAATTTTTACTTAAAAAAATTCACAATTGGTTGAATAAATGATAAAAAATAACTTATCATTTAAACATAAAATAAATTATACACTCAAATTTATTGATATTCAATTATCTTATTTAGTGCAATAATTAAATATAATTTTAATATAATTACTAATTTTATTGATTTCTTTAAAAATAAATAAATTACTTATTATTTTTTAAATGTTTTGATATATCAATTACTATAATTAGTAATTAAATATTTTAAGTATTTTTTATTTTTATTATTTTAATGAATAAATAAATTATATATTCAATTTTTTACTTTTCTTTCTTTCTTTTTTTCCTTTTCCTCTTTTTTTTCCTTCTTTTTCATTAAATTTAAGGGAAAAATTAATAGAAGGACTAAAAGCGTTTAGATTTTAATTTTAGGGGGATCAAAATAATTTTTTTTATTTAAAGGGGATCAAATGCGAACAAAACATATATTAGGAGATCTGAAAATAAAATTAAACCTTAAAATTATAAAGTATCAGTAAAATAGTCCTAAAACTATTAAAATAGGCATGATAATTTATAAAAAATATTTCAGCCATAAAATTTTCTCTATTGTTTAGGTGCTTGTTATGAAATCTTACGATTTCAAATCTCAAAGTGACATGGGAAATTTTAAAACTATTAGATTAAATTTATTTAATTATAATTATTTATTTTTAATAGATGTGATTAAATAATTTTAATCTAATAATTTCTAAAATTATCACATCACTTTAAATTTTAAAACCCTTAAGGTATCATAAAATTCACTTGTTATTCAAGGATAAAATTGCACATACCGTGAAATTAAAATTGTATGACTAAATACTATTAAAAATTATCATAATTATTTTTATAATTTAAAAATTATTTTATCAATATTTTACAACTTTAAGGACAAAATTATTAATCTTATGATTTTCAAATACCTCCAAGCATACTAGTTCTTAGAATCAAATAACAAATTAAATTTATAATTATCACACTTAATAACTAATATTTAATCTCTTGCATCAATCAATAGATGAAGGTTCCATTTCACATAAATAATTGATAGGTTAATAAGCTAATAATTGATAAGTTAGCTGATAATTAATAACTTATAACTAATAAGTAATAAGTTAATTGATTGTGTAAAAGATACTTCATAAAATTTATTATTAAACTAATTAAAATTATAAAATAATATAAAAGATATATTAATAAACATAAGTATATCAATTAAGATAAGCTTAACAAAAAACTTAAAAAGATAGTAATTTATAAGCTATAAACCACTTAAAATAACTTATATAAATTAAGATAATTCATATTAATAAATGTCATTGATTATAAATTAATAAAAATAAATAAATATATTGTTGAAAAAATTAAAGAAGAAGTAACTTATAAGTTACTGAAGATAATTTATTAAATCAAAACTTATTTTTTTAACAAAGTCGTACATGAAATACTTATAAAAATTAACCTATAACTTATTGACTAGATTAATAAATTATAAATTAACTTATTTATTGTATAAAATAGAACTAAAATTTGTTATTTTTAATTATTCATATCTTAGATTTAATCTTTATTGCCAAGGATTCCAAGGGATCAACGGCTTATAAATACCACTATAAACTTTTAAAGAGATTAATAACATGTTCTAACATTAAAGTAGAACAAACTATTTTATTTCTATATTTTTCTATACCAAAATAAAAACAATAACATTAATATTCCATTAGGGTAGTTTGTGTATTTTCGAATGCATTAAGAATCCTTTTGTTTTATAAAAAAATTATAAAATATTAAGATGAAAAAAATATTTTATTTGTTTAGTGTTAAATATGAGGAATTTAAAAAATATAGTTTCTTCTATTTTAAAAAATAATTTATTTTTGTCCAATACTTTACTTATAAATATTATTTTTTTAAAACTATTAATATAAGTAATATATTATTCTTTCATTAATACATATGTTAAAAATATGTTTTTCATTAAAATAAATGGAGGTTAAATATGACTCTTTTTTTGAATAATATGATACGACATTGTTTATTTTAATTTTATTCTCAAACGTTGATCTTTTTCTTCGTTCTTACCCGTTGCAGTCTAGAATTTGTTCTAACTCAGGCATTTGATATCATAATTAGTAGCGAATTCAGAAATTTTAATTTATGCAAGCAATAGATAATAACAAGGATAAAAAAATTGTTATAAAATTTAAATATTTAATAAGAATATATGTTATTTTTTATTTTTACGCATTTATTAATATTTGTAATAAATGAATTTATAAATATTTTACATTATTTAAAATAAAAAATTTTCTTTCATTTGATAGAAAAGAATATAAGAATAATTTATAGAAGTTTGTGGGGGAAATATATATATATATGTATGTATGTATCTGCAAAACATTTTAATTGGCCCCTAAACTCAATGAATGAATCCGTCCGCCGTATTTGATTTCCATCTTGTTTGCGTGTCACTCACACTCCATGTATCCATCCATTAATTAGCAAGTTCTCACTACAGAGGCAAGGAAGAATTTTGTTTGGAGCAAAAGATTTTACTTGAACATTATTAAAGTGTAGCTTGTTACCGTCTGCTTTAGTTTGATTTATAAGTCTTAATTATTTAAGTCATGTTTGTTAGAAAGATTTTGATGAGTGCAAAATGGAATTAAAAATTGACGGGAGTGCTTAACGGGCCGACTTACATGGCCCATGATCCAAGCTCTATTTAAGTTCAGTTTGTTAAAACTCATATTTTATATGCACTTATTTTAATTGATCCGATCTGCATAAAAATCTATAAAATCTGTGAATTTTATATTATAAGTAGATTTGGTTTGCGGTTCGCATGAACTTGATCCATTTAATCCAAATATTTTATAAGTTTAATTTTGACAAATTCGATCCACAAAAAACTTGTGGATCGATCCGCCAAATTGATGAGCCATAACTTATTAAGCACCCTTAAAAATTAATTTCCTTACAATGTATAACTATGCAGTATTATTTACTTTTTAATAAACATCTCTTACTTGAGTTCCCTTTCTCTTATATATATATATATATATATATATATATAAATAAAAAAAATACTCATTTTTTACCACTACCATTATTATTATTATTATTATTATTATTATTATTATTATTATTATTATTATTATTATTACAATTATCACTACTATAATGCCAAAAAAGAAATCACACTATTTCTTGGTCGATGAAAAGAAACAAAGATAGCAGATCACAGACAGTATGATTCATTCATTCATAGATCTGGTAGTTAAAAAAATTATTTAATTTCTTCCCCTTACTCAATTTCATTTCCATTTCATTTATATTGGCTGAACCAAACGCCCTTATACTTTATCAATTGCTCCTTTAGAAGGATTTTAGGACAAAAAAGACGCTTTAAAGATTTTTCATATAAAATAGCATGAGTTGCTAAAGTATTAAACTCACGTACAAAAGAAACTAAGATTAGATCGGGCACATAAGAAAAAAGTGCAAAGCCTCCTCCCCCCCCCCCCCAAAAAAAAAAAGTTGAACGTGATTCGAATAAAAAATTTTCAAAACCTTTAAAATAAATTTAATATCAATTTAGTGGTTCTCTGTTATGAAAATACTTTAAACTGGTGATCGTAATAATATATTTAGATGGGGAAATATTATTAAATAACCTTTTTGAGTATTTTAGTAAACGTGAAGGAGAAATATGAATTATAATTAATTTTTTAAAATTATTTGTTAGTATTCTTATACTCCTCCGATTTAAAGTATTTTGGGGGATTTTTCAAAGGTAAAAAAAAAATTTCATAGAAGGAAATCAACACTTAACCATCCAATTTTCTCATTTTTCTTGCCTTGCTTTTTCTCTTCATACGTTGATTTCTAACCGCTTCCCAACTTTCAATTTTACATTAAGGATGAAAACTAATATCATTATTAGATCTATCAAGGCATTTGTAAACGCAACTAATACTTTTTGGTCTAACTAAAGTGATTGTTTCAAATAGGCTACTATTTTGATCCTCAAAGATGCTAATTATTATAATTTAGTCTTTATTTAATTTTTATTTTTAATTTAATTATTAATAAATTTAATTTCTTTTAATTAAATCTTCCCCCATCTACCTCAAATTATATTTACTAAAGTACTGACGTAAAAGTTTACAATTTGATTTGGTTCTTTTTAATGTTTACATAAACATTAAATATGACTTGTATCGAAGTAAGGTCTTGTTTGGTATAATAATGAAAATTATTAATTATTGATTGAAAATAATGTGTGATAATCATGATTTTTCTCTTACTAATAACATAAATTTTAATAATAGTTATTTTTCTTAATAGATAATTGATATAAAGACTTTTATTAACAGAGAAATTATAATTAAAAAATAAGTTATAAATGATAGTTTGTCATTTAATTATCACTAAAGATATTTAAGACTAATTCTTTATCAAATAAATCAATTATTATTAAGGTAATACAATAGGGAGCTCACCTTCTAAGATGTTGAATCTTTTCACTATTGAATTAGTTTTAATATATTGAATTTTTTATTTTTATTTTTAATTTATTTATTTTAAGATTTGAAAAAATAATTTAATGATGAAAAGACTTAACTTTTTAGAAGATGGAGCTTTTCATAATGCTACTTTTATTAATAAGAGTTGTGCCAAATATAAAATCACAACTTACATTCAAATCTAATCAATAATTAACTATTTTTATTCTCATAATTTTATCCCTATTTCAAATAAGTTTAAAATCCTCATGTTACTTAATAATTTTTTTAATAATGATAAAAGTAGTTAAACTATTAGATATTTATAAGTACCAGAAATTAAATCTTAAATGCATAAAAAGTCATAAAAAATTTTAAAAAATATTAAATGCTTCTTCTTCTTCTTTTTCTTCTTTTTTAATGATACATATACAAAAATTAAAAATTAAATCTTTAATACAAAAAAATATATAAAATATTTAAAAATATTATATTATTTGAACTAAAAATCATTAGGGCATCCAACATTACTTTGACTAAAGTTGTTGCCAAAGGAATGTTTGTATACTTGGAATAATATTTGTCCCAAGTCTAAATAAGCAAAATAAAGGCTATGTATGATTAAACAACATGATCGTATTTTTCTTTTGGATCAAATAGTTGCAACAAATGCATGCAGCCCACTCTTGAAATACAAAATAGTCACATAAATAAAAAATGATAAATTACATTATAGTGACACTTCTTGAACTTCCTTTCAAAGATATGCTGACACTAATTTTTATTTTAAATAAGTTTTGATTTTATGAATTATTATTATTATATTTCTAAAATATTCTTTTTTTAAATCATGAGAATATGGCTGTGAATGAGAAACTTTAGAAAGTCATAACTCCATGATTAGTTAACCAATTTTCGTATAAGAAAATAAGAAAATTTGAACGACTATAAAGAAAATAAGAAAATTTGAACGACCATGATTAGTTAATCATATTCATTCATCTTCCAATAATTTTTCGACAAAAAATAAAAAAATTTGATTTCGGTGGAGTTCACCCGATCAAAAATGTATAAATTGAGTTTAAAATTTGAATGACCACAACTTTATGTTCAGTTATCCGATTGGGCTAAATTTTATATTAATTTCATATAACTTTTCGATATTTATGTATTTACAATTTTGCCCACTTTGACTGGTGAGAAAATATAATTTTCAATAACTTTTTCAATTTTTTAATTTTATTGTCATTTTACTAATTTTTACCTCATTTTTCTCAATTCATATTAATTGGAATCCTACATTGAACTTTTTCTCCCTAATTCTTTTAGTATCGAATAGTGTCATAATAACTTTATTAACGATAAAACTATTAAAGAATAACTTGTTTTTGTTTGTAAACCAAACACTAACATATTGGTATGCATACAATAATATCAATAAAAAATAAATGGATAAATTAAGTGTAACTAATAATTAAATTATTAAACAATAACATATTACTATTTGATATCTAGATAGTAACATGTTATTGTTTAATTTCTAAACAGTAACATCAACTAAAAATTTAAAATAAATGGATAAATTAAGTCTAATTAACAATCAAATTGCTAAAAATTAGAATGTTACTATTTAGTTTTCAAAAAATAATATATTATTGTTTGATTTCAAAACAATAACACGAATTGAAAACCTAAAAGAAATAAATAAATAAAGTCCCATTAACAACCAAACTATTAAAGAAGAGGATATTACTATTTCATCTTCAAATAGTAATATCAACTAAAAATTAAAATAAATAGATAAATTAAATCTAGTTAACAATCAAATTATCAAATAACAACATATTACTGTTTAGTTTCTAAATAATATGTTATTGTTTAGTTTCAAAATAATAACACCAACCAAAATTTTAAAAAAAAAGATAAATCAAATCTTATTAACAATTAAACTGCTACAAAAAAGGATGCTATTATTTCATATCTAAATAATAACATTGATAAAAAATTTAAAATTAATGGATAAATTAAGTTTAATTAATAACTAAATTATCAAATAATAGCATATTACTATTTGGTCTCCAGATAATAATATATTATTGTTTAATTTTTAAAAAGTAACACTAATAAAAATTTAGAATAAATAGATAAATTAAGTCTTGTTAATAACTAAACTGCTAAAGAAGAGAATGTTACTGTTTCGTATCCAAATAGTAATATTAATAAAAAATATAAAATAAATAGATAAATTAAGTCTAATTAATAACTAAATTATCAAATAACAATATATTACTATTTAATTTTAAAATAGTAACACTAACTAAAAATTTAAAATAAATAAATAAATAAATTCTAATTAATAATTAAATTATCAAATAATAGTATGTTACTATTTAACTTTCAAATAGTAACTTAATACTATTTAATTTGAAAACAGTAATACTAATTAAAAATTTAAAATAAATAAATAAATTAAGTCTCATTAATAATTAAACTACTAAAAAAGAGGATGTTATTGTTTCATATTTAAACAAGAACATTAACTAAAAATTTAAAATAAATAGATAAATCAAGTCTAATTAATAACTAAATTATCAAATAATAGAATATTACTATTTGATCTCCAGATAATACAATGTTACTGTTTAGTTTCAAAATAGTAATACTAATAAAAAATTTAAAATAAATAGATAAATTAACTCTCATTAATAATCAAATTATCAAAGAAAAGGATATTCCTGTTTCATCTCTAAATAGTAACATTAACTAAAAATCATAAATAAAAGAAAAAATTAAATCTAATTAATAATCAAATTATCAAATAATAGTATATTATCATTTGATTTCAAGGCAGTAACACCAAATTGCCAAAAAAGATAATGTTATTATTTTATCTCTAAATAGTAACATTTAATATCGACTAAAAATCACAAATAAATAGATAAATTAAATCTAATTAACAATTAAATTGATAAATAATAGCATGTTACTATTTAATTTTAATATAATAATATATTACTATTTAATTTTAAAACAATAATACTAAATTGCTAAAGAAGAAGATATTATTATTTTGTATTCAAATAGTAAAAATAATAATATCGATTAAAAATTATAAATAAATATATAAATCAAATCTAATTAATAATTAAATTATCAAATAACAGCATGTTACTGTTTGATTTCAAAACAGTAACATGAACAAAAAATTTAAAATAAATGAATAAATTAAGTCTAATTAATAATCAAATTATCAAATAATAGCATGTTACTATTTAATCTCTAGACAGTAACTTAATACTATTTAGTTTTAAAATAATAACACCAACTAAAAATTTAAAATAAATAAATAAATTAAGTCTCATTAACAAAGAAGAAGATGTTACTATTTCATATTTAAATAATAATATCATTAAAAAATATAAAATAAATGGATAAATTAAGTCTAATTAACAATCAAATTACCAAATAATAGCAAGTTACTATTTGGTGTCCAAATAATACCATGTTACTATTTAGTTTCAAAATAGTAACACCAACAAAAAATTTAAAATAAATGAATAAATCAAGTCTCATTAATAATTAAATTGTAAAAGAAGAGGATGTTACTGTTTTATCTTCAAATAGTAATATTAACTAAAAATCATAAATAAAAGGATAAATTAAGTTTAATTAATAACTAAATTATCAAATAACAGTATGTTACTATTTGATCCCCATATAGTAATATATTACTATTTGATTTCAACACAGTAACACTAAATTATCAAATAAGAGGATGTTACTATTTTGTTTTCGAATAATAACATTTAACATCAACTAAAAATCATAAATAAATAGATAAATTAAGTCTAATTAATAATCAAATTATTAAATAGTCACATTTAATATCAATTAAAAATCATAAATAAATAAATAAATAAAGTTTAATTAACAATCAAATTATCAAATAACAGTATGTTACTATTTGATTTCAAGATAGTAACATGTTATTATTTAATTTTAAGGCAGTAACACTAAATTACTAAAGAAGAGGATATTACTATTTCATCTCCAAATAGTAACATTTAATATCGACTAAAAATCACAAATAAATTAATAAATTAAATCTAATTAATAACTAAATTATCAAATAATAATATGTTACTATTTAGTATCTAAATAGTAATATGTTACTATTCAGTTTCAAAACACTAATACCAATTAAAAACTAAAAATAGATGGATAAATTAAGTCTTATTAATAATCAAACTGCCAAAGATGAGGATGTTACTGTTTCGTATCCAAATAGTAATGTCAATAAAAAATTTAAAATAAATAGGTAAGTTAAATCTAATTAATAATTAAATTACTAAATAATAGCATGTTACTGTTTGGTTTCAAATTTTTTTTAAAATAAATAGGTAAGTTAAATCTAATTAATAATTAAATTACCAAATAACAGCATGTTACTATTTGGTTCAAAATAGTAACATTAATAAAAATTTTAAAATAAATAGATAAATCAAGTCTAATTGATAACCAAATTATCAAAAAATAATATGATATTATTTGGTCTCTAGGTAGCAACTTAATACTGTTTAGTTTAAAACAGTAACACTAACTAAAAACTTAAAATAAATGGATAAATCAAGTCTCATTAACAACTAAACTGTTAAAGAAGAGGATGTTATTATTTCATGTCCAAATAGTAATATAATTCAAAAATTTAAAATAAATGAATAAATTAAATCTGATTTACAATCAAATTGCCAAATAACAGCATGTTACTATTTGATCTTCATATAGTACTATGTTACTTTTTAGTTTCAAAATAGTAATACTAATAAAAATTCAAAATAAATGATAAATCAAGATTTATTAACAAGCAAACTATTAAAGAAGAGGATGTTATTATTTCATCTCTAAACAGTAATATAAATCAAAAATTATAAATAAATTGATATTAAGTCTAATTAACAACTAAATTATTAAATAACAGTATGTTATTATTTGATTTTTAGATAGTAACATATTACTATTTAATTTCAAAATAATAATATCAACGAAAAATTCAAAATAAATGGACAAATGAAGTCTCATTAATAATATAACTATTAAAGAAGAGGATGTTACTATTTCGTATCCAAACAGTAACATCAATGAAAAAATTTAAAATAAATGGATAAACTTAAAATACTATTTCATATTTAGATAGTAACATGTTATTGCTTGTTTTCAAAATAGTAATACTAACCAAAAATCTAAAATAAATGAATAAAACAAGTGTAATTAACCATCAAATTACTAATGAAAATTTATAAAATAACAGTATATTACTATTTGATTTCTAAATAGTAATATGTTACTATTTAGTTTTAAAATTATAATACTAATGAAAATTTTAAAATAAATGAATAAATCAAGTCTCATTAACAATCTAACTATTAAAAAAAAGAATGTTACTATTTCATATCCAAACAGTAACATTAATAAAAAAAATTCAAAATAAATGGATAAATCCAAAATACTATTTTGTATCTAGATAGTAATATTTTATTGTTTAGTTTCAAAACAGTAATACTAACTAAAAATTCAAAATAAAATGAATAAATTAAGTGTAATTAATAATTAAATTATCAAATAACAATATATTACTATTTAGTCTCTAGACAATAAACAAATAGTAACATGTTAATATTTGATTTCAAAATAATAACACTAACTAAAAATTTAAAATAAAATAAATAAATTAAGTGTAATTAATAATCGAATTACCAAATAACAATATGTTACTATTTAGTTTCTAGACAATAATATGTTATTATTTAGTTTCAAAATAATAACACCAACTAAAAATTTAAAATAAATAAATAAATCAAGTTTCATTAACAATTAAACTGTTAAAAAAGAGAATGTTATTGTTTCATTTTCAAATAGTAATATCAACTAAAAATCATAAATAAATGGATAAATGAAGTCTAATTAATAATTAAATTACTAAATAATAATATATTACCATTACCATTTAATTTTCAAACAGTAATATGTTATTATTTGATTTCAAAATAGTAACACCAATTAAAAATTTAAAATAAATAGATAAATTGAATCTCATTAATAATCAAATTATTAAAGAAGAGAATGTTACTATTTCGTATTCAAATAGTAAAAACAATAATATCAATAATAACATCGATAAAAAATTCAAAATTCATGAATAAATTAAGTCTAATTAATAACTAAATTACCAAATAACAACATGTTACTGTCAAAGAAGAGGATGTTACTATTTTATATTCAAACAATAACATCAATTAAAAATTTAAAATAAATAGATAAATAAAATCTAATTAATAATCAAATTGATAAATAATAGTATGTTACTATGGATAAATCAATTTTAATTAAAATTAATTCTTTATCAAATAAATTAATTATTATTAAGGTAATGCTATGGGGAGCTCACCTTTTAAGATGTTGAATTTTTTCACTATTGAATTATTTTTAATATGTTGAAATTTTTATTTTTTATTTTTTTATTTTAAGATTTAAAAAATAATTTAATGATAAAATGACTTAACTTTTTGGAGGATGGAGTTTTTTATAATGCCAGTCTTATTACTAAGAGCTGTATCAATTATAAAATCACAACTTACATTCAAATCTAATCAATAATTAACTTTTTTAATTCTTATAATTTTATCCCTATTTCAAATAAGCTTAAAATCCTTATGTTACTTAATAATTTTTTTAATAATGATAAAAGTAGTTAAACTATTAAATATTTAGAAATCAAATCTTAAATGTATAAAAAGTTATAAAATTTTTAAGAAACATTGAATGCTACTTTTTCTTCTTCTTCTTTTTTTTTAATGACACATATGTAAAAATTAAAAATCAAATATAAATACAATAAAGGATATAAAATATTTAAAAATTATTATATTATTTGCCCCAACGTTACTTTGGCTGAAGGTGTTGCCAAAGGAATATTTGTATACTCGGAATAATATTTATCCCAAGTCCAAACGAGCAAAATAAAGCCCGTGTATGATCAGACAACACAACCGTATTTTTCTTTTGGATCAAATAGTTGCAACAAATGCATGCAGCCCACTCAGTGAAATACGAAACAGTCACACAGATAAAAAATTTACGGGCCCATTCTCGGACCCAAAAAGAATATTTTGAGCCCAAATATGACCCTAAAAAAAATGGAAGGTACAAATTACATTTTTTTTTCCTTCTTACGTTTGTATGTCTCTTCTAATTCACATTTTCTCACATTAATTATTATTGTCAATAATAAATTTTAATAAAAATATAAGTTAAGCATAAGATATGATTGTTTAAACAGCATTATTTTGAACAAACAACCAGCAATTAGTCAAAGCAAAACCCCAAAATCAAATTATTATTGACTTATTAGCCAAATTAGAAACAAAATCTTATACTAAGATCTGCATTCTTGTTTGCTTAAATGTGATTAGTCATAAAATGGATTCCTCTTTTCTTTACATTGAATTAAACCTGCACCTTAGCAAAATAGATGAGACATTCTTGTCAATTTTGACATTTTTTTTTAGAATTTAAGTTTTATTTATTAGTTAATGTAAATAAATTTTACACTATCATTAATTCATATATTATCACATCATTAAAAAATTTTAGTAATAAAAAATTAATTATTTTTAATTCTTAATGATGTAACATCAACCAATTCATTAATAGCATAAATTATTTTAAATCATTCGCAAATTAAATTTAAATCTATTTTATATCTCATTAATTTCTATTTCTATTTGTTGTATATCATAAAAGTTATAGGCAAATAAATGGCTTAGTATATCAATATAAAATAATGAGATTTATACTTAAAAAGGCTTATGAAAATATCATATAATTTGATAAAATGCTCAAGCTGAATGATGAATGATGATTTTAAAGTTTTGTATAGTTTAAAGTTATAATTTTAGGTTTTCAGAATGAAAAAAAGATAAAATTCAATTACATAAAATTATTAGAGAGAATTTTTTTGAAACATTTTCTAGTTAAGTAGGGATCAAATTGCTATTAATTTCCTCTATTAGAAACCAAAATGAAAATGGTATACTTCAATCCCTTTTCTAGTGACCATCATAAACATGGACAATGATAGAAAAAGCTTTGAGACTATCAGGAATTAACCAAAGCAAAATTCCAGAGATTTATTTTGAACAAAATTAAAATATTCCTCTAATTTGTCTGTTCTATTCTATTGACCTGCTTTTTCCACGCAGAAAAAAACATAACAGCACATGGCCAGGGGAGGGGACGTAGGTTCCTTTGGTGCTATTACTGTCCAATAAACTATTATGTATTATAATGCATAAATGCGATGTGGAGAGTGTCAATTTTATCCCCACAATAATTGGACCTTAGTCCATCTTTTCACATGCTTCTACGAATAAATACTCGTTTTTATGCCCCCACTCGTGCAGTGACATTTGGCATTATTCTTATGATATTTTTTTTAATTTTAAAGTTTTGAATATATTTTAATGAAAAATGATAAAAATGAAAGGTTTCCAATTTTATGGGTAGGGTGTGAACAATATGCTTTGGTGTTAGAAAAATTTTATTTACAAGTTATTGTGAAATTCAATTACATCGAATAATAAAAACTTAAGTAATAGGAATTTTTCTAGAAGGTTGTTTATACCAAATAAAATGATTAGTATAAAGAGGAATTTGAACTTGGGAAGCACAATTTTATATGAATTCTCATAATTAGTTGAGTAAACTTGCATTAGTTAATGTTTTGAATTTAATCATCGGCTATTATTGCATATGTGTATATTTATAAATTGTCAATCTTAGTTTTTTGAAAATTATTCATTTTCTTTTATGTTTTTCTCATAATAATAATAATATTAAGATAGATGCGAAACTAATGACATTGACTTGATTATATTATTGTAGGAGCACCGATTTTGTAAAAATCGAATTAAATAATGAATTGGAAACATCATTAGATTATAGTACAATTGGCCCAATTGATTAAATCAATTGCTAAATTGGATAATATCATTATAAAAATTTATATGAGTTTTTTAAGGAAGTACGAAGTAACTAATTTATATGATGAATACGGGTTCATAATCTATAATAAAAAATAAGATGTTCAAAATTAGAATAAAATCATATTTCTTATTATTAAAATTTAATTTACTAATGATTTAAAATAATTTATGCTATTAATGAATTGATTGATGTTACATCATTAAGAATTAAAAATAATATATTTTTATAATCAATTAGAATTTTAAACATCAACCAAATTAAAAAATAATTTTAAAAATAAAAAATAGATATATGGGACTAACGTAATTAAAAAATAATTTAAAAAATCGTATTTTTTAATTTTTAGCCATATATAGATATATTGGACTAACCTAATTAAAAAATAATTTTAAAAATAAAAAACTGATTTTTCTAAAATTAATCATTTTTTTACCTATTTTAATGCGTTCAAACTGATCCTATCACCGATATAATTTTTTCAAGTCAACTCGAATAGAAAATACAGTAATTAGTGATTAAACTGCTTTCAGCGTCCCATCGATTTAATTTTTAAAACCCCATCGAGCATATTCACAGTGCTTTTCACACTGAAAAGAAAATATTAAACTTTGACAAATCCTGTGTACCTCTCCATAAGATCTTAGATCCTAGCTTTATTGGCGGAATTTATGTGGAAATTGCCATCTAAAGTTCCTTTAAAGTAGACTTGATGGTCTACTAGGAGTAGTTAAATAAAAAATGTTGCAGGTATGAATTTTAAATGACTTAAGAAAATTTTATATTTTATAAATTTATTTTATTATTTTATATTTAATAATAAAATATTTATATATGTTTAAATCTTAAATTTAAATTTTAGGTACATATAATATTATTAATAATTAAAATACATAAATATCAAATAATATAAAAAAGAGATTATGATATCAATTGTATTACTAAATTTAATTATTAAATTTTATTTATATTGTATAAATAAATATAAAATCTAATGATTTAAACTACTAATATATCAATACGATTGGCATACATTATTATCATCAGAATAAAATCGGTGTTCTGGTTAAATGAACGTGGAAATCTTTACCTAAAATTACAAGGTAAACCTGCTGGTCTTCTCATAAATATTTAAATATGGATTGATTCCTTCATCATGGTGTTTGTCCAGCTTGTCAAGGTGCATATCCTCATGGGATGTATCAACTTTTGTTTTATTGTCGGTATTTCCCCTTGTTTACGCATTCTGGAAATTTAAACATAAGCGTACGCAAATTAGGGGTACAAAGTCAAAGGTTATATATTATATATTTACATTTTTCAAAAAAATCCATATTTATCTATATATAAATTAAAAAGTATGATATCATTTATATATAGTATTATGATAGTGGGAAAATAACATTTCTTGTTTATTTCGTCTAAAAATATTTTTCGTAAAAAATATCTTTCATATATTGAAAAAGAAGTGACACGTTTCTTGTATATATTATAATTAAAAATAATATCTAAAATTATATTAATGGAGAAAATTAAAATTTTATTTTAAATAAATTATACTATTTTTTAATTTTTTATATTTAATATTAAATAAATTAAATATTTTATCATATTAACATTTATAATTATATTTTTTGAAAAATATTTTTATTAGAGTAAATGGATCCTAAAATAGAGAATATTATTTTTCATCTCTCTCTCAACTTTTAACATTTTAAAATAGAACAGTTTTTACTATCTTGTTATTTTGTAATTATAATCATAAGTAAATAAAAATATATTCATACAAATTTTTTTGCCAAAACAAACGAACTTAGAATATGTTTATTTTGATAGAAAATAATCTATGTAAGAATAATTTTATTTACTTATCTTTATATAGTTATAAAATATAAAATAATAAAAAATAATTTATTTATTTAATATTAAATAAGTATAATAAAAATAATAATTTTATTTTAAAGAGAAAATTTATATCACTATGCATTTTTTTATCACATGATATATAAATAATACGAAACTCATTTATTTATATATAAGTAAATAAAATTTTCTTTTAAAAAATAATTTTTTTTATAAAACAAAAAAATTAAATAGACTACTAAAAAATTGTTTTATCACATAATGTATGCAACGAATTGATTTTTAACTAATAAATAATAATATAGTAATGTACAACGTGACAGATAACAGAATATGATATTTTTATTAGGAAAATTCACATTTCTCCACAATAATAACTTTAGGCTCTGTTTCGCGCAATAAATAAGTTAACTTATAATTTATTGATCTGATTAATAAGTTATAAGTTAACTTTTAAAAGTATTTCTCGCACTAACTTATAAGTTGCTCCAAGTAACTTATAAATTCTAATTTAATAAGTTACCTAAAATAACTTATAATTTATAAACTACCCCTTTTTTAAATTCTTTTCAAATCTATCTTTATTTTTTTATTAATTTACAACTCATACCTTTTATGATATAAATTTAAATAATTTTTATAAAATATTTTAAGTAATTATAATTTTATAATAAATAATAATTTTTTTTATAAATTTATAAAATATTAGAAACTATACTTTTATTTTAAATTTTTTAATTACATGAATATAATTTTATTTTTAAATAAATAGAAATTATTTTAATTATATATATTTCTATTAATATATTCTTTTGTGTCATTTTATAATTTCAGTTAGTTTAACAATTAATTTTAAGAAATATTTTAGTTAATTTATAAGTTATCAACTATCAGTTAATTTATCAGCTACTAAATAACTTATCAATTATCAGCTAATTTATCAATTAATTGCGCGAAACGGAACCTTAATATCCATGTTTTTAGGTGACATTCTTCTCATGAGGATACATTTAACAATTCCATTTTAAAATGATTTTATTTATCACCTGAAACATCGTTATCAAATACAATAACCCATAGTTTGGCATAGCAAAAGCAAAATTTCATTCTATTTTTTAAAAATGTTTTTAAAAATAATGTTTCATTTTTAGTAAAAATGAATATCACTTTATTTTATTTATTATTTTTATTTTAATTATATTTGTACCATTATAAAATTTATTAAATTTAACTTATCAATTATCAGCTAATTTATCAACTAATTGCGCGAAACGGAACCTTAATATCCATGTTTTTAGGTGATATTCTTCTCATGAGGATACATTTAACAGTTCCATTTTAAAATGATTTTATTTATCACCCGAAACATCGTTATCAAATACAATAACCCATAGTTTGGCATAGCAAAAGCAAAATTTCATTCTATTTTTTAAAAATGTTTTTAAAAATAATGTTTCATTTTTAGTAAAAATGAATATCACTTTATTTTATTTATTATTTTTATTTTAATTATATTTGTACCATTATAAAATTCATTAAATTTAACAAAAAATTTCCTAAAATTTACTTTTTTGCCTAAAATACATATTATATAAAAAATTATTCTCTTTTCAATATTATATTTACTATGATACTATTAAAAATAATTTTTTAATTAAGTTCTATGTATTTTTAATATATTTTAAATAAAATAATTTATTTATAAATAAATTAAAATTATTATTTTTACCAAAATTTTAAAATAATATAATTTATTTATAAGTAAATTGAAATTGTTTCTATTTAAATGAATAGTTTGTTTGACATGCAATTTTTTTAAAATTGATTTCACTTCATCTCAATTTGAAATGATTTCAATTTATTTATGAATGAGTTTGACTATTTTGAAACTTTATCAAAAATAATAATTTTAATTTATTTTTAAATCACTTATTTTATTTAGAATATATTAAAAATATATAAAATTTATTTAAAAATAAGTTTTGATGATATCATAATAAATGTAATATTAAAAATAGGATAAATTTTTTATATAATATACATTTTAAACCAAATAAAATAAATCTTAATGAAAACTAAATTTAATAAATTTTATAATAGTATAAATATATTTAAAATAAAAATGATAAATAAAATAAAATTTTATTTAAAATTAAATATCATTTAAAAATTATTTAAAAATAAAGCAAAAATTTATTTTTGATCATACAAATGGAACGAAATCAATTCAAAAATAAATTGCACGTAAAAGAATCCTCGAAAATGCCGCCTTAACATGTTATTGCTCCCCTGCTTGGTAACATTGGGTAAATATTTCTTTTCTATAATTTTTTGTAAAAAAATAAATTAAAGATGTAGTGAATCAAATTACAGTATCAGACGAATCAAAATCAAAATATTATTTTAAAAACTATCTCCCCCACAAAGTAAAGAAGATGAAGGCAGGCATATAACAAAATGCAAGACCAGGTGCCACGAATCACGTCTGCAGGCAGATACACATAGGTTGTTGAACAGTACTAAGCAGCTGCGGGATCTAGAAAATTTAGATTATGGCATGAATATTTAAATAAAAACAAAGTATTATTTTTATTTTTAATCCCACTTTTTATGTGTGTTGCTATATATAATAAGTAAGATTTCAAATACTTTCACCTTTTTTCAAAAGAAAATTTTCTTTTTTAACTAAAATTGATACGAAATATAAGGATAATATTTAAAAAATTACGAGGGTTTGATACTAAGATAATGTGACAAAATATAGGTTATTGAATAAGAATATCAAATCATTACTAAAACTTTTGATAATTTCATGTAATGATTTGTATATTATCACACCACTTCAAATACCAAATTTATAAGAATACCTTAACAAGCACCATTCTTAGAACTACTAGAATTTTAGTAAAATTCTGAAGATGACTTTACCATTTGAATCATAACAGTATTAAATCACAGATTCTATAGGCACGAAGTACTCTTATAATAATATTATTAAAAAAAAAAAAACTCTGGTAGGCCTCTTTCACTAATTTCTTTGTTTCTTCAAAGGGAGAAAGAATTTGCCTGCGAGGCAGTGTTGACTATAAAATTTTAAGTCCTCGTGATTTTGAGGGAATTTTTTTTAAAAAAAATATAATTATAAAATATTAAGATATTCAAAAATAATTTAAATATTTAATATTAAATATAAAAATTGGCAAAAATTAATATTTTAATAATTTATTTTTTAAAGAATAATTTATTTTTGTCATAATTATATTTTTAAATTTTATATTTTTAATCACAAACTAAAAATATATAAAATTCCTTCTTTTATGTATAAAAAAAATAAAATTTTTCCAAAAAAGACGCTAAACACGCTAAGTCATCATGGCTTCTTTTAGAAAAGGACCTAGCTTGCACCAGCAACGAGTAGTGCTCCATCCACTCTGTGCAATCTTTCATTTTTGGATGCCTCCTTGAACAGCTCAATTTGACCCCAAAAGCATGTAACAAAGGAACAATTAATATCCTAATTGCTGCCACCTTCTACTAACTTATTTTTGACAATTTCTTCAATAGTAATGTTCAATGAATTTTCACTTAATTCTCACAACATTTATCAAAATTATTATTACTATTTGAATTTCATTGTTACAAAAATCAAAATGCTTACAAGATTTATCAAAATCATTAAAATTTTTTTGAATAAGCATGTAAAATAAACCAATTAAATTTAGATCAGATCAATATGTACAAATTTCAGTTTGTAAAAACTGATTTATATAAACTTACTTAAAAATGAATCAAATTTTAGATCATCCAATTAGATTTGTGTTTGTGATACAACTCGTGGATTTGCAAATTTTAATTATATATATGTAGATTGATTTGTCCAAAATTTAATTCGCTTGAAACGATTTATATAAATTTGTAATTAAATTACGTGAAATTTTAAATAATTCAATCCGGTGGACAGTGTTACATGTGAATCCCATTTTAACGTAAGTTTCACTCCAACATTGACATAATACGCACATAAAGTCCATCATAAACTGCTGGAATTTTTTCTGAGTTCCAGAAGTGCAAATTTTAAGACAATTAAAAGGTCACAGTGTGCAATAAGCAATATTAATTTTTGATTTCTCAATGGCTCCGGCACTCAGTGACTTAACCTTAATCATGGGATGGTCGGTTGCTGCCCACTATTTTTGACCTTCTGCCTCTCCCGGCATGTGTTTTCCGAAGCAATATGCCAAAGCATGTGCCTTGCCTCCAAGGTTTTGTGAAGCGAGTTATTGGGAGATTGTCCTCATTGTGACTTACTTCCCTCCACTTCAACCAACATTTTATGAATCTTGTTACATTCATACTCCTAAGATTTGCATCCAATTGACATCCTCTTGCAAAATAAATAAGGTTTTAATTTTGAATCTCACGTATTTTGAAAGGAGATGTGAATTAAATGTAGGCATTTTCATTGTTCATGGTTTAATAGCATCATTTAATTTATAGAATTATACATTTTCAAAAAAATAATATTTAAAGAGAATGCAATTTTTAAGAATATAATTTAGAAATATTATATTACCACGTTTGGTTTTAGCTAATTTTTTTTAAAAATATTATAATATTATCCTTTTAAATTTTTATAAATAGTGTTAGATGAATGATGTTACTTGCACCCTTCTTTTCTCACTCTCCCCTCACTTTCCTATCCATATCATCAAAAGAAAAAGACTTTTTAAGTTTGTAAAAAAATAGATTAAATTAACCTATTTTCTTAAATTTGAAAAAGAAAGTGGGAAGAGAGTAACGAAGAGAAAATACAAGTAGTATTACTTGACAATAATCATTGGATGATAGGTAGTGATAGGAAATAATCAATAGCTATTAATGATGGCAACACTAATAAATAATGGTGGATGATAGTAAATGGTAATAGAGTAAAATAGTAATCGATAATAATGAATAGTAACAAGAGATGATTAATAATGATGAGTAGTAATGAGAAAGAGTGTCAATGATAATGAATGATAAAGGTAATTAACGATAATGGATAGTATTGGATAGCACAAGAATATTGGATTGTAGTAAAGTTAGCAATGTTAAATGGTGACAAGTGATGATTAATGATAATAATTAGTGATGGACAATACTCAATAAAAGTAAATGATAATAAAACTTAAATATAAGGTTAGGTAAAATAATATATTTATACTACTAAACAAGACATCCTTATTTAGAGGAGTGTAAAATACTCATTTCCTCTGCAAGAATATTTTGAAGAAATATTAAGTTAAAAATATTTTTAAATAATTTTTTTATAATTGAATGTAAAAATTTAATGTTCTCATCAAATAGCTTAAAATTGTGAGAAATATTTTTCCAAATAAAAATGCCACCTATAAGTGAAGTAAAAAAAAAGTAACCTATGAAGAAAATTAGATATTAATTTTATTTATTCCATCTACGTAATCTTAATATATAATTACTTATAACCTCTTACTAATTGATTGATTCGATAAAAATAGATTAAATTTCAAAATATTTTAAGTTGAGGCATCTTTGTTCAGAAGAATTTACTATTTATCATTTCATTCTTGAACAAAATTAGTTTCATACTTAAAGTATAGGGATACTTTGGGTATAAATAAAAAAAATTAGTATTTGTTGCCTCATAGTCTATTATTAATTAAAAAATATAATAAGAATAGGTGAAATTAATGTTATTGATAAAAATTTAGACAAAATTTGTTCTTTGCCACAACTTGCCTCTATTTTCCGATTATTAATCATAATTTTTATTGATGATATGATTTTTAATAATAATTATTTTAAATATAATTAATATTAAAATTTTTAGTGAGAGAAAATTATAATTAAAAAATAAATTTATTTAAAAATAAATTCTTTTTATTTTTTAATTATACTTAAAGACTTGAATTGAAATCGAAATTTCTTCGAATCCATCTTGAATTGGCTGTGAATAGGTTAACAATCCGACAGCACTCCAAAACTGCCAAAAATAAATGAATGAAAAAGCGAAAGGGGCTGCCATGCCGTACGAGATGCACGGGTACCTTCTGTACCGTAGTCGACGACTCGACATCATGGATTGCATCTGATCCCGCCAATTACGGATGCAAAGGGAAGTTTCATGGGCAATTTTATTTGTTTATTTAATGAGCCCCGTTAATCATTCTGTTGATTAAATATTCTAGGCAGTTATGTATTTTTATTTTGATTATTTTTAATTTAAAATATAAAATATTAAAAACAAATTGAATGAAAGAATAGAAATTTAAAAAAACCTATTTTTTAAAATTATAATTTTAATGTTATTTACCAGCAGCCTCTTAACAAATGTCTTATTTTATTGATTTAATGAAATTAAGTCTATACATATAATTTTAAAAAATTACAATGAAAATGCCCATAAATAATAAATAATCTCATCATTAGATTCATTACATCAGAGATAAACTTTCCTGAAAAACACTTTCTTAATAGACAATTCAAAAAATTGGAAATAACACAATTTATGAAAAAGTTTAACTTTAAAATATTTTTAAATGAACTTATGTAACAAAACTCAGAAGTTAAATTTAATGCACGGAAGCTCAATATCAAGATGGATAAGAATTCGAACCGTGAAAATAATTTTTATTAAAAGAAAAAATTGTTAATATTTTAAATTTTAAAATAATTAAAAATAACTTTATTAAAAAATTATTAAGTATTGTATTTCTTGATTATCCACATGTGATTAAAACAATATAACTGTATTATTGAATATTAAAACGTGATTATACTTTTTTAATGCGCTAGAAATACGGCAATATTTCAATCTATTATTAAAAACAATATCACTGTATTATTAAATATTAAATACTGGGAAAACTAGCTAGAATTAGCACTAAAATCGAAGGATTAAGCATTAAGCGAATTACCCTTGTATTCGAGTAATCATATTTAATTTAATTAGCTAACATTAATACAACCAAGCACCACGTGAATTATAAAAACATCCTCCCTTATCACTACAATTTATTAAATCATCTTAAAATCCATAACATTATAATCTAATTACCTTTCGGTTTTTTCCCTTTTTCTTTTTTAATATAGAAAAAGCAATCTAACAATAATTAGAAAAACCGGGACCCGGTAATTTCCCAAAACTCACGGTTCTCACGCACATCCACGCGGAGCAAACCCGACTCGAGATGTTGCCAAATCGTACACGACCCGGAACCCTTGCTGCTGGATGTTACCAATTATCGACAACCCACTCATTGTACCCGCGAAAGCAAAGCAGAAGCTGCCGCTGGTGTCCACCGGAATCAGGTAATTAGTCGCCGGAAGTGACACGTCAGCACCACGGAAATGTAGCACCACGGTCGGAACCTTCACCTCTGTCTGTCCCGAAAGGTCGTAGCAAGTATCGAACAATGAAAACTCAGGTGCCCGTTTCAGGTGGGCTGCCCCGACCCGGAATGCGTCTCTGAGAGCGATATATGCGGGTCGAGTTAGCCTCGTCACGGAGGTACCGGAATCAATGATAACACCGCCGTTACCGGAATTGTCAATGCGGAAGAGCGAGGCGGAGACGCCGCGCACAGGCGCACCACCAACACTGATCCCGAGGAGTTCTACATAGTAGAATGTCTCGAGCTTAGGGTTTTTGAGCAGAGGTGTGAACCGGGCGATTCGAGAAACGGCCGAATCACCAAAAACGATGGAGGACGGTTTGGACGAGGTAGACCGGTCCACCAAACAATACGAGAACTTCTGGTTGAACTGGGCACCTGTTTGAGTCGGAAATGACAACCCTCCGCGGCCGAGCCCTAATAAACCGGCGGCGCCCACGAAGAGGCCTTCGTTGTCGTGACCACAGCCGAGAGCCACGCGCGCCACCTTTCTTCCTCGAAATGTCAACGTTTCAGTGGAGAACTCGCCGACAGTGAAGGAACCGTCACCATAGGAAACCTGGTAGAGGCACGCCTTCTTCTGGTTGCATCCCGACGAATCCAGCCGGCGGCACAAGGGCGAGCCACATGGGATTCCGGCGAAAGACCGAGACTTCTTCGGGTCAAAAATTGGGTCAGCTTGCGAGTAGCATTTCTTGCAAGGAGCACACTGCAACCAAACGATATCGCTTCCGGTGTCCAGCACCATGTAAACGTACCTCGGAGGAGTACCCACACCCAAGCGAGTGAAGTACTCGCCACTACCTTGAGCAAGACCCGAAATCACAGAGCTGCTGAAACCCGACCCGCGAATCTGGCTCTGGTTAAAAGCTGCGGCTTTTGCATCAATGGAAGTAAGGGATTTCACTCTGGCCGCGTCTCTTTGCAGCCTAAGGTGGAAGAGCTGGTCTGGGGTTTTGTTGAGGGAGAAAGCATCTACGTGGTGGAGCTCCAGTGTGGTGGCGGATTCTGGGTCGGATCCGATGCCGTTATTGGGAACAGAGACAGATTCGGTTTCTGGCCATGAGAGAGTGGCTGGGTGAGGAAGAGAATGAAGAACCAGAGTTTGGGTCTGGAATTGAGCTGGGTTTTCAGTTGAAGCTGCTGAAAGCGATAGGAAAATGGCGACGAAGGAGAACAAAGTAGCATTTCTTCTTGCTTTCCCTTCCATTGTAGAGAGAGATAGAAGAAAGAGAGAGATAGGGCCAGAAGCTACAAAGATTGCCAGAGATTAAATAGTGGAGGGAGTGAGTGTAAGCAGTGCTGGAAGGCGGCTCTGAGAAAGCGGGCTTGTTTGGATCATCAAATAATACAGGTGAGAAGCTGGCAGTTAATTATGATTATTGTGAGAGCCAAAAAGTTTCATTGTCACTAATTACTATAACTATTACCTAGAAATGCAGTTTGTGTTTTCACTGTTTTATGCTTAATGACGAGAAAGTTTGGTGTGCATTTTACTCAATTTGGTGGAAATTGATATTTTGCTACATGAGAGCAATTTTCATGTGTGGAAAATCATATTTTAGAATAACAAAGGCAAAAGCAAAATGGACAATTCAAAATAGTTATTGGCATGATCTATTCCAAGATGGAATGGGCTCCCAATTGTACCTTTGTGTTCAACTTAATTGGTAGTTATTGGAATTGATAAATAGTTGGTTCATTAATATTGGACTGAGTTTCCCCTGGAACAATAATAATCTCATATTTGATAAAAAAAATCTAAAAATATATGGATTTAAAAAAAAGTAGTTACTTGAAAGTAAAAAAAAATTCCAATCAATATGTACTTTTTTATGTATTTTACTAACTTGTTTATAATTTCACAATATTTTTATTGAATATTGTGATTATAATATGAAATTGAGAAACTTTTAAAATGTAATTTTATGTAATTTTGGTTTTATAAAATGAAATTTATGAGAATTGAATATTTTGCTCTTGTAGCATACATTTTATCATAAAATCAATGCTAATACTAGTTGAAATACTTGTTTAAAATTTAGGAATCATTTGATTTTCACATAAAGCAATTTTCCATGGAAAATTAAGTGACGTCCTATGTAAACTTCCTAAAAAATGCTCAAAGTTGTTTAGTTGACACGTAGGAATAGTTGGTACATAGGAAATAACACTTTCTAACAAATAATTTTTTATATTTTATTTGATTTAACTTTGAATATCCTAAGAAGTATTAATAAAATAATTACTATATCCTCAATATTATTATAATATAAATTAATAAATTTTGATTATTATTAATTAAATTTAATGAGAATAATTTTATCATTATATTCATAAATAATACAAAAAATAAATTTTATCTGAGAGGAAGATGGATAAGTTACATCCTATGAAATTAATACTAATACTAGTTGAAATATAAAAGTCATTTGATTTTTACAAAAAGTAACTTTCCACAGGAAATTAAGTTTATAAGAAAATAATCTTTTATGTTTAGTTAACACATAGGAAGTAATACTTCCTAGAAAGTAATTTTCTATATTTTATTTGATTCAACTTTAAATATCATAAGAAATGTTAATAAAATAATTATTATATTTTTAATATTATTATAATACAAATTAATGATTTTTAATTATTATTAATTAAATTTAAAGAGAATAATTTTATTATTATATCTATACATAACACAGGAAATAAAACTCATCTAAGAGGAAGGTGGATAAATTACGTCCCATGAAATTAGTACTAATACTAGTTGAAATACTTGTTTGAAATATAAAAGCCATTTGATTTTTATAGAAAATAACTTTTCGTGGGAAATTGAGCTTCTAAGAAAATAACCTCCTATGTAAACTTCTTGAAAAATGCTCAAAATTATTTAGTTGATATATAGGAAGTAACACTTTCTATGAAATAATTTTTTATATTTTATTTAGTTCAACTTTGAATATCTTGAGAAATATTAAAAAAATAATTATTTTATCCTCAATATTATCATAATATAAATTAATAAATTTTAATTATTATTAATTAAATTTAATGAGAGTAATTTTATCATTATATCCATAAATAATACATAAAATAAAACTTACCTGAGAGGAAGGTGGATAAGTTATATCCCATAAAATCAATAATACTAGTTGAAATATAGGAGTCGTTTAATTTTTACAGAAAGTAACTTTTTACAGAAAATTGAGCTTATAAGAAAATAATATTTTATATAAACTTTAACTTCCTGGAAAATACTTAAAGTTATTTAATTGACACATAGGAAGTAACACTTTTTAAGAAATAATTTTTTATATTTTCTTTAGTTCAACTTTGAATATCTTAAAAAGTGTTAATAAAATAATTATTATATTATTAATATTATTATAATATAAATTAATAAATTTTAATTATTATTAATTAAATTTAATAAGAATAATTTTGTCATTATATCTACAAATAATATAGGAAATAAAATTTATCTTAAAGGGAGGTAAATAAATTATTTCTCATATTTTATATGAAATAGAATTTTTTAGGAATTCCTATTTTCTGCAATGTAATCAAATAGCTTACTTTTTTTTATTTTTCAAGCAATAGTGTTTTTAAGGTAAAATGCACCTCATTTATATTTGACGATGATATATGTTGTGCTTCATTTTATACGCGTGCAGCCTAATACGTTAACAAGAGTCGATTCGTAATTTACATTATCAATATCAATATTTTGTTTATATGTGCAATTTTTCGTTAAATAAAATGTTTTAACATGATGACTGAATAACAATTAAAATTTAGGAAGTAATTATTTTTTTTTCCAAAATATAAGGAAAAATAATACTGAAATTTTTAATATTTGTGTAGGAGTAGAAATATTTCTTTTTTTTTTTGCAGAGATTAGAAATATTTCCTAATATACACTTTGTTTACTTTAGTAAATTATAATTCCGTCAGTCATCTATTTGTTGTTTGCATAATTAAATATTTTGCTAACTAGCATGTGAAAATTTTGTTAATTTTAGATAAAAAAATTATATAAATAGAGTGTTAATAGTATAAATTATAAATTAATTTTTAACACTTTAAATTATGTCGGGAATAAGAGAAACTCACTCTGTACTGCTCAAAGTGAATATATGTATTTTTTTTTGTTTAACAATCAGTATGGCATTGAACTTCCTTTTTCAGAAGGGTGGGCATTTTCTTTTTGCTGGTAAAGCAACAACCTAACAGGGGTACAGGGCCTCCTTTGCTAGGGTGATACGTTTAAAATTATTTAGGTGATGCTTTTAAAAAGTAATTTTTTAATATTTTATTTAATTTAATTTTAAAATTTTTAAAAATATTAATAAAATAATTAACATATTTTCAATGTTATTATAATATAAATTAATAAATTTTAATTATTATTAATTAAATTTAATAAGAATAATTTTATCTAAAAAAGGTGGGTAAATACTTTTTGATATTTTATAAAAAATAGATAATGATCAATTAAATAATTTATTTTTTATTTTTAAGAAATAAAACTTCTTATTGTGAACCAAATAACTTCTTAACCATAATTAACAAATGAAAATAATATTAATTTAATGAGATTCATATATATTAAAATTTAAATTAAAAATTATTAATTATTTTTTATTTATTAGTTATAAAGTGGCATAATTAGATGATATGAAAATTTCTCTATCCCTCATTTGTTGAGAATTGAGTTTGTGATAAATTGTTGTTAGTGAGTGCTTTGTGAAGTTGTGTTTCATGATTATCAATGAATCACAACCAAGTTGTCTTTGTTTATTCTTAACATTGTGACCCACATGATGTAGAAAATGCTACCAACCGTTCTAGCAAGTGCACATGGCAATGCAGCATTGACTGTTCAATAACCTTTGTTTTTTCCATAATAGAGGTGAAATGCGGAATGTAATTAAAAAATTTATTTAGTATGCATAATAAAATATAAATATTTATTTTTTAGGAATAATTATTTTATAATAAATATGATAGAATAGTTTTTTAATATTTTTATTTCTCACATTTTTTACATATTTTAATATTATTATTTATTAATAAAATATTTTGATAATTATACATTTAATAATAAAATTTAAAATAAAATATTTTTATATTATTTATAAAATTTATTTAATATAAAAATTTGATAAATTAATTTTTTATGCTTTCACTGTGTAAAATTTTGTGTTACTAATTGTAATTTTGATAATTTAATTTAAATTGTAATATTTTTTAATTATTGATCATATTGTATGTTTTTTATTTAATGTATATTATTATTTTATTTTATTTTTAAATTATTATTTAACTATTTATAATACATATTCAACTATGAATTATATATACGGTCACAAAAAATGATAATATCATTGTTTATATAAATATGATTTGAATTCTATATATTCCTTTTATTCTTAAGTGTATTTTTTATATTGACACATTTTTATCATTCCATTCTTACCATATTTATTGTACCAATTATTATTATGAAGTGGAATATCTATTTTATTCCTAATCATATATATGAAATGGTCATTCTATTTATTTTTATTCTATCATATCAAATGCAACATAAAATATTAAAGACTAAAAAAGTGTCAAAGATGACTCTTGGTATTGTAGTAACAACCTTGATTATGCCTAGTAGAAATTAAATATTGTATTTTAGATCATATTTTGCATGCATAATTATATAAAAAAAATTGGTTCAAGTTCAAATATAATTTGAAATTTTAATTACTTTTATTTTTAATATTATTTTTAAAAAATAAGATTTTTATATAAAAATATGTATTTAAATAGATTG
Source organism: Sindora glabra (assembly GCA_020226215.1). NCBI lineage: Eukaryota > Viridiplantae > Streptophyta > Magnoliopsida > Fabales > Fabaceae > Sindora > Sindora glabra. The sequence continues at coordinate 47,534,024 of CM035235.1, read as the reverse complement.
CAAAATGTTTAATTACATCAAATTAAATATTTTTTCAAAAAATAATTATATTTTTATAATATATATTTATATTTATAAGATCATATTAAGTCAGGTCAACCGATTCATAAAATCATGATCTAAATTCGATTCAAATGTTAATCGAATCATAAAAAAATATAATTAATATTTGAGTTCTTACGGGGGGAAAAACCTAAATTTTACATTTTTAAAGTTAGGTATGTTGGTTCGGACGGGTCGCTTGACCGATGAACAGATTTAAATATAAATATCTCCATTATAAATATTTATTTCCACAATCAAATGACTTAATCAATTTTTTTTAATCAAAGTTCAGAATAAAATAAGTAATATCAATATTAAGGCATGACATTTTTTTTTTTTTGTCATAACAAAGGTACAACCACAAGAGATCAACACAACGAGTACCGGGGCGACTCCTTCTAAACATACCCCGGAACAAATTTCTATCAAGACTAAATATTACAGCTTTACCCTTTAAACAAAAGAATTAACCAGTAGTATGAAGAACACTAAATGAGCGCACAAAGATAAGGAAATATTACACAAATTTAACTGATGTTTGTTGATTTGAGTGATAAAAAATTTAATACTCTTTAAATGAAATTTTAAATTCCAACTTTATAAATAAAAAATAAATATTGGAAAATTTTATTATCATATTAAATTCAATTCGATATTGAATTAATCGATGATCTACTAAAATTATCCAATATCAGAAGTTCCAGCCATAGAAAATAAAAATATACATGAAAGAAAGAAAGAAAGAAAGAAAGAGAATAAAAGTTTTAGGAGATATGAAAAAAATTATCATACCTGTTATAGAGATAATTCCAACAAAAGATAATATGACATTATTATGATAAAAAACATATCAAACTCTTTCTTAAAATAAGGTGATTTCCTTTGTTTATGCGAGGATGGATATATAAGCAAAACTTATGTGCAATTGTCATGTTCAGCCACCTCATTTCGGAAGTTCGTGTGAATGTGTAATTTTCTTATTACGAAATGGATAAATCAAATTTATTTTTATGTATAAACAAATTATACTGCATTTTTCTATTTTAATAAGTATATATATTTACATTTTTAGTTTTTTTTCTTATGATAAGATGAGTGCAAATTTAAAACAAAATAATAAGAAAAATAATGGTGGTGAGTGTGTGTGTGTGTGTATATATATATTAAAGAGAAATATAGAAATGTAATTAGGTTTAATTTCAAAGGATGTAAGTGTAGTTTACTTTATGAAAATTTGAGGGCATATAAATTACATTTATCTTTCTTAAAATTATATCTAATTATTTATAATCATAAATATATCCTTATAAAAAATGCTTAATTAGATTCAATAATATTACTCATATCGCTTTTTCAAGTTACTAATGCAGTAAGCAACTTAATAATTTACTCGTTCTCCCAGATTTAAATCTCATCATTATTATTGCCTTGAAAATGTTCATATTCTCTGAGTCTGATTCACGTCTTTCTGCGCAATCAACGTGTGTAGATACATGAATAAGATGGAGAAATATAACCGCCTCTGTTTATTTTTTCACAAAACATTTTTTGTGAAATAATTTAATTTATTTGTATAAAAGGAAAAAATATTATATCAACTATATGCTTTGTGATTAAAAAACAATATATAATGTCACTATAGTCAGTGGTGGAGCCAAGAACTAACCATGGATAAGTTTAAATTTATATATTCAATTATAAATTCAGAATTTTAATAATAGCAAAATCAATTAAAGAATAGAAATGTACATATAATAAAACTCATAAGTTATAATTACTTTAAAGAAAATTTTATATGTTAAAATCATTAGATGATTAGCCAATTATCAATGTCATTAAAAAAATAGATATATGTCAATACTATCAAATTATTTAACATAAGAGGATAGGAGAGCAACAATATACTAACTAATTTAAGATTACTTAGATTTACTTATTATATATGAAAAATCATGTTTTTAATAGGCTTGTTTAAATATTTGTGTTATATTTCAATAATTTATTTACAATTTGCTAAATAAATTCGTTAAAGGAAAAAAAGTTTTGTGTTGTCATTTGTCAAGAGATAGGGATAGAGTTATGAGAATAAAAATTATTTGAGTTCTTTCATACAGTAAATTTATGTATATATTGAATATCTAGTGACTTATATTAAGATTTACATTTTTAAAAAAAATTAATTTAATGGTTCACAATTCACCAACAAGATTAATTCATGCATACATTAAGTAAAAATTCAATGCATGATAGAATTAGCTTAAAAATTAAAGATATCTACTAGTTAGTAACATTTGTAAAAAGAATAAAAGAATTAGAAAAGCAATATTACGAATTGATAGTATGTTAATATAAATATGAATTGAATAAAACTAAATACAAATTATGTATAATTCTTATGACTGATTCAAAATTAAAAAGGATGTGTGACTTATTACTCAATTTTATCATATTTCAATGGATTTACATTATAAAATTTAATGGATTCATATATAACATTGTCTATTATATTTTAAAAAAATATTGAGAGTTTAGTATCATGATTTGTACACACTCATTTGAGTGTAACTCTGCCACCAAAGGTAGCAATGAGAAAAAACAAGTTATAAAGAGATGATTTTGTTTTTATTATGTTAATTATATTTAATATTAAATTAATAGAATATTTTTTTACTAAATATTTGTATATATTATAACTATGCATGCAGGTACTATTATAAAAGATGTTTTCAAACAAAACAAATAAGGCTTTGGAGGGGCTCCGGCAAATGAGACTAAATTTAGAGTGCCTTTTTCTTTAAAGAACAAAATGTGAAGGAATAATTTTATTTATAGTTAAAATAATAAAACAATACTCTATTTATTTAATATTATATATAATATGTCAGGAAATAACATTTGTTATTTTAAAATAAAATTTTTTCTCCTATTATTAACAAATACCATACAAATTCGAGGACAAATGACGCAGTCTTGATCATATATGTGAGTAGAATAAGGAGTGTCAAGCCGTTTATGGTTAACCGGCAGTGGCAATTTTCTCACATTCTATATTTAAGAGTTGGTGATAGCTTATTCACATTATTTTTTTATTATAATCATAAAACATATAAATAGTTTAAAATTTTTTATTTTTATACAAATAATTTAAATTTGTTAGAAAAAATATCTCCTAATAAAAGTCAAATAAAATTAGCCAAAACATATGGTCATATGGCAGAAATTGATGGGATTCCTAGCAAATGGCCTTGTTGTTTTTGGGTATTGAATTATTGGTGGACGTGTGATCACTCTCACGCATGTGAGATTGGGACATCAAAGCGCAATTTCACCTCAAAATGAACATCAACAACATACATTATTTCCTATTTGCTGATTTTTGTCTATGTATTATGGTGTTTTTTGTTTTCTTTGCTCTCAAAAATGTGGTTTCTGAGATTTGATATGACCTTCTCAAAACCTGACCCTCCAAGGCTATGATTCACACGATAAATAAAATATCTTACAATTTATTAATTTAATTAATAACCTATAAATTAATTTTTAATAACATTTCACACACTAATTTATGAAAAAATAAGTTTTAATTTAATAAATTATTTTAAATAACTTATAACTTATAAATTATTATCTTTTTAAAAAATTTAAATTTATTTTTATTAATTTATAAGTAATGCTCTTAATAAATGAATGCATTCATTTTTTAAATAATAAATAAATAGAAATTAATTAAGTTAGTAAATAAATATATAATATCATATAATGTAAATAATTAAATAAAAATACATAAGTAAATAAATATATAAATATATAATTTCAAAAATTATAATTAATTAACTTTTAGGTAATTATATTCTTATCTTAAATCTTGAATGAATAAAAGTAAGTAAGTAAATAAATAAGCATATGATGTCATAAATTATAATTTATTAAATTTTAGTTAACTATATTCTTATTTTAAATTATAAATATACAAAAATATGTATATAAAAATTATATAATATAATTAATTATACTTTAATTAATGATATTTCTATTACAAATAATAATGTAAAGAGATAAATATATAAACTCATAAAATATGATTAATTAAGTTTTAATTAATTATATTTTTATTTTGAATATCTTAATTATATTAATATAAATTGATCTTTTTTATAAATATGAATTATTTTAATTTACATATCTATTTATATTAGTATATTCCTTTATATCATTTTATATTTTCAACTAATTTGATAATTTTTTAAGACATTTCTTATATAATCAATTAATTTATTAATTATTAATTACCTATTAAATTATTAATTATTAGTTACTTACATGAAATATAGTCTAAACATACCATTTACATCCAATGTTAGTGAAACTTAATTGTATTTATTGTGATGAAAGGTATTTTTGTAAAATATAATAATGAAATATTTAAATAAAATAATATATTATTTATTTAATATTAAATATATAAAAATTAAGAAAAATAATTTTTTTTAAAGAAAAATTTATTTTTGTATTATCATAACTTTAAGTATCATTTTGTTTACCTCAAATTTAAGTGGCATATCAGTTCTTTATTCATATATATATAAATAATATTTTTCTATAAAAAAATGCTTTCCAATGAAATAAAAAAAATCTAAATCTATTTTCCATCCTCATCACTCTCCAAAGCTTAGTTTATTGGGTAAATTATATTTGTTTTGCTTCTAGGTTTAGCCTAATTACATTAGACATCTTTTATTTTTTTTAAAAAATATACACATTCACCTTTAAAGCATTTCTATCACTATAAAATGTAATTATATTAAAATTTTAAACTACAATCCCTTATTTAATATTATTCTTTGTGACCGAAAGATTATTTTTCTACATTTTTGTGTATAAATATACTCTCTTGCTTTGAAGAATAAAAATACTCTCTCATGTTTATGTATAATTATATTATAATATTTCTACATAAAAAATAAAAAAAATGATCCTCTAGCTATAAGCAGTAATATTAGAGAAAAAATTGTAGTTAAAAAATTAATGTCATTATATTTTATAATAATAAAAAATACCTCAAAAGGGATTGAAATATATAATTTTAAAAAATGAAGGATGTTTAATATAACTTGGCCAGACTTCAAGAAAGGCTTATGTAATTTGCCCTAATTTACATTTAGGAATGAATTATAATATAATGCATAATTTTTAGATTGGTGTAAATTTATACTAACACATGAATAGGTGAAATTGCATTATCGGTCTTTATTAAGAGTTAAACTTTAAAATTGGACAACAAATTGTACGATATAACTATTGATAAGTTGATATAGATGTCCGTCACTTTTTATGTGATGCACCATAGACAGACAATTCCTTATTTCTTATGCATACAAAAGCTTTGTAGTGGTGGAAAAATATTATTAAAAATGTGACTTTGAAGATAAAAAATTAAGTGATTCAGTGTAGAATTACAAAGTATTTATATACTTTTTATTTGAAGTCCAAATTTGGTATATATTATACATATTTTATTGAAATCTGAGTATCTATTGCTTCTTATATTTAATAACTTAAATTTTATAACTGATATAGTAGAGTTGATTCTTAAAAGTTTAAGGGATAATATTTTATTTTCAAAATACAAATTTGTTAAAAATTTCAATATTATTATAAGATGAAACATTTTTGCCCATGATAGACATTATGGAAAAATTATTTTTCTTTTTTAATTCATTAGATTCAATAGACATAGATTTATTTAATTAAACTTTTGACTTCAAAATTCCCTTATTACTATAGCATATTAATTATGCACTTTTTGCTATTACTAAAGCCTTATTAAACTAACATAAAATAAAATTATATTTTTTAAAATTCATAAAAGAAGCACTTACTTTAACAAATTAGTTAGATAAGTCAATGATAGATATTAATTTTAGGATTTTCTATAATTAAAAACTCTAATTTCAAAATTTTAAGTTTAGTGAGGATAAAATTTAACTGCTTTTCGAAATTGAAGGGATTATTTGTAATTTTTTCCCTTTTCAAATAACTAAGCTATGTTGGATGCAAACTTCATCACGAGATTGGATTATGAGGGGATTATCTATTTGTTTGTGCTTTAAGTACCCCAACGGATCAATCCTAACAGGGCTAATGGAATTCCACAGAGAAACCAACTTACGGGTGATGTTTGACTCGTGATGAATCAAATAAAGAAGCCAAGGAATATTTGTTTACCCCAGAAAAAAAAATTATAAGAAATCTACCCGAAATTTTAAAAATATTACTAGGGGTGCGTCTTTGATTTTTTTTTTAAACAAAAATACTATATACATTAAAAATAAGATCTGAAATTAGATTTTGAATCTTTTATATTTATTAAATTAAGTTTTATAACTTTACATTACTATTCTGTATTTAATTGACAACCTTTAATTTACATTTAAATTTTAATTTCAGATCCCATTTCAATATGTAATATTTTTTAATGATGGACTAACTAATCATTAGATGTATATGTGTAAAATCTTCTAAAATTGAACCTAGAATGCATAAGAATGTAAAGATTTCAAGAAATATATATATATATATATATATATATATATATATATATGATACTTAAGTCAAAAACTTTTAATTAGATATCTTTTATTGGAATGGCATTTGATGTTTCACAAAAGTTTTATCCTTTTTTATATTCAAATTTTTTTTTTTTATGTATCTACTAATTTAATCATAAAAAATACATAAGATCATATTGGTGAATGGCCAATGCCTAAATTTTCATTAAAACTATTGTAAATGAGATGATTATCATGCTACACATTCACAAAACCACTATAGTGAGATTAATGGGGTTGATGAAGAAGCACATAATTCTCGTCCACCATAAGCGGCATATAACGTTGTAACTTTAAGGTCAACCGTTGAGAGTCGTTCGAATTATGTTCCTCATGTTCTTTCTCGTGGTCATTGCTTGCCTTTTAACCAATAATCATCTAACATCTCTTTTCTTAAAAAAGTGAAATTTATTTTTATTATATTTCACGTGATACATGAATAATTTGGTTACAATATTTAATTTATCACATTCATTATTGGACTTATGTAAATTATAAAAAAGGGGGTGTTTGTGCATATATGCGTTGTCTATGTAATATTTTTAGACAAAGAAATAAATACGAAGTAACATTATTTACACAATATATATTCAACATGCAAAGCATTGTATCTATCTATCTATTTATATTGTTATATACAGTGTAGATATCCTTTAAATTTATATATGTGTGTACGTCAAGTTCTTCCCAAACATTTGTTTTTATATTAAAGAGTTTAAAATTGTTTTACAGTTTGTATGAAACTTTTATATTATCACTGAATAAAAATGATATATTATTAAAAACTTAATAATTTTAATAATTTTGTTGATATGCCGATATGTAAATAAATAATAGTATAAAAATAATTTATATTAATAGTGAATTATATTCAAATCTCATAATAAAAGTTATTTTGCACATTTCACCTAAAAAATTAATTTACACAAAATGTTATTACGAATGCTTAACGGTTTAGTAGATTAGACCGAGTTAAAGTTCTCGCGAATTAAGCTCGTTTAAGCTTGATTATTAAGTCTCGTATTTTAAATGATTTTGTATAGGTTGATCTAGTTCGCACAATAAGCCCGCATACTAGCATTTTTTAACTTAAAAAAGAGTTGGCCCATGAACTGACTCGCGATCTATTTGAACTTCTTTCATTCAAACCTTTTTTTTACAAGCTCAATTTGCAAAAAATCCTTAAATTGGTCTGCCAAGCTTGTAGGCCTTAGACTTGTTAAAGACCTTTAAATGTTATAAAGATTTACTCATAATTTAATGGTACAATGACACTTAGCCACTATAAAAATTGATTAGCATGGAATTTTATGTCACTAATTTTAAGAAATTTATTATTGAAAAAAGTAGCAACAGATAACAAGTTGTTAGTAGAAAATGCGTTAGTAATTCATGTAATGAATAATGCATGCCATTTCATATCAAAATTAAATATCAAACTTGCTCAAAAATATGATAAAGGATAAGTTTAGGTCATACCCGAAGGAATAGAAATCAATTAGCAAAATAGAATTATAAATAAGGATTTTTTAAAATCAAATTTAAATGCATAATGAAATGGAATTAAAATAGAGTAAAACAAGATATAAAACTCAATTCAAGGAATCTTTCGCTCTAATTACATATTTATTATCAACATTAACAAGATTACTGTTGATTCAATTACTTAGTTATGGATTACCCGAACATCTTGCAATATCCCTTAATTAATAATGCAAATTAATCACTAATACTAATTAACTCATGATTAGTGCCAATCCCTAATTAACTATCACAAACAATCAATTTACGAATAGTCAAGATTAAATCAACAATCCTACATGTGAGAAATTGCTAAATTATCCTTTGATTTTTCTAGCCTAATATAATTTTACATGAAAAAATTAAACACTTAATTATTATTGGTTATGATTGAAAATAATTAATCTACATGCAAAAATCAATTACAATAAGTCTTATAACTGCTGATTATCAAGAGTAATTAACTACTAGACCTAATTAGTTAATCACTCAAAATAATCATAAAACAATAGTAGAACAAAGAAATAAGAAATAGATGAATCAAAAGTAAATTAAATTAAATCAAAGTCTCAAAATTCAAATTAAGATTAGAGTGTTAATCTTTTCAACTGACAAGAAGAATCAACCAACCATGGCGTTTTATGTCTAGTCTAGAATATAAAAAAGTGTTTGATGTCTAGTTTAAAATATTTGCCTTTAGAGG